>JAWDJD010000018.1:3020000-3466207 GCA_035047305.1 Bradypodion pumilum | reverse complement strand
AAGTGAAAATGGGAGCCTCCCAGCCTGGGGAATGGATTACTATTAAATATCTCACTCCCTTATTTGGCCAGGAAATGTTATTCTCTTCCTTCCTCTCTTCTTCAACCCCCCTGCTCCCTTCCCTCCTCTCAGTTCTGGTTTTGTCAGACAATATTTTTTTTAAAAGGAAAAATAAATGAGGAAAAGAGCAGCAGGCTTTTAAACATGACGCATAGGATTGGAATCCCCAGTGGATGGTGGTAGGAATGTAGTGGGACAAACAGGAGGGGCTGCTTAGCAACTGTGGAGCAAAATTAGGAATTAGAAAAACTCTGGGCCAAGGTAATGACGAAGGCCATGTGGCGTCTTTTATGGAGGATTTCAAGGCATTTATATTCATTTATTTTATGTGTTTTATTACATTTATATCCCACCCATCTGGGATATTTTCCCACTCTGGATGGCGTAACACACACACACAAACACACACACATATATAAAATCTTTACAATACAAAAAGTTAAACAAATTTAATAAATTATAGATATCATTAAAAAATAAGAATAATCCCCCACCCAATTATATGTGCGCCAGGATGTTCTGTCAAACCCCTATGCAATGCAGTCTCTGCCCTGGTTGTTCAGAGATTTTTGGTGCAATCTATAAACATATGGCATCCTGGTATTTAGACATGCACACGTGGGGTCTGTGTTTGTGGCTGTATGTCGGTTTGCTTTGGCACTGTCTGCCCGCACATTTCTAGAATTGCTGACTCTTCAGTCACGTCCAAAATGGATCGCTGTCCCCCTCTCTTTCCTCTCCTTACTTCATTCTTTCCTCCTTCCCCTCCTTGGTTTTACACATCCATCATCTTCATACCTTTACCTTTCCGCTGCAGTAATTCCAAATTAGAAACAAACAAAACATGGGCACTGTTGTGCAACAGCACAGTAAGGGTATTCAAGAATGCTAAAGGCAAAGGTTTCCCTTGCTCGAAAGCCAGTCGCATCTGACTCTAGGGTACAGTGCTCATCTCTGTTTCAAAGCCAAAGACACGGCGCAGTCTGCTTCTGCAGACGTTTCCGTGGTCATGTGGCAGGCATGACTAGACACCGAATCGCACGGAATGCTATTTACCTTTCCCACCGAAGTGGTCCCTATTTCTTGCTTGGCAGGACAATAGTAACTTGTAACTTGTAATTTGTTATTCCCAAATTCGAGTTGAACCGTACGTCTGAACCAGAAAAGGCATGGGCCAGATTCCAGGTTGGAGAAGTTCCTTCCCAGTGTTGGCTAAAGCTATTCTAGAACCTGCTGATGCAAGAGCTGATTTCACAAAGAGGGATTCCAGCGGGTTGGAGCCACCAGGCTGTTAAAACTGCTGAACTGGGGGTTTGAGGGGACCTCCATGCCAGTTGCTTAGGGGCTACGAGGTTGCTGAAATGGACGAAGGAAGCTCAGGTGAGGTGGTTTTTCATACACACACACACAACACAATGCATGTCAATAGAAGCACCTTTGCTCAGACTGTCATTTTACCTGTTCTGGGACTTCATCCTAAAATATCCATACTCCTCCCGTGATGAAGTTTTCTTTTGCTTTTCCCCTTTGGTATCACACCCCTTTGTCTGGCAGTATTAAAAGTCAGAACCCAGACCCAGATTAGGGATGGAGACGGATCAGTCAGACCAAGGACCGGCTTGACTAAGACGTTCTCAAGCCCAAGGACGGTATGCGGCCCATGGCACCCAGTGACGGTGGGTGCCGCCGGGATATTCTAGAGCAGGGTTCCTCAAACTTGGCTCTCAGTTGTTCTTGGACTTCAATTTCCAGAAGCCCAGCTCAGCACTCCTGCTCACCAGGCTTCTGGGAATTGAAGTTCAAGAACATCTGGAGCACCAAGAACATAAGAACAGCCTTGCTGGAAGAGGCCACAGGAGCCCATCATCCAGTCCAGCCTTCTGTCTCACACAGTGGCTCACCCTTTGCTTCAGGGGATTATTCCCAAGGCGATGCCTTCACCTGTTTAGGATTCCCTGGAACTGGCATTTATTGAGAGATATCCTGTATCTCTCCAACCCGGAGGTCGTCCTTAGGTATCCATTATAATTATAGCCATGGATCCCCTTGTCCTCCATGAACTTGTCTAATCCTTTCTTGAAGCTGTCAAGACTGACAGCTGTCACCACGTCTTCTGGCAGGGAGTTCCATAGAACAGTGATCCTCTGGGTGGAAAAGTATATACTTTCTCTTATTTGTTTGAGAACTAGCACCAAGGTTGGCCATCCCTGCCTCAAAAGGACATCTTTCCTCTTCCAAAGGCAGAAAGCAAGAGAGAGAAGGCGAGAACAAACAAAGGTCTTAAGACATGCAAATAGGGTCAGGTGACCTCTGAGGCATGTTGTATGAGGCAACTTTTTTCAGGGAATTAGGCAATGTTATATGAATTCGATGTTGTACGCAGCGGACTTTGTAAGAAGTATTTCGATTCGATTCGGTTTTTAATTTGCACCCCGCCCTACTCAGCTTGTAGGCCGACCCCCAACATAATTAAAGATATAGGTTTCCCTTGCTCGAAAGACAGTCGTATCCAACTCTAGGGTACAATGCTCATCTCTGTTTCAAAGCCGAAGAGCCAGCGCTGTCTGCTACTGCTGCAAACGTTTCCGTGGTCATGTGGCAGGCACGACTAGACACCGAAGTGCACAGAACGCTGTTTACCTTTCCTACCGAAGTGGTCCCTATTTATCTACTTGCAATTTCTTGCTTTCGAACTGTGTGCTCTCTGCGTCTTTGCATTTCCTCCCCCCCCCCTTCTTAGCTTTTACTTTGGTTTTAAATGGGGTGGGTGTAATGAGGGTGGATGGAGGGGGAGGATGATGGTGTTTTTAACATGTTTTTATATGTTTTAACTGTTGTACGCCGCCCTGAGTCGGGTTTTTTTTTTACTTGAGTGGGCAGCACAAAAATTGTAATAAATAAATAAATAAACTGCTAGGTTGGCAGGAGCTGGGACAAAGACGGGAGCTCATTCCGTCCTGCAGTACTCGGGAATCAAACTGCTGGCCTTCCGCCTCCCAGTCAGTATCTTTAGCCACTTGAGCCACTGCAGTCCTTTAATTAAAGATACAATATAACAAAAACCAAAATATAGAATATCAATAAGGAAAACAAAAAATATCAGAATAAAATCATCCCATAATAAACCCTAACTTCACATTCCCCCTCCTCCTACCCGTAATCTACTGCACTTGACTTTTGACCACCTCTAACATTTCGTGGCTCTACAGTGACCGCGTTCACCTCTACCTTTTTTTCCTATCTCTATGATACTAGGGTGGGCGTGGCGGCGGCGCGTGAGGGACGCTTGGCCTTAGGGCGTGAAACACTTCCGCCTCCGAGGGCGGAGACTGAGAGGAAAAGAGGGTGGAGATTGCGAGAGGAGGGAGGGGGAGGAGAGCGACCAATCAGGTACGAGGTAGGCGTGGCGGCCGGGGAGGAGGCTATATAAGGAGGGCGCCGGCGCGGCGCGTGCTGTGTGCGGGGTGTTCCGCTGCCGAGCAGGTCGGGCTGCGCTGCTTGGTGTGGGTTTCGCGCGCAGCTCTTGAACCCAGAGCCGACTTTGGTGTCTGTCTGTCTCTTTCTCTCTCCCGCCCGCAGCAGGGCACGCCTCGGCCATGTTCAGCTGGGTGAGCCGGGACGCCCGCCGGCGCAAGGAGCCCGAGCTGTTCCGCACCGTCTCGGAAGGGCTGAAGCAGCTCTACGCCGGCAAGCTGCTGCCGCTGGAGGAGCACTACCGCTTCCACGACTTCCACTCGCCGGCGCTGGAGCCGGCCGACTGGGAGAGCAAGCCGATGGTGCTGCTGGTGGGCCAGTACAGCACGGGCAAGACCACCTTCATCCGCCACCTCCTGGAGCAGGACTTCCCCGGCATGCGGATCGGGCCCGAGCCCACCACCGACTCCTTCATCGCCGTCATGGGGGGCGACAGCGAGGGCATCGTGCCGGGCAACGCGCTGGTGGTCGACCCCCGGCGGCCCTTCCGCAAGCTCAACGCCTTCGGCAACGCCTTCCTCAACAGGTAAGTGCTGGGGCGGGGGGGGGGCTCAGCTTGCATGCGTGTCGGCGATCACGTGTGGACCCGTCCTCCCCTCCCAGATCCTTGTTCCACCGATCGGGGACTCTCGCCCATCCATTCATTCGCTTACCTCCTCTTCAAAAGGTACAGGTGAAACTCGGAAAATCAGAATATCCAGCAAATCTCCACTCACTTCACTTGAAAGGGGAGAGACAGACTCGCTGCATGCAAAGCGAGAGATAAGTAAGCGAAAGCCTGTCGTATCCGACTCTAGGCTGCAGTGCTCATCTCTGTTTCTAAGCAAGAGCCAGCGCTGTCTGCTTCTGCAGACGTTTCCGTGGTCATGTGGCAGGCATGACTAGACACCGCCTTAATTCATTATAATTGGGATGATCATGGCATACAGCGTACATGAGATTATGCCATGATTATGGGGTATAATAATAATAATAATAAATTTTAATTTATATCCTGCCCTACTCGGCATAGGTCGACTCAGGGCGGCTAGCAGCATTTCAAATAAAGATACAATATAATTATACAGAAATACAATGGAGTAAAGCAATAAATACAGAATATAACAAGGTAGCATAAAAATAAGATACAAAATTTACAAATGTATAAATTTTAAAGCATCAAATCCATCGTGCACAGCACCAGGAGGGGGAAAAAAATCAAACACCCTCATATGAGGAGGGTACATGAGATTGGGGTTTTTCATAAATTGCACACCATAAATATCAATATTATAACAAAGTATGGCGTACAGTGTGCATGACATGTGATGATTATGGGGTACATGAGATTGCGGGGGTTGGGGTTTTCATAAGCTTATAAGCCATAAGCATCAATATTATAACAAAGTAAGGCTTGAACCATCTTGCTTTGCGTGTAATGAGTCTATCTCTCGTATTTGTTTCACCTTTCAAGTTGCATTACTGCAGTGGCTCAAGTGGCTAAGACCCTGACTGGGAGGCGAAAGGTCAGCAGTTTGATTCCTGAGTACTGCAGGACGGAATGAGTTCCCGCCTTTGTCCCCAGCTCCTGCCAACCTAGCAGTTCGAAAAGCAAGAAATTGCAAGGAGATAAATAGGGACCACTTCAGTGGGAAAGGTAAACAGCGTTCCGTGCACTCTGGTGTCTAGTCATGCCTGCCCACATGACCACGGAAACGTCTGCAGAAGCAGACAGTGCTGGCTCTTTGGCTATGAAACAGAGATGAGCAAGGAACCCTAGAGTCAGATACGACTGGCTATCAAGCAAGGGTTCCCTTTACCCAGAATGTACATCACCCTCTAGGCTTGGTTGGACTTTAATTCCCAGCCGCTTCTACCAAGCTTGGTTCATAGGGGAGGATGATGGGATCAGCTTGGATCAGTGTTTCCTAACCTTTGGTTCTTGGGCTTCAGGTCCCAGAAGTCTTAAGTCAGTACGTTGCCTGATTAGTGTTTTTGCTAATTGAAGTCCAGGGAAAGACTGGACTAGAGGAACTGTTAAGCTTAAGCAGATCTCTGACTGAAGCTCCTGCATGTCTAGGTGGAAGCAAGAAAGATCCTTTGGCGAGACACAGGGAAAAGTTGCTTGCAGTTGAGAGAGTTCAAGGGTGGGCAACCTGCAGACCGTCCCGGCCTGTGGTGCCAAATCATCCGGCCCGCACCACTGCCAGAAGCAGACACATTTAAAACAGCTGTCAATGTACCCGTGGCTGTCATAAACATGTTTTTTACAGCAGCATTTGCGGCAGGTGGAACCACCAGTCCGGCCCACTCATCTGAGGGAGCATCACTCACCCCCCCCCCCTTAAAAAGATGTGCAGCCCCTGAGATAATTGCCATTGAGCAAGACAAATAAGGTGTAAATTTCCAAAATCTTCACTTAAATGGGCTGTGTATTCAAGAAGCACAACCCTACTTTGGTGAGGAGAGGCTGTAATTTGCTGTTGGCACTCCAAATTTGTATGGAAATTTCCAATTTCAGTCTTGATCGTCCCCGCAAGGACTGGGGGGAACTTGGTTATTGGTTATTTATATGCTCTCTCTCTCTATGGAGGGCTCAAGGCAGCTCAGAGCAATTAAAATTGTACCATAATCACATTATTAAAATATCCGAGCTTCAATCCTGAGCTAGTTGTGGGTCAGTGGAGGCAGAGAGGATCAAAGAATCCAGTTGATTATTTTTTTTTGGGGGGGGAGGGTTAAACCCATGAGGGCTTTGTGCATCCTTTGATAGCAGTAAGTCAGAGTTGTGGGCATTTCCCTCTCTAGGAAAGCACTTTGTGAGTTCAAAGGAGGAATGTGCTTAGTTAATCTTACACCCTGGTCAGCGTCACATTCTCACCACACCACCTAAGCCCCTCTGTTCAAATGAATAATCCAGCCATGTCCTCATGAAGTTTTGCAGCTTGGAATCGGCCTTCTCTATGGTTGCAGAAGAGAGAGATTTTGGAGTAGCAACACAGCACATTTGATGCTGTCAATGCTCCTAATTTATGTTTCCCATTTTCCCCATATTTGTCTTTCCCAGGGTGAATCAGTTCAAGTTTGGGGACAGAATAGCTGTGCATGGCAATTGAGAGCATCCCAAATTCCAGCATTGATCTTTCATGCTCAGTATTGTCTGTACCAGTGTTGGCGAACCTATGGCACGCATGCCAGAGGTGGCACGCAGAACCCTCTCTGTGGGCACCCATGCAGTCACCCCAGCAGAGTTCGCTCTGCCCAGCAGCCCAATGGGAACACTACCTCCTTCCCCTAGTACAGAGTTCACCTTACCCCTCTGCCCAGCAGCCCAATGGGAATGCTACTTCCCTCCCCCCAGCACACAGCTCGCCCCACCCCTCTGTCCAGCAACCCAATGGGAGTGTTTCCTTCATCCCCTGTTGCTGTGTTGGCACTTTGCGATAAATATGTGGGTTTTGGCTTGCAGTTTGGGCACTTGGTCTCTAAAAGGTTCACCATCACTGGTCTATATGGACTGATAGTAATTTGTCAGAGTCCCTGGTGATTTTATTTATGTAGTGCATGTTCTAGCTGCTCAATATGCTACATAGCATGGGAGCACATAAGTCAAGCATGTTCCTATACAGTATCTACATATACTTGTTTTTTCCACATATAAAGAAAGGCCAAAATAAGTTACAGAATTAAAACATAATTTGACAAATTACATTGTGTGGTCTTGGAATGTAATAAAGATTAATTGGCAAGTTATAGAATTAAAGCACTGAAGAATTTAAAACATGTGGGTGGGGGGTGACAATGCTTTCCTTGAAGGTGGCAAGGATTAGAGAAGGGCTTCCCTTAACAGTCCTCAGTCTTTCGTGCTTTGTATGAGAAAATAGTTTTTCAGACCTGCTGGACCCAAGTCACAAAGAGGTAGCAGTCTTTCAAATGCAAAAATGTTTGCTAGCAAGTCGCATGCTGTGACTCTCCCAAGGAAAACCACTTCCCCCCCCCCCCTCATATGGCATTGTTTAAGACGGTGCTGGATTGCTAACCCTGACATAAGTTCCGTATTATTGCAGTCGTGCACATTCTTTTATTGTGGCTGGCTTTACTAAGGGGCTTGTCTTCAAACGGGGGTCGGCGGATGGGATTTAATGCTTAACTAGCCTGTCTTGTCTTAACCTTCACTTGCCCTTTGGTCTAGTACTGGGATGGCGAACCTTGGCACTCTTGGACTTCAATTCCCAGCTGTGGATGAGTTTTATGGCAGCTGTAAATGCGTCCGTGTCCGCTTCCGGTGTGTCAGTGGCAGCGATGCAGGCCACATGAAATGGTGCTGCAGGCCAGATCCAACTAGGAACTCCTGCTGTAAGGCGTTACCATGAGCTGAAATCAGTTGGATGGCATATTTTTGGTCAAATACTGTAGTATGGGAACAGGCACCCATCCAAGATCTTCTCCAAGCATGCCCTGAGGCCAAACAAAATGTGCTGACCTCTCCCCTCTTACTTCTCCTTGCAGATTCATGTGTGCCCAATTGCCCAACCCTGTTCTGGACAGCATCAGCATCATCGACACCCCCGGGATCCTGTCTGGAGAAAAGCAACGGATAAGCAGAGGTAACGCTTGGACGGCCTGTCCCCATATGTGGTCACTTGTACGTGACATTCGTGATGTCAAAGCTGGTGCCTTATATCCCCTGGGTTTAAAGCAGGGGTTCCCAACCTTTTCAAGCCGGGGGGCTGGGGCACACTCTCAGTCAGCTTCGAGGGCCGGACAGCCATTTTGCCCTGCCTGCACGATGGGGATGGCCATTTTGCTCCAACGGTTTTAAAAGGGTGGTCATTTTGTTTCTTGAATACCCTTGGAGGGGGAGGAGGGGGCCATGGGCTGGATCCATGGTGCCATGGGCTGGATCCAGCCTGCGTGCCTTAGGTTGGGAACCCCTGGTTTAAAGGTTGGTTGCGTACATGAAAATACACAGATCAGCTTCTGAATAAACAAACAATTGAGTGTGTTTGATTTCTGAACTTGAGGGTATTCTCTGGTCTTACAGATGCGTTGATTTGAGTAGGCCAAGGATGGCAAAGATTTAAGGAACATGAGGTGAGAGGGCCATAGTTTTGATCCACCAAGATCCATCACAGGGTGTACCAAGCAGACGTCTACTTCTGGCTTTGTGAACCCTATTTAAGGGTATAAAACAAGACAGGGTTGGGACTGTGCCTGGTTTTTAAAGGACTGTTCCTATTCCTGGAAGCTGATAGCATGGGAATAACCCCATTTTTGGCCAGAATTCTTGTTTTCTTCAAGGGGGTTGTTTAAGAATAATAGCATGGGGCTTCCATGATTCACATGCCAGACGTAGGCATTCTTCAAAATTTGTTAGTTACATTTATTCTATTCGTTCCACACCTTTACAGTTTTTCTTCCCATGATCCCAAGGCAGAACTTTGCCTTCTTACTCTATTCCCATAACAATTAGCCTAAGATTACCAAACTAGTTCCATGGCACAGGAGGGGCTAGAATGTGAATGTTTCTCCCCCATGTTCCTGTCTCACCCACTACACCAGCCTAAGGTCAGTGGGCCGGATTAGGCCTATGGTGCCATTTTATGTGCCCACCCTCCACCCCTCCAAGGGCATTTGAGAAACAAAATGGTGACCCTCCCCCTTTGAAGCTGTTGGGACAAATGGTGCCCCCCCCCCATCATACACAATTGGAATTGTGGTCCAAGAGTCTCTTTCCCCCAGCAGCTGACCTGTCAGATCAGGAGTCTGGCTCTGACAGTGATCAGCCCTCAGTCAGGGAAAGAACCAGAAAGGAGCTACACCTGAGACGCAGGCAGGCTAGAGCAAAGCGCCAAAGAAGGCTCCCAGCTGATACCGATTATTTGTGCCGCAGAGGGGTGGGGCAAACTCTGTGCTGGGGGGAGGGAGGAAGCACTCCCATTGGGCTGCTGGGCAGAAGAGTAGGGTGAACTCTGTGCTGGGGTGACGGTGCTTGTGCCCAGAGAGGGGGCTCTGAGTGGCACCTCTGGCACGTGTGCCATAGGTTTGCCAGCACTGCTATAGGAGACATTTAAAGGATGTTTTAACTTGCTGCATACACCCCTACAACCTGTGGGTTTTCCATGGATTTGTATCCAGGTCTCCTGAATCTTAGATTGTCACTGTCTTCTCTATGCCACATTGGCTCCCACTAATTCCAATGTCCCATTTTGAAATGTCACAGCTAAAGAAATGCAGGATGGCATTTTAAGTATGCTCCACTTGTGTCTTGAAGGAGAAGCCGGTGGAATTTGTTATCTTTTAATGTACTTTTGGCCCCAGAGCCCGGGTCTCTCTGGAGGAAACCTTTCCACCCCACTTCATGTAAAAGTGTCGGGGCGTAACTTGGAAATAGGTGGCTGGCACGAGGGGCTCCGTGCTAGCTCTCCTACCTCTCCCATTGCCTGCCTCTGCCAAGGAAAAATTCCTGTGTCGGGAAGGAACATCCTTTTGGGTGGGCAGGCACCCCTCCTTTTCCAGTGCTGAGATGGAGGCCGATAGTGAAATGCAATATTCCTGCCAAGTGCCTGGACAGTTTGTCATTGCAGATAAAAATAGCTTCATCCTGGCCTCCTCCTTCTTCTTACATCTCTCCTCCTGTGGCTTGCACTGGGTCATAGGAGCAACACCCTAGCACCTTCACCCTTTAGACCAGGGGTGCCCAAACTATGGCCCATGGTCCAGATGAATTGTCATCGGGGGCAGATCTGGCCCACGCCACTCTCGTCGCTCCCAGAAGCGGAAGTATAACAGTCCTTAACATTTAACGCATCCCCCCCAAACCCAACTCTGATGTCATTCCAGTTTAATTAAAATCCAAATTTACATTTAATGCTATAGAAGGAATTCAGTTATAGAATAATTTTAAATCAACATGAAGCTGTTAACATTTGCTGAACAGTAACCGGGCTGTCCCAGTGGCAATAGGTGTTTAGAGAACAGAGGAAGCTGTGAGGGAAAAGGCTTCTAATTAAAGGTTTCCTCTTTTAGTCAATGATGAACAGTAAACACTTACTGTACTTTATGGAAGTAAGCAGCTGTTTTTTCGCAGCATTGATTTGAAACCAATTCTGGGAAGCAGGAGGGGTTGGGCTGCAAAAACAGGGTTTGGAAAGCCCCAGGCTGAGTAATATTTAACTTGATCCCTTTGGGGGGGGTGTGGCCTACTGTGTTGAAAAAGTTCAAAAAAGTTGGAATTTTGTACACTTCTGTATGTAATATTAGTTGGTCATAATAGGAATGGTGATTGCCTCTGGAGTCTGCTAGTCTTCCAATGTTTTTCCATGTGCTTTGTTTCAGTTCCTAGAGCTATCTAGAGTAGGGGTTCCCAAGCTATGGCCCAAGGGCTGGCCCCGGCCCGCAGCACCATTTCATGTGCCCCATGTCGCCGCCACTGCTGCACTGGAAATGGAAGTGGACGCATTTACGACAGCTATAAAAGTGTTTACGCCAGCCACATGTGTGTTTTATGGCAGTGTTTACACTGGGGGGAAACACCAGTCTGGCCTGCTAAACTGTCTGGGTGTGTGTGTGTGTGTGGTCTGGCCCATGGCGTAAAAAGGTTGTAAACCCTCTTGGTCTAGAGTTTGTCTCCTTTTTGAGGCTACCTCAAGTGGTTAAGATGCTGGACTCGATGCATGGAAGGTTGGAGTTCGATTCCCAGGTACTGCATGACGGAATGAGTTCAAAAGCAAGAAATTGCAAGTAGATAAATAGGGACCACTTTGTGGGAAGGTATTTATCTACTTGCAATTTCTTGCTTTTCAAACTCTCAGTGCAAATCACATGTGCTAGGTCGGACCCACTGTTGGAGCAGACCGCTCTGTCAGCAGAAAATGTGGCGTATGGATCATCTGGCTGTCACTTTTAAACCTCACCTTTATCCTTATCGTGGCGTCTTGGAAAGAATGTGAGCTGCCTGGGCTTCTTTCTAGCATGGAGCCTTTTACGTAACTCTTTGCACAACGGGCCGGTGATGCAAACTCTTCCACAGAAGCATGGGCTGACTAACAGGAAGCGAGGTTTTGCTGGGACACCCCATTCCTATTGTTTAAGGTGAGAGCCTCACTTTTTCCACATTTTGTCAAGACCGGGAAGTTATCCTGCTATGGTAACAGAGTAGACCATACTGCCAGCGACTCATTGCCAAGTGTCAGCAAGCGATTAACTAACCTAGCCACCCTGAGAAATGACTTGGGTCGCCTCCGTGCCTTTCTTTCAATTATCTCGCTTGCAAGTGTCTCCTCTCCTTGGCGGGCTTCTCAGGGTACTGTTTTGCCTTCACTGCCTTAAAGCAGGATAATTGAAAGAAAGGCAGGGAGGCAGTGAATTAACTCTTTGCAAAAATCCCTTGATGAGTGGTGATCTTGCTTCCTGTGTTCAAATTTTAAAATCCAGGACTTTTACATGATTTTTCTTGAACCGGCCAGGACAGCTTGAATCTGGGAAAATCCCGGAAAACTGGGACATATGGCAACCCTTCTTGGGTGGCAAAGAGCCTCAGGGAAGGGTGATGATCCCCAAGTGGATTAAATCCCTCTTGATGGAGGGCGGTAGCTTCATCCATCCTGGCCTGGGGATGATGATGAGGACTTTGCGTGCCATAAGGGCTCAGGGACCAGAAAGTGACTCATGTAACTGGATCAGTGGTACGGGTATCACGCTGTGATGCAAAAGGCATTTGAAAGGCCATTGCATTATAGTCTCAGGACAGTCTTCATGGTTGCTTGGCATGATTATCGCCAATATTCGGATGTGGAAGAAGAAGGGAAGTAAAAGGCTACCTTTAGGTTGTGGAAATCCAAAGGCAATTCCGGCCACTTTCCAGATGACTGTACCTGGCTGGGTAGTGAATCAGTGCCTATGTGTGATTGTCTTGGGCAGGTGGGGAATATTTATTTTGAAATTGCCTGTCTGAGAAGCTAAATTTATGATACTTCCTTCCTGGACATCCCAAAGATAAATTGAGCGAAGGAAGGAATGTGGAAAGCTGCCTAACAGCCTCTCTAAATGCAAGAATGCCCTTGCTAGCCTTCTCTAAACCTTTGGCTTTTCCAATATCCTGGGTTATGGCTGCCAGGATCCATCCCCTAGCTAGCCACCATTTGGGAAGATGGGGTGTAAGCCAGGGTGTCAGATTTGGGTCCTATTCTTCTATACTATCAGTCCTCAAAGTTGGCGCTCCAGGTGTTCTTGGGCTTCAGTTACCAGAAGCCCGAGTCAGCAGGCTTGTTGATCAGGGCTTCTGGGAATCAAAGTCCATGTATATCTGGAGCACCAAGTTGGAGGGGTGGGGTGGGGGCACATGAAATGGTACTGTGGGCCAGATTTGGCCCACAGGCCTTAGGTTGGGGACTCTTAATATAGGGGACCCTCTGTCATTTCAATTTGCCACCTTTTTTTGCTTCTGAATCCATAACCCAGTGATGGTGAACCTTGGCACTCCAGGTGTTCTAGGACTTCAATTCCCAGAAGCCCAAGTGAGCAGTCCTGCTGATCAGGGCTTCTGGGAATTGAAGTTTAAGAACATCTGGGGACTCAAGGATGAGAACCCCTAGGCCTGTGATGGCCAACCTTGGCTCCCCAGGTGTTCTTGGACTCCAATTCCCAGAAGCCCAAGTCAACACTCCTGCTGATCAGGGCTTCTGGGAATTGAAGTTCAAGAACATTTGAAGTGCCAAGGTTCACCTTTACTGCCATGACCAGTTTTGTACTTCAAGTCTTCTGTGAATTCCCAGCTCTGCTTTTCCCAGCTGCTGTCAAAAGACAGCTCTGAGGCATTCTCGATTTGGAGGTTCCCCTTACGTTTTGGCTGGTGGTGGTGCAAAGACCAGGGTCTGGCTTTGACACTGAGAGCATCTCTGAGCATGTGTGGGAACAGGTTTTCTCTTGGGAAGGGCCACGGGAGATTTGGGCCCAGGGAGAAAGCCTCAGCCTCCCTTTGTAACACAAAAAGGAGAGATGCTTTTCGACCCTAGCGCAGTAGTGTGGCATTTTGCCATAGGACCCGAAACGCGCATACAAAAGCTAGGGAAGTGGTAAGGACAGGCTTCCCTCTCTCGCCTGGAGTGCAGCAGCTTCTCTGTGGGAAAGACTTAACCCTCCGTGACCTCTTGCCCAGCAGTGGCTTAACCTCAGGAGGAAAAAGCCGCTTCAGGCAATGTTCCTCTTCTGCTGAAATCAGCCACAGCTTCCCCCCTCTTCGCCCCGAGTGTAAAGCAGCACTTTCTTCCCACTACGTCATGGAGTAAGTCCATTTCACTCATGTCCTCGACATATAATTCATGCTGTTTTTGCAAATCTGGGGCCGGGTTTGCAATTTCTGTTTCAGAGACTTCCTGTGCGTTCTCGGCGCATAAGGCTGAGCTCACTTCCCTCCGACTAGGTGGCTCAAAAGTGACTTTAAAAAAACATAAAGCAGAGATGGGTAATTCTAAATGGGCGTCTAGTGGCGCAACACTGTTCTATGAAATGAGATGATTTGTACTTTCCTGGAAGCCTTTTTTAAAATTGGAGTTGCTTGCACATCTTGGTTAAGGTTAAAGGAATGAGAAGGATATATATATTGGGCATGCTGAAACTTTGACACCAACATGAGTTAGTTGTGTCTCTCATGGTCCCAGTGGCGGGAACATTGATCATTGTGGTGGTGGTGTATCTTATTTGTTTTATCTCAAGTTCACTTTACAACAAAGTTTGAATAAATGAGAAGCTAGCAGGTGAAAGCTATGGGTTGGAAACCCCTGTGTTAAGCAGTTGTGTTTTCCAGCCTTGTATTCAAGTGACTAAGACGCTGACTGGGAGGCGGAAAGTCAGCAGTTTGAATCCCGAGTACTGCGGGACGGAATGAGCTCCCGTCTTTGTCCCGGCTCCTGACAACCTAGCAGTTCGAAAGCAAGAAATTGCAAGTAGATAAATAGGGACCACTTTGGTGGGAAGATAACAGCGTTCTGTGCTGTATGTATTTTTAAACACACACTCCAACTCGACGTGTACAAAATGGGGAAGTTGCAGTCCTTACTTGGAATAGCCTTCATTGACCAAACAAGAGCCCACGGTTCTTGCTTGCGAGGAAACACGACATGGTGTTGAAATGGCTTTGCAAGAGAGCTTCATGCGCACTCTCACCAATGCTGTGTCAACCTTTGGATGTTCCCAGAAGACACAAGAAGTGAAGAGGGCCGCTAAAGATTGTGTAACTTAATGAGAAACGTAGCCTTCCTCATCTTTTTCTAGTAAGAAGTTCCTCAGGCACCGAGTTAACCAGAATTAAATTATTTGAATTTCCTCTTTGCGCTGCTTGCAAACTTCTCCTTCCCTTCCTGCCATGGAAGGTACAGTAGTTCATTTTCCATTAAAATATGCCCCACATGGGAAGTTGGGAGGAGAAAATAGAACTTGAAGCAAAGTCAACAGATCAAGGAATAATCAAGTAAAGTGAGGCTACTTGGATGCGGGACAAGGTTTCTGTGACTATGGAGAAATTCAAGCGATGCACCATTTGTCAGGTGTTCTCGACCTTTTTGAACCGGGGGCCGGGTTACACTCCCTCAGACAGCTTCAGAGGCCCGATGGTCATTTTGCCCTTTCTCCATCACATGGCACTTCCTGGTATGGTGGAGGTGGTGGTGGGGGCACATGAAATGGTACCATGGGCCACATCCATCCCATGGGCCGCAGGTTGAGTATCCCTGATTAATGTGAATGCAATTTATTCCCTACCTGATCTGGGCTTCTGGGAATTGAAGTCCAAGAACACCTGCTGACCCCTGGTCTACTTGACATCTCCCCTTGATCTAAAATCTCAGGGAGCTTTTGCCACGATAGTCTTTCCTCCAGTGCAAAGCTCTCCAAATGCTCATGATGGCTGGAAAACAGGAGCATCCAGAACTGAAACAAAGCAGGTGTAGAACAGTGATGGTGAACCTTGGCACTCCAGCTGTTTGTGAACTTCAACTCCCAGAAGCCCTGATCAGTAGGAGTACTGACTTGGGCTTCTGGGAATTGAAGTTCAAGAACAGCTGGAGTGCCAAGGTTGGCCACCACTGGCATAGAAGATGCTAAGCTAGATGGACTGAGGGTCTGAGTCTGTAACACAATGTCCAACATCCCTGTTTAAATTCATAATAATAAGAACTAGAATCTCACTGACATTTTGCGAAGTGAGAGCCAAGTTTTCTGATGCCTGATCTAGAGAGATTCACAAGGATTGAACCTGAGCTCCCCCCTTCCCTTATCTACTCTTGAGGAGCTCAATTGGATCCCCTGGTTCCCACCTGTTCACATTCGGAACGTGTCCTTTTGCTTCCCCACAGGTTATGACTTTGCGGCAGTCCTGGAGTGGTTTGCAGAGCGGGTGGACCGCATCATCTTGCTTTTCGATGCCCACAAGCTGGATATCTCGGACGAGTTTTCGGAGGTGATCAAGGCCCTGAAGAATCACGAGGACAAGATCCGGGTGGTGCTGAACAAGGCGGACCAGATCGAGACGCAGCAGCTGATGCGGGTCTACGGTGCCCTCATGTGGTCCTTGGGCAAAATCATCAACACACCCGAGGTGGTGCGGGTCTATATTGGCTCTTTCTGGTCCCATCCGCTCCTCATCCCGGACAACCGCAAGCTGTTTGAAGCAGAAGAGCAGGACTTATTTAAGGACATCCAGAGCCTCCCACGGAACGCGGCCCTCCGGAAGCTCAACGATCTCATCAAGAGGGCCAGGTTGGCCAAGGTCAGGATCTCAAGGGGTTTGGGTGGTGCCATGTCTTTGCCCTGGTTCAGGTTCTCTGCCCAGACCAGCTCCCTCAGTGGTTAAGGACCTAGGATTGGAGACTGAAAAGACGAGTTTGATACTGAGAGCTGCACTATGGGGGACATGAAAGGAGCCTCATTCAGGCATCAGAAGAATAAGGGACATACCTCCCATCAAACTTAAAGTGACAGGTGGCCCCTCCCCTTTTAGGGGTTCAGGCCCCTCCTTTTGGGGTTCAGCCCTGCAAAAATCCTTTCAACCCAGAGTAATCTCTGGCACGGAAACAAATGAACGAGTAACCTTCCAGCTTGCCAGGTTTCTGTCTCAAACAGTATCCTTGCAAAGATGCTTCCAGGAGCTGAGCAGGATGATGGAAAAAGCCAGGCTCATGACAGCAGAAGGAAGAGGGAGATTAGCAATGTGGTTCTCAGGTTAGAAGGAAAGATGGTGGAGCAGTGGCTCTCACTGCAGTGTAGCCTATGCCTTCCAAAATGGACCACTTGTTTAGTCTGGGCCCGAATTTTTCAACCCCATTAACTAGTGATGGCAAACCTTTTAGAGACCAAGTGCCCAAACTCCAACCCAAAACCCACTTATTTATCGCAAAGTGCCAACACGGCAACAGGGGAGGAAGGAAGCGCTCCTATTGGGCTGCTGGGCAGAGGGGTAGGGTGAACTCTGTGCTGGGGGGCCGGGACCTGCTTTCCCCACAATTGCACTCCCCCCCCCCTTCCATCGGCAGGTCCATGCCTACATCATCAGTTCCTTGAAGAAGGAGATGCCCAACGTCTTTGGGAAGGAGAGCAAGAAGAAGGAGCTGGTGAGCAACCTGGGAGAGATCTATCTCAAGATTGAGCGGGAGCACCAGATTTCACCGGGTGATTTCCCCAACCTCCGTAAGATGCAGGTATGGGATCCAAGGAAGCGAACTGCCCTGTGAGTCCACTGCATCGGTTTGTTGGGAGTGGGGTGTTTGATGGGCCAGGAGATAGAAAGAACTTCCAATTTGGTGAGCCCCACCAACACCTTCAAGGCTGATAATAAGGGCGGTGAATCGGTAGCTAAACCAGATCCCCTGTTGGCCAAGCAACATTCTGGTTTATGGTCTGGTGGATAGTTAACAGGCCAGGGATCCGTCTCATCACCCCATCCCCTGTGCATGCCGTGAATTGACATAGGATCACTGAGGTCGCCGGACTGGTGCCATAAAACGTGTCCACGGCTGTCGTAAATGTATTTACACCAGCCACAGACTCATTTATGGCTGTAGTAAATGCGTTTACACGGCTGTAAATGAATGTGGCCTATCCTCATGGCGGGGGCAGCTGGAATGAAGTTGGGAGCTGGATTATTTGGCACCATGGGCCAGATCCAACCTGTGGGCCATAGGTTGCAAACTCCTTGTCTAGGCCATGCCCCCAGGAAGGCTGATTGGGCCAGTCATGTGGTTCCCAGTAGAAGCGGAAGAAAAATGGACACCCGCGCATATGCATAATGCATTTACAGCAGCGTTCTGCACATGTGCAGGTGCATCTTTTGTTTCTGGGAGAGATGAGGGCATCAGGGGCTGGATGAATTGGCATTGGGGACTGGATACGGCCCACGGGCTGTAGTTTAGGCACCCCTGATTTAGGCTGTCTACAATGTGGCTGCCAGGTAGAACTCCCAGAATGGAAAATTGTGGTATTTGTAGTCCAAAAAATTCTTAGTTAGCAGTTTTCTTACATCTTCCCAGAATTGGGGTAATGCTCGAGGCCTCTTGGCTTTGTCCCAGTGTCCTTGTTGCTAGCAATTGAATATAGATTATGTGATGGTTTGTGTCCCTTGTTACATGCTAGAATGATTCGTCCTGACGCCTTTGTCTCCAATGGCTTCTCAGGAACAGCTCCTGAGCCAGGATTTCAGCAAGTTCCAGCCGTTGAAGCAGAAGTTGCTGGACGCAGTGGACGACATGTTGGCGAACGACATTGCCCGGCTGATGGTGATGGTCCGGCAGGAAGAGTCTCAGATGCCGACGCAGGTGGTGAAGGGCGGGGCATTTGAGGGCACCATGAACGGGCCTTTTGGACACGGCTATGGCGAGGGGGCTGGCGAGGGCATTGATGACGTGGAGTGGGTGGTGAGCAAGGACAAGCCCACCTACGACGAGATTTTCTACACTCTCTCGCCGGTCAACGGCAAGATCACAGGCGCCAACGCCAAGAAGGAGATGGTCAAGTCGAAGCTGCCCAACACGGTCCTGGGCAAGATCTGGAAGTTGGCCGATGTGGACAAGGATGGGCTTTTGGACGACGAGGAGTTTGCCCTCGCCAACCATCTCATCAAGGTCAAGCTGGAAGGTCACGAGTTGCCTGCCGAACTCCCCTCTCATCTGGTGCCGCCTTCCAAGCGCCGGCCTGAATGATGGGCTCGCCCCAGCAAGGACAGGTGATTGCTTTGTGACTCTGCCCGGCCTAGACTCTGACCTGGGAGCTACCTGAGGAACTGAGTTGGAACTTCCCTACTTTGCGAGAACAACCAACCCAAACTCAAATGAAAGCAGCTCATATGAAATAATAATTATTATATATATTTTTTGTAGAAATGTTAAATACATCTACATTTAAAGCAATAATTTTCTGTGGTCTCAGGTGGGGGGGGGGAGACTTTCTCTTTTCTCACCTGAGTTGGGGGTACCACCTACGGCAGTGATGGCAAACCTTGCACTCCAGGTGTTCTTGGACTTGAGTTCCTCAGAAGCCCAAGTCTCTGTGAATCCATACGCATGGATTCCACTCTGTGAATCCAGTAAACCCATTTGTGTGGATACACAGAGACTTGGGCTTCTGGGGAATTGAAATGCCAAAGTTTGCCACCACAAAACCTAGGGACTCCCTTGTTGAGGGAGGTATGGAATGAGGTATGGGCAACAGAAGGAGGAAGATCAAAAAAAAAAAGAGGGGTTGTTTTCATACAGACATTTTATGTTTTCCTAAGAATGTTTAACTCAGAACTTGAGGGTAGGTTCTGGCCTTTCCTTCCAAAGCTAAAACGCACATAACTTGGTGCTTTTTCTCCATCCGTTGGTTCTCCAGTCAGTGTTGGAAATGAAACCCTAAGAACATGCATATAACAGCCACATGCCTATCCTATGTTTGTTAATTGGTTTAATTCTTACGGACTTCACTGCCTTGACGTCTTCTGAGCACACTTCCTGCCTCCACCATGGTCTTTAGTCTCCATCCATAAACACACACATCCTTCTTGGTATCTCCAACTGTGGACTCTTTGCTGGCGCTTGAATGGCGCCGCCTCTTTGGAAGCAAAACCAGAGCTTCTGCACCACCCTTTATTTTGTTCTCAACCCTGGGTGTCGCTTGACAACACTTGAGGCCAGAGTAGTCATTGAGCGATGGGTAAACCTCGTTTCCTGCCCTTGGTGTGGTTTCTTGAAGCTTCTAAGACTTTGCACCGGTTGCTCCAAAGAAATGTGTTTTGAATCCACTGTGGGTGAGGGATACCACCATACCTTCACTTAGTGGTACAAAGTTGTGTTTTGAATCCACTGTGGGTGAGGGATACTACCCTACCTTCACTTAATGGTGCAAAATTAGTTGTGTTTTGAATCCACTGTGGGTGAGGGATACCACCATACCTTCACTTAGTGGTACAAAGTTAGTTAACTCACATTTAGGTGTCAAAGTTACTGCCGTAGTCAACTCTGCTGTAAGTAAAGTCTCGTGTGCCTGGTGGAGCTACCCAAAAGGCTGTTTGCTCACCTCTATTCACGCATGGGGACGAGTTTCATAAAGAGAAGATTGGGATGGAAAGCATAGAACGGGAGGGGAAAGTTAGTTTTTGCCATCACAAGTTTCCAGCTCTTAATTTGGATTGAGCATAGGAGGAAGTTACCCCTCTTCCCTTGTTCCATGCTATTACCCATGCTGTAAGAGACAACCTGGGGTACAATGCCCCAAACTACTATTCTTAGCCAACATGGTTCCTGGAAGAATCTGGGAATATAGTAACTTTTTCAAGCTGTACCTGCAGGCTCCATGCTGGGGAAAAAATGTGGGTCTTACAGTTCAAGAAAGGATTTGAACATTTCTGGTTGCGGCTACAGATGGGATGGTAGGAATGGTAGTTCCGGCATCAGACCATATGTATTTGTGCACCATTGAGCCGAGGGTGGGGTGACCTATAAAGTATATTTATATTCTCTCTCTCACACACAGAGGTGAACAAAAAGATGGATTGGTATGTTAACCATGCACGGTAGATGGAACATGATTGACCTACAGAGTTCAGGGTGGGTTGAATTGGATCAGAATAAAATGTGGGAGGGAGGCAGGGGATGCCAGGCGTCCAGGGCCTGTTAAATTTTCCACCCATTTTCCTTACATTAAAGTTGATTTTTGACATGTGGGGCTGCCTTGCTTTCCTTTTGTATTTCAAATGTGGCGTTCATAATTTGGCAGACACACACACACATTTGAACTGTGGTGTGTGTGTGTATATATGACTAGAACAGCCACCGTGTTCAACCAAAATTAATGAGGAGATGATGGGTGCGGGGAGGGAAATGTACAAAATGCAGACCATACTCTGACAAGTTTTATCTGCCTTCTGGAGTTCCAGCAAGCATTGCTTCCCACACTGACATGCAAATTCCAGAAGCATAAGGACTACACACTTGGGGGGGGGGGGGTTAAAGGATCAGAATATTGACTTGGGGAGCTTAATCACAAATCCCATGCTTATCTAGTGTATTGGCCTAAAGCAGGGGTGGGCAACCTATGGCCTGCAGGCCACCGCTGGAAGCATTTACGACAGCTGTGGACATGTTTTACAGCAGCATTTATTGGGGGGGGGGTTTGTCACCAGTCCAGCCCGCACAACTGTCTGAGGGACCGTGACCTGGTCCCCGACTTTAAAAGGTTGCCAGGTAAAAGGACACCCTTTCTTGAAAGCCAGCCGTATCCGACTCTAGGATTCAGTGCTCACCTGTGTCTGCAGACATTTCCATGGACATGTGGCAGGCATGCCTCAACAGAGTGCACGGAACACTGTTTACCTTCCCACTGAAGTGGTCCCTGTTTACTTGTAATTTCTTGCTTTCGAACTGCTAGGTTGGCAGGAGCTGGGACAGACAACGAGCTCACTCCGTCATGCGGTACCCAGGAATTGAACTCTGACCTTCCAGTCAGTGACTTTGACATCTTAACCACTTGAGCCACCACTGTCTTAAAGCACCTTACTGGTTTAACCAATGGTCAGCCACATGATGCTCATAACCAGTGCAGAAAATATCAGTAAACAAAAATATATTTTTAATTTTGTTCAGTTGCACAATTGATTCTGACCCTTTGCGACCCCATGGACCATTGCCTGCAATGCTATTTTATGTGCCACCCACCCACCCAAGGGCATTCAAGAAACAAAATGGCCACCCTTTTGAAGGTGTTCAGACCGTCTAGCCCTCGAAGCTGACTGAGAGTGTGTGACCCAGCCTCCAGCTTGAAACGGTTGGGCCCCCCTGATATACAACATCTATATATATATATATATATATAACGTGTTTGTATGTGCTCGAAAGGCTTCCACACCCCTGGATGGATGTCGCTGAAACTTGGCACACACGTACCTTGGGCGTGGGAGATCAGCACTGTGGGGGTCACAAGCCCCATGGGAGCATGTGCCCCCCCAAATTGGGACACAATTGATCTATACAATGTGTGTTTCTCAGCGATGTAATTGAGCTGATGTCATAGTCCCATTGTGACATCATCTGACTTGCTCAGCTGTAGCCCTCTGCGCTCAGCTGTAGTTCACAGTAGGTGGAAGGTAAATTTGGGGGGGGGGGGGGGGTTGGGGCAGCACAGCGGTGGCGACCGAGGCCCTTGAGAGGGCCGGGAGGACATGAGACAACATGATGAAAAAGCATTAGCGCGCATGCGCTCCACAGCTTCCTTTTTGCTCCTTTCTTCCATTGAAAGGGGGGGGGGCGCCGAACAAAGCCGGGTACTTGGCTAGTAGAACATATATATTGCAGCACTTTTTGAAAAGTAACAAAACGTAGCATTTTTTAAAAGGAGAGTTAATCATCACACTCAAACCAAAACTTGGGGGGGAAATTGGGTTGTGTATTCTGGCTTGGTTTGTGTTATTGAAACTTTTGGCCAACTTGGCTACAGCCGCTCTCCAAAATTACAGATGCTGCAATCAAGTTTGAAAGCGGAACACTTTTGAAAAGGAAAGGGAAACTCCTGTTCTGTAGCATACAAGCCAATTACTATAAAACATTTCCTGCTAATGCAAATGTCAGCTGCAGTGGAGGGAATTTCCATGTTGGGGGGCAGGGTTGATCCCCCTACCTTTTTTTGATTCTCCCAAACTTCTTGCACTCACCCACTGAATACTGTATTTTCAAATGTTTTAAAGTCCTGCACTTTTAGGTCCTTTAAATTACATCTATTTTGCTCCGGGAGGGGGAATCAAAGAGGGAATAGACAAAAATACAATTTTGTTTTGTTGCTTCCTTCCAGCATGGGCCTGTGTGGAAGGGGAAAATGGGGTGAGGCAGGCGAAGAGGACATCACTCACAATGACACACAACCCTGAGCAAAAATAGTTTGAGATTCTGCTGACCTCTGCTGGTGGAAACTACCCTTTGCTGCTGCTGCTTATGCTGTTCTCATGTCCTGGCATTCTCAAACTATGGCCCGTGGGCCAGATCCGCCTCTCAAAGCCATTTCATCAGACCCCCGCAACACCCTCGCCAAACCAGGAAGTAGAAAAAGCTGTGCCCCATGCATGTGCAGAACGCTGCTAAATGACTTGCGCATGCGTGCCACACATTTTATGTCCACTTCTGGGTGGGAGGAACTACGTAACCGGCCTGATCAATTGCCCAAAAGGCGTGGTTAGGCCCATGGCCTGAAAACATTGAGAATCACCGCTTATGACCATCAGACATGAAGGTTGTCCTGGGAACAATATATAGTAAAACCCCTACTTACAAAAAAAAAAAATTCTGTCCCATAGGCTTTTACTTAAATCAGTTTTTTATGTAACTCAAAGCAAACCCATAGGAATTTTTTTTAAATATAAATTGAAGCAAATCCATAGGGAAATGAATTTTTATGTAACTTGAAGCAAATCCTTAGAAAAAAAGAATATGTAACTCAAGGCACACCCATAGGAAATTGTGTAAATCAGGACATGGTTTTAACACAAAATCATTATGTAAGTCGAATTTTATGTAACTTGAGGCATGTGTAAGTCGGGGTGTTACTATAATGCAGTGACCCTCCAATTTGCCTTGAATAACCCCCTGTTGGATGCATACCCGTCAAGCACGACTCCTGAAAATACAGGAACTGCTCTAGCCTGGGTGCGCATGCGCCGCAACAACTCATCTGTGCATGCACAGAACCCCTCTGTGCATGCGCAGAACCTCTCTACGCATGCGCAGAGCCAATTTGCGATGGGCATGCAGTAACCCCATTCCTTGCCATTCAAATATGGGACGGCGACGGGAAAGGGGAGGAATGAGCGGAGAAATACAGGAAATCCCGGCCCATCCGGGATACATTGACAGGTATGGTTGGATGTGGGCCCCATGTTGGGAACCACTGTTCTAGACAGATGGTGTCTTATCCAGAAAATGTGTTAGCCCATTTGACTCGCATTTCTGCAAATCAGTATTGGAGAGAGTGTAGACATCTTGAACTTTTTACCATGCGTGGTGGGGTATTATGCAAAATTCTGGGCTAATGTGAGTGTCAAAAATCAATGAGAGAGTCAATCATCTGTATTTTTCTCTCTAATGGCAATAGCTGCTATACTGAGCATCTTTATAGACTGCAATGTTTTGACAATCCATAAAGACATAGTAAAATAAATTATCTTACCAGCTGCCAGACAAGAAGATAACAAAAGGTGGAAGGACAGACAGAACCTTAATCTGAAAGGCTGGGTTTGGAATTTGACGCTATCAGAAAAAGCAAATGCAAGTGTGCGATCTCACACAAATACAAACAATTGTGACTCTTATCTGTAGTCCGGTTATCACTGCAGTCACCATAAACGACAGCATAAGGAGAAGAATGTCAGCCTTTTAAGGAAATGCATGGAGAAAACTAAAGGCTGAACATTGAGCAACCACCCCTTCTATCTTATTTTTGAGCTAAAGTCCCCTGGCCGGAACTTCAGTACCGAAACCGCAATGAAGATCTTATATTGTTTTTCGCCTTATTTACACAGTCTAGACCTGTGGTTCCTAATGTGAGGCACATGCCCCACAGGAGGGCAATTTTTTAGGGGGGCAATTCAAGATTAAGTTATTAACAGTGATTTTTTTTTTGAATTGATTCCCCTATGTCTCTGAATCCACACAAATGGGTCCAGGTGTTCTTGGGCTTCAATTCCCAGAAGCCCAAGTCTCTGTGAATCCACACGAATGGGTCTGGGTGTTCAATTCAATTTGATTATTCAATTCCCAGAAGCCCAAGTCTCTGTGAATCCACACGAATGGGTCCAGGTGTTCTTTGGGCTTCAATTCCCAGAAGCCCAAGTCTTGTGAATCCACACGAATGGGTCCAGGTGTTCTTTGGGCTTCAATTCCCAAAAGCCCAAGTTTCTTGTGAATCCACACGAAGGGGTCCAGGTGTTCTCGGGCTTCGATTCCCAGTAGCCCAAGTCTCTGCGAATCCACACGAATGGGTCCGGGTGTTCAATTCAATTAGATTATTCATTTCCCAGAAGCCCAAGTCTCATACCTTGGGCTTTGGGAATTTTCACGAATTTTCTGTCAGATAAGGGAAATTTCCCGGCCAAAACGGGAAACTGGACAGCTATGCTTATCTTGTGCTGGCCTCCAGTCTAATTCCAGTCTAATTGCAGTCTAACTAATACGGGATGACTGCAGGAAAGAGTGTAAAATCCGGGGAGTTGACAGAAATTTCCAGAAACTTGACAGGTATGCCAAGTCTCTGTGAATCCACATGAATGGGTCCCGGTGTTCTTCTTGGGCTTCGATTCCCAGAAGCCCAAGTCTCTGAATCCACATGAATGGGTCCGGGTGTTTTTGGGCTTTGATTCCCAGAAGCCCAAGTGTCTGAATCCACACGAATGGGTCCAAGTGTTCTTATTGGGCTTCGATTCCCAGAAGCCCAAGTCTCTGAATCCACACGAATGGGTCCGGGTGTTTTTGGGCTTCGATTCCCAGAAGCCCAAGTCTCTGAATCCACACGAATGGGTCCAGGTGTTCTTCTTGGGCTTCAATTCCCAGAAGCCCAAGTGTCTGAATCCACACGGGTGGGTCCAGGTATTCTTCTTGGGCTTCGATTCCCAGAAGCCCAGGTCTCTGAATCCACACGAATGGGTCTGGGTGTTTTTGGGCTTCGATTCCCAGAAGCCCAAGTGTCTGAATCCACACGAATGGGTCCAGGTGTTCTTCTTGGGCTTCAATTCCCAGAAGCCCAAGTGTCTGAATCCACATGGGTGGGTCCAGGTATTCTTCTTGGGCTTCGATTCCCAGAAGCCCAAGTGTCTGAATCCACACGAATGGGTCCAGGTGTTCTTCTTGGGCTTCAATTCCCAGAAGCCCAAGTGTCTGAATCCACATGGGTGGGTCCAGGTATTCTTCTTGGGCTTCGATTCCCAGAAGCCCAGGTCTCTGAATCCACACGAATGGGTCCAGGTGTTCTTCTTGGGCTTCGATTCCCAGAAGCCCAGGTCTCTGAATCCACACGAATGGGTCCAGGTGTTCCTCTTGGGCTTCGATTCCCAGAAGCCCAGGTCTCTGTGAATCCACTCGTGTGGCTTCACAGTGATCTTGGGCTTCCGGGAACTGAAGTCTAAGTGAACACCTGGAGTGCCAAGGTTCGCCCTCAGGGCTATAATTGCACCTCTGTCCCCTTTGATCTGCAGGCTCCTAACGGGTAAGTCCCTACCCGACCCCACTGATGCCCTGGACCCGAGGCCCCATCCCGTCCGGTCCCTACCTGTCCTGGCTGGGCGTGCCTTCTTCCCACCTGGGCCAGGTGTCAGGTGGAGCCCCGCCCACCCACTCCGGGGCGGGGCTCCCGAGCCGTCCCACCAGTCCGTGCCACCAAGCGCTGCGCCTCCTCCTCGGGCCGCTGCCTGCCTGCCTGCCTGCCTCCACTCCCGGGCCGAAGGAAGGCAGGCAGGCAAGCAGGCGAGAGCGGTCGGTGGGTCAGTGGGGCGGGCGGCGTGGGGCGATCATGGGCAGCCCGCTGGCCGAGCGGCGCCTGGCGGGGCTGCAGGGGGGCGAGGCGGGCGCGCCGTCGGGGCTAGAGGCGCTGCTGCTGGACCTGCTCTTCGGGCTCTACCAGGAGTTCAGTGGCGCCCCCTTGCGGCGGGAACGGCACGTGCAGCAGTTCTTGGAGTGGGGTGAGTACCGGGGTTGGGGGGGACCACGACGACAGGGCGCCCCTGAGCGCGTGCAGAGCGCCCCTCCTGAGTTAGAGACGCGCGCGCGCGTGTGGTCAGTGGCAAAGCAACCACACTTCGCCACCCACCCACCCCTGCACTCTTTGGGCCGCTCACAAGTTAAATAGCATTTTGCGCCCCCCCAACATGGTCAGGATCGGACTCACAACGTTGTGGCTGCAGGGTCGCCCTTTGGAGCGACAGAGAGAAGACGGTGTGTGTTCTGGATAGCGCATGATGACTTTGGGAGATGGAAGCCCTATGTTACTTTCTTTTATAATATATGAAGAAGAGGCATGTTGTGGTCACTGCAGACACATACATGCATAGTTTGGAGACCTTGCAAGACCAATATCTTCGGCCCAAGATGCTGACAGAAACCTCTGGAAGAACGTGATATTGTGCACTGATTAATGAACTTTGAAATTTGTTTTAAACTCTGTCTATTCTCTAGGAAGTAACTTGCAAGGGTTATTATTCTCTAATCTAGGAAGTAACTTGCAAGGGTTGGTATTATTATACTTCAAGTCAGAAGTAACTTGCAATGGTTATTGTTATTGTTATTGTTACCCTACAAGGTAAGCCCTGGGCCCAACGTCACTCAGTCAGGTTTTTGGGCGACTCGGAGCCTGATCCTGGATCTCCAAAGTCCTAGGCAATGTTCTCTCCACCATGCCACGCGAACTTTCCTCCTGTGGAGGCGGGTGGAAGAACATCTGGATGGCCAGTTGACCCCTGCTAATTCTTCCCAGCGCATACTCTAGTTGCCTGATCAAACGTCGTCTTGGAAGACTTTTCATGTGGGGCAGGGGGTTGCGCATGCCATTTCCAGCTCTCTAGATTTGGCTTGGCCCGTGACTCTTGGAGCTGTCGAGTGGAGCCAAAACGTACACCCGAAATCCTACCCCGCAGTGGGTCAAGAGTCTTAAGTCAAGTCCTGCCTTCTGGGGCACCAGAGAATAAGCCTTTGTTCTCTCCGACAGCCCTTGCTGGAACTGAAAGATAATTCTGTCTCCTTCCTTCAGCCTTTTGTTCTCCGCGTTAAACATAAGCAGTCCCTTCAAACAGCTTGTTTTTACAGTCCTTGTGGCCTGCGCCTGCCTTTCTTTTTCTGGGGTTCCCAACCTTTTCAAACCAGGGCCGGGTCATGCCTTTGGAGGGGTGGAGGGGCCACATGAAATGGCACCATGGGCTGGATTCAGCCGACGGGCCTTAGGTTGGGAACATACCTGTCAAGCACGACTCCGGACAATATGGGACCTGCGCAGAAGGGTTCTGCGCAGAACCCTTCTGCGCATGCGTAGAAGGCTTCTGTGCAGAGGGGGATGTGTAGTAACTCCTTTCCCCCGCCATCAAATTACGGGATGGTGGCGGGTCTGGGTGGGAAAGTAGAAAAAGCTGCGCTGAATTACGGGAAATCCTGGCCAATATGGGATACTTGACAGGTATGGTTGGGAACCTCTGGCCTTGACCCCCATTCTTGGTTGTTTCTTAACATGTGGCTCTGGTAATTGGACACCGTCCTCTGGATGAGGTCTGACCGATAATGAATTAAATTAATACTGCCCTGAGCATGTGCAAAAATGCTCTCCTTTCAGCTCCCAATGTTGGGACATTGGTTATCAATGGTGTTTATTGGAAGAACTGGGAACTGCTAAATAACTGCCCAAAGTCATGTTTCTCAGTGTAATTTCCTAGCCTAAAAGAGGAAGGCGGACTGTGAGATTATGGGAACAGGATTCTTTGAGGGGTTTATTTATTTATTTATTGTTTTATATTTCCAATTTATAAAGCCGCCCACCCACCACTTCGTGGTGACTCAGGGCAGCTTACAAAATTAATACACTATTTCCAGGGTTTTGTTGGTTGCCAGAGAAAGAAATTAAGTTCGGCGGTGGCTCAAGTGGTTAAGACGCTGAACTCGCTGACTGGAAGGTTCGATTCCCGGGGGTACCGCATGACAGAGTGAGCTGCCATCTGTGTCCCAGCTCCTGCCAACCTAGCAGTTTGGAAGCAAGAAATTGCAAGTAGATAAATAGGGACCACTTCGGTGGGAAAGTAAACTGCGTCCCATGCATGCCACGTGTCCACGGAAACATCTGCAGACGCAGACAGCGCTGGCTCTTTGGCTATAAACAGAGATGAACACTGAACCCTAGAGTTGGATACGGCTGGCTTTTGAGCAAAGGAGACTTGCCTTTACCTAGACAAAGAGATTAAGTTGTGAGATCCAGGACTGACATGGCTTTTTGCTGCAAGAATGGGTGAGTCTTCAGAGCTACACCGAACTCTTGATCAGGCGTCTGCCAAGGGTGTTTGGAATGAGGTCTGTGGTTAGGAAGGTTGCAAAATAATCAGCTCGAGCTGCTATTGTCTCTGCTGCTGTTTGGTCTGTCCTTGCCTTCGACGCCCACATCCATGAAACACAGCTGTCGTTCTAGAAAAAGAATGCGCATGGTATCTGTGGGTTGCGATTGCTCTGTTGTTTACTTGCATCATGGAGGAGAAACCTGAGTCATGGAGCAGAGCATGTGAGCTGTCTAAGGCAGGAGGTCCCAACCTTTTTAAGCCAGGGGCCGGGTCACGCTCTTAGTCAGCTTCGAGGGCCGGATGGCCATTTTGCCCTGCCGGCATGACGGGGTGGTAGTGGCCAGTTTCCAACAGCTTCGAAGGGGTGGCCGTTTTGTTTCTTGAATGCCCTTGGTGGGATGAAGGAGCCCATATGAAATGGCACCATGGGCTGGATCTGGCCCACGGGCCTTAGGTTGGGAACCCTGGAGAGGACCTTCCAACTGGTTGATCAACCAGCCCAGAGAAGCTCCCCTGCTGCGGCGTTCGTTTTGACAAACAGGCTGTTCAGCAAGAATCAACGCATGGCGTAGCAGTGGATTTGGAAATGCCGGCACCCTTCCAGTCCCCATAGCCACACACCCCCGCCGAAGAAAATCCATAAATGCAGGCCGCTCTCTTGATCTGTATCAACGAACCAGTTCGAGCGGTATTCATCTCCGTCAGCGGTGGGTATTTTGTAAAGCTAATGGATCTTAATTGGCTCTTCAGGACCAGTTCACCCTAAACACTTTGCGTCGCCATTAAGAGCTGGCAGCAATTCAGTGCTGTTGGAGAAACCCGTATCCGCACTCCCTAGCTACGATGAGGCTTACAGATTAACTAGAAGGGGGAACAGGAAGTGTAGGAGTGGTAGTATAGGATGAGTTCATCTTCCCTGTTAATCCAAATGTCCTAGAACTCGGGCGCTGTGAATACTGAGTCTGCTACAGCGTATGAAAGCCTTCTGGGACATTGACCTCAGGCTCTGTTGGGTCTCATGAATTGTTATGTGGGTTGTGGACCTTGTCGTACAGTATTTGATATATTTGTGATACAGTATTTGATATTTGTGATAGTGTATTTGATATTTTGTGATAGTGTATTTGATATTATGTGATATTGTACATGACATTGTATCTGATATTATATTTGATATTATGTGATACTGCTTTTGGTATTTGCGATACTTGATATTATGTGACATTTTGTTACTTTTTTTTTTGTCTTTACATTGCAAGCCACCCTGAGTGGGTGCCTGCACCAGTAGGGCGGGGTATGAATTAAAATCATTCATCCATTCATTCATTCATTCTGCACTCCCTTGGAAACAATAGATAGTTTTTGAGCCACTCCCCATTTTGTCATAGAATCACATTGAGTCCGAAGGGATCTAATGAGGCCATCCAGTCCAACCCCCCTGCGCAACACAAGAACCTGATAACATAGTGCTCCAATTGTGGGCACCCATGCAGTCACCCAGCACAGAGTTTGCCCTAGGTCAAGAGTTCTCAAACTTTCAAAGTGGGGGGCCAGTCATGCTCCCTCAGATAGTTATGGGGGCTGGACAGCTATTTTGACCTTACTCCACCACATGGCACTGGTGTGATGGAGGCAGTGGGGGCCACATGAAATGGTGCCATGGGTTGTATCCAGCCCATGGACCATAGGTTGAGAATCCCTGGTCTAGGGTTATGTTTTGCTGGCATTCCTGGGTTGCAAAACTCAAGGAGATGAAAAAATCTTTTCCTGTTTCTTATTTTCAGCTTTATTGTATTTTTTTCCCCCTGAGATCTTTGGTCTGCATTTCAACTTCTCTAGTGGAAACTATCAGCCTTCAAGTGTTGACAAAGAAGGAGCGCTTCCATGCGGGACTTGTTTGACTGGGCAGGGGAAACATCACGCAGAGGTTCTGGGCAGGAGGGAAGGAAATCTGATGAGCAAGGAGGAAAATGTGGAGCCCTGAAGTCCACGAGGCAAAGAAAACCAAGCCTTGAAGCGGAAAGGGCTGAGTTTCATCTTCTAAAACAGGAGTTCTCAAACTTTTAAAGCCGGGGGTGGGTGGGTCACGCTCCCTCTCCTGCCAACCTAGCAGTTCGAAAGCAAGACATTGCAAGTAGATAAATAGGGACCACTTTGGTGGGAAGGTAACACTGTTCCGTGCCCCCTGGTATCTAGTCATGCCTGCCACATGACCACGGAAACGTCTGCAGAAGCAGACAGCGCTGGCTCTTGGGCTTTGAAACAGAGATGAGCACTGAACCCTAGAGCCGGATACGACTGCCTTTCGAGCAAGGGGAACCTTTACCTTTACCTTTACCGCCACATGGCACTTCCGGGTGTGGTGGAGGCATTGGAGCCCCCACATGCAATGTGGCCATGGGCCGCATCTGGCCCATGGCCCACAGGTTGAGAATCCCTGTTCTAAAATCAAGCAAGAAGTTAAATATTTGGGTCCAAGGATATGACAACAACAGGGTCCCTCCTGTTGTTTTTGCTGCAAAACAATCTTATTTTTACGTTCCCCCCCCCCCCCCAATTTGTTGTCTTCCTGTTCTCCTTGCGCTTTAATGTGCATAGACATGTTCGCTCAGTTTAGGAAGGTTCCTATTTTGGGCTTGCAGAAAAGCCATTGAAGCTTTTGGGAGCTGTTGTCGGGAAAGTGTTTTTTCCCCCAGGCTTTGTGACACTTTCTCTTGCAGCAAAACAGTTTGGCTTTACCAGTGGGGTGGTGGTGGGAGAACTGTATGATATAACTTTTACCCACCCCCTTCCCTGTGGCTCCCTTCCTACCAGGTGAGTTACACTCCCCAACCAGACCGTACCTGTTCTTCAGGTCTGGGTGGTGGGTGTGTCCTTGATCTTAACAGTGTAGATATTTTCCCTCGCTGGCATCTGAAATGGACTCATTTTGTGGGCGGCTTGGTTGGAAAGGGACAATTTTCAAGTGTCTGTGATCTACATAATTTGGGCAGAAATTTAGGGAGTTGTTTGAGGGGAACCCCTATGGTTGGCATGGGTTAGCAGCAGCACAAGGTGGAAGTGAGATATCTTTATTTTCAAGCTTTTCCTATCAATGATTCAGAGAATTCGATCCAGTTAAGCCTACATTCACAATGTATGCCAGTGGTGGCAAACCTATGGCACGCGTGCCAGAAGGGGCACTCGGAGCCCTCTCTGTTGGTATGTGTGCTGTTGCCCCAACGCAGAGTTTGCCCTGCCTCTTTGCCTAGCAGTTCAATGGGAACATTTCCTCCCTCCCCCAGCACAGAGTTCACCCCGTCCTTCTGCCCAGCAGCCCAATGGGAGTGCTTCTTCCCTCCCCCAGCACAGAGTTCACCCCGTCCTTCTGCCCAGCAGCCCAATGGGAGTGCTTCTTCCCTCCCCCAGCACAGAGTTCACCCCGCCCCTCTGCCCAGCAGCCCAATGGGAGTGCTTCTTCCCTCCCCCAGCACAAACTTCACCCGCCCCTTTGCCCAGCAGCCCAATGGGAGTGCTTCTTCCCTCCCCCAGCACAGAGTTCACCCCGCCCCTCTGCCCAGCAGCCCAATGGGAGTGCTTCTTCCCTCCCCCAGCACAAACTTCACCCGCCCCTTTGCCCAGCAGCCCAATGGGAGTGCTTCTTCCCTCCCCCAGCACAGAGTTCACCCCGCCCCTCTGCCCAGCAGCCCAATGGGAGTGCTTCTTCCCTCCCCCAGCACAAACTTCACCCGCCCCTTTGCCCAGCAGCCCAATGGGAGTGCTTCCTCCCTCCCCCCAGCACAAACTTCACCCGCCCCTTTGCCCAGCAGCCCAATGGGAGTGCTTCCTCCCTCCCCCCAGCACAAACTTCACCCGCCCCTTTGCCCAGCAGCCCAATGGAAGTGCTTCCTCCCTCCCCCCAGCACAAACTTCACCCGCTCCTTTGCCCAGCAGCCCAATGGGAGCGCTTCCTCCTTCTCCCCAGCACATAGTTTGCCCCACCCCTCTATTTGGGTACTCGGTTGGATATGGGTTCAAGTGAGGGAAGCTGGCAGCTAGGTAGGAACCAACAAATGTTGGAGATGTAGTAAAGAAATTGGTACATATCTCCACATGTGGTGGGGCTGCGATTGTGCCCAAAAATTCTGGAAGGTGATAGAAAGAGAATTGGGTAAAATCCTGGAAACCGTTATTGAGTGAAATCCCAAAATTATTCTTCTAGGAGAGGTTGAAGATATAAAATGAGTGAATAAAAGGAGATAACTGTTGGCCATATTACTGTCAGTATCAAGGCGAATAATAGTGTCAGAGTGGGAAAAGAAATTTGTAATAAAGATGGTACAAACAGGTATGGCGTCTAGCCTTGAACGATAAGTTAATGTCGGAAATGAAACCCCCAAAAAAGGGAGAAACAAAAAAGAATATATTCTGGGACATATGGAAACCATATGTTACATACGGATTGATAAATACGGATGGGGTTAAACCCACTCAGGATGAGTATAAATTTTGGGAAGGCAAATGAGCAATAAATACGATAATAAATTTAATTGGCACACCACTCTTTGTACAGCACCGGGGCTCCTCCAGAAGGAAAATAGGGGGGACGGACAGTAAACCACTTCTGAGCATTTTCTACCTAGGAAAGCATGGAAAGGGTGGCCCTAAATCGAAATCACATTGATGGCATGTACTTATAATTATGGGGGTGGGGTGGCTTAGTGGTTAAGATGCTGAGTTGCAGGCCAGCAGTTCGAGACGGAAGTGCTGCGCAATGGAGTGAGCGCCCGTCTCTGTCCCAGCTCCTGCAAGTAGATAAATAGGTACCGCTTTGGCAGGAAAGGTAAGCGTGCTCTGTGTGTCTAGTCATGCCAGCCACATGACAGCACGGGCTGTTTGGCTGTAAACGGAGGTGAACATCGCCAACTAGAGTCGGATGGCCTTTATGTTAAATGTGCATTAGGTATAAGGTGGGTTCTTTCCCACAAACGACAGCCAGATGAGAACGTTTTTTTTTTAAAAAAACAGGATATTTTAAAATATATATCTGTCCTTCTGCAGATGTTTCCATGGTCATGTGGCAGGCATGATAAGACACCGGAGCACACAGAGCGCTGTTTACCTTTCCCACCGAAGTGGTCCCTATTTATCTACTTGTAATTTCTTACTTTCAAACTGCTAGGTAGCCAGGAGCTGGGGACAAAGACGAGTGGATGTAAACAACAGTGGCATCACCACCACCCCCCCCCCCGGTGCGCATGCTTTCCTCTCTTCAACCTGCTCTGCATAGTTTTCCTTGGGTGTGTGTGTGTGAGAGAGAGTAGCTGAGACGCTACTTATATCTGCTCTTGAGATGAAAGTGATGTGTATAAACCGAGAAGGGAAGAAATAGCTAAAGTGTTTGTTGTCGCCATCACTAAGGTAACTTGGCAAGGTCTGGCAACCTGGCAGGTAGGTTTTGAATTCCAACCTGTCTGACACTTTATTTTATTTTTTTTAAAAATACTTTTTTGGCAGCTGGGATGCTTTTAAAGAAGCAAGACACCCAACGAGGGCCCCGTGGAAATCTCCATGCTCGGTTCTCTTGCCACATGCAGTGTGCATAAGTGCACACTCTGGGTTCTCTTTCTGATCCTAAAGCCGTGTTTCCTAATGTGGGGCCCCGGGCCCCAAAGGGTCACTTCAATTCCCAGAAGCCGAAGTCAGTACATTGGCTTATCAGTGATGGGGAAAATTGACTTAAGGTCCGGGAATTGAAATCCAAAAACCAAAGTTTGGGAAACACTGACCTAAATGGTTTACACCAGGGATTCACAACCTATGGCTTGGGGGCCAGATGTGGCCCATGATACATGTTTTTTTTTGTGATAACTCCTGCATTTTATATTAAAACCTGGTATTTGACACAACATGCAAGGCCTTTTTTGTACAAAATGTGAGGCGTTTTATTTGCACAAAATCCATGTTTGCGCATTTTGCATTAAAATGTGTTTTCCACAGAACACAAGCCTTTTTGTACAAAATATATAAGGGGCTTTATTTGCACAAAATCCATCATGTTTGCGCATGTTTTTGTTTGTTTGTTAAAGAAATCGATTGCCAGTGTGCCACTCCGGGTTCAATTCAAGGTGCTGGTGGTTACCTTTAAAGCCCTATGTGGTAGTGGACCAGGGTACTTAAGAGACCGTGTCACCCCATGGGAAAGGTAACAGCATCCTGTGCACTCCAGTGTCTAGTTACGCTTGCCACGTGATGACCATGGAAACATCTCCAGATGCAGACAGTGATGGCTCTTGGGATGTAAACTGAGATGAGCACTAAGCCCTAGAGTCAGATACGGGATGCTCGGCCGGCAGACAATCCTGAATTTCACCCTAGCATTGCAGGGGGGCGGAAGGGAGCATGGGATGTACCCAGCTCCGTCGTTGCTTTTCACAGCAAAATGCATTGTCACCTTTCCTCTCAGAGGCGCCTCCAGGAAGAGACGGGGCGATGGGAGCCTGATCCGGGCGGCCAAGTGGGGCAGGACGGGGCTTGCAGATCTAGCGCCCCACCCTAGGCACAGATGGGAACAGGCAACAGGAGAACAAGTCTGATCGGAGCAGCTTTAAGCCACAGGGAAATGACAGCCTCTCTCCCAGCTTCCTTGTTATGCCCTTTTGTGGAGCATCTTTCCAAGGCGGGAGCATTTTTTTTACCAGGGAGGCTGTGGGAAAGAGTGGTTAGAGCAAGGAGATTTGTGGATGGATTTGCCAGGAAGGGTGTTCTGCTCAAAAGCTTTGAAGAAACCCTATGACAGTGACGGCACGCCATCTGTTCTTGAACTTCAATTCCCAGAAGCCCAAGTCTCTGTGAATCCACACGAATGGGTTTACTGCGTGTGTTCTTGGACTTCATTTCCCAGAAGTCCAAGTCTCTGTGAAACCACATGAATGGGTTTACTGTGCGTGTTCTTGGACTTCAATTCCCAGAAGCCCAAGTCTCTGTGAATCTACACGAATGGGTTTACTGTGCATTACCACACAGAACGATTAGCATAACTCTCTCTCTCTTTCTTCTTTCAGCCTCCCCTTTTGTCGCCAAAGCGAAGCAACTACGATTGTGTCGAGATGACTTTGAGATTTTGAAGGTGATTGGCCGAGGGGCTTTTGGAGAAGTAAGTGATGATGCGCACTTTCATGTTTAAGTAATATGAGCGCACCTCAACCAAAGAGCATGGGTTCCCAACCTTTTCAAGCGGGGGACCGGGTCTCTCTCTCTCAGTCAGCTTTGAGGACCAGATGGCCGTTTTACCCTGCCTGCACAATGTGGGTGGCATTTTGTCCCAACAGGTTCAAAGGGGTGGTCATTTTGTTTCTCGATTGCCCTTAGAGGGGTGGAGTGGGGTGTGTGTGTCACATGAAATGGCACTGTGGGCCAGATATGGCACGTTGGCCTTAGGTTGAGAACCCCTGATTTAGGGTAGCTGAGTCTACCTCACAGGATTGTAGACTAAATTGCTGCCCCAGTTCCCATAAGCTGGATGGTAGCAGTTGCGAGTCACACCTGAAGAGATGAAAACATAACAAACAACTTGATCACTGAGAAAAGCTGCAATTTATCTGATACTAGCCGATTACCTGGCCTTGCTCGGTTCCACCCACCCACCCACCTACATGTGTCCGGCCACCCTTGTCAGTTGTGAACCCCTGCTTTATGGGATAGGACACCGCCAGAGGTCAGCTAGAAAAACAAGTGACTAACATGTACATCCTCTTTTCTCACCATTAGGTGGCTGTTGTGAGGATGAAGGAGACAGAGAAAGTTTACGCCATGAAGATTCTGCACAAATGGGAGATGCTCAAGAGAGCAGAGGTACTTTCCCCCTCCTTATTTCCCCCTCTGAGGCTGGACAAAATGGAGCCCCGGGGGTGGGGAGATGCGGGAGAGAACGTTTTTAGCAAAACGGTGGGAAAATATTCAGAACCTGGATGATGGGAGTGGCCATTTTGTCCCAACAGCTTCAAAAGGGGTAGCCATTTTGTTTCTTGAATGCCCTTGTAGGAGTGGGGTGGGCCATATGAAATGGTGCTGTGAGCTGGATCCGGCCTGCGGGCCTTAGGTTAGGAACCTCCTGATGTACTCCAAAGAGCTCACGGTCTCATGTACATCCCTTTGATGGAGTTAAGTTCAGGCTGACTGGTGAAGACAATGCGCTTGGGTGGCTGGAAGGCCAGCAGATCAGCAATTCTGAGATCCAAGTGCTGCACGACTGAGTGGGCTCCCGTCTCCGTCCTAGCTCCTGCCAGCCAAGCAGTTCGAAAGCAAGGGATTGCAAGTAGATATTTGCATGGGACCGCTTTGGTGGGACGATAAACAGCGTTCTGTTCACTCCGGTGTTGAGGCGTGCCTGCCACATGTCCACGGAAATGTTTTCAGGCAGTGCTGACTCTTTGGCTGTAGGGATGAGCACTGAACCCTAGAGTCGGATACGACTGGCTTTCGTGCAAGGGTGACCTTTACCTTTTCTGTTACGTGCCATCGACTTGTCTCCGTTGTAAGGCAACACTGTTCAACTCCTACAGGTTCTAGCCTGTGGCTTCCCTTAGGGAGTCAATCCTTCTCTCGTTTGGACTTCCTCTTTTCCTGCCACCTTTCCCAGCCTGATTGTCTTCCCTGGAGAATCTTTGCCTTCTCATGTTGTGCTCAAAGGAGGGCGGTTTCAAGAGCTGAGCTTCACGCCGGTATTGGTGTCTGCATTCCCAGACTCCAGAGTGCAAGTGGTAGAAATCCCATGGTTGGTCCAGGAGTCATGTGCGGGCCACAGCTTGGCTTCCTTCCTTGGTTTTCCCTTGCACAGGGAAAGACGCAAATGGAGCTGTTTTGTCTTTGAAGGCAGCGCACCAACCGGAGAAACAGGGGTTCTGGCTGAGATCCTATCCATGCCCACTGACATTATCCAACCTCGGCTAGGTTGGCAGGGTTGGGTTTTCTGCCTGGCACACCGAACCTGTTCCCCCAGCCTAACTGACAGAGAAGACATGTGCCTTGGGCTGGTGTTTATGTTCAGCAAGAAATAAAAAGACTGTAGATGCAAATTGTGGTGCTGGAGGTGGCTCTTAAGCAGGCGTTCCCAACCTAAGGCCCATGGGCCGGATCAGGCCCCCCGGTGCCATTTCATGTGGCCCCCACCCCTCCAAGAGCATTCTAGAAACAAAATGGCCACCCCCTTTGAAGCTGTTGGGACAAAATGGCCACCCCGCATCGTACAGGCAGGGGAAAATGACTGTCTGGCCCTCAAAGCTGACTGAGAAAGAGTGTCCCTCGGCTTGAAAAGGTTTGAAACCCCTGCTCTTAAGAGGAGATCAAGTCAGTCCATCCTGAAGGAAATCAACCCTGACTGCTCATCGGAAGGACAAATACTGAAGATGAAGCTCAAGGACTTTGGCCACCAAATGAGAGGACTCACTCGAGAAGGACTTGAGGCTGGGGAAGATCAAAGGCAAAAGGAGACGGGGACGGCAGAGGATGAGGTGGTTAGATGGCATCGTTGACGCAGTGGGCATAGATCTGTGTGGGCTGTGGAGGATGGCAGAGGTTGGGAAATGCTGATCTGCATGCTCTGGGAAGATTGAGGGATGAGGACAGGAGATTTTTTTGGGGAGAGATGATTCACTACCTATAGTTATCAAGGTCCAAAACTAGGCGAAAGATGGAAACATTTTTGGAGTTTGGGAATTCAGTGACCTTTGTTTTTCGGCGATGCTTCCCTTGCAGACTGCGTGCTTCCGGGAGGAGCGTGACGTACTGGTCCACGGGGACAAACAGTGGATCACTACTTTGCACTATGCGTTCCAAGACGACCACTACCTGGTAAGCCTCTCCAAGGCAACTCACGAGGGTTGCAAGGCTTTGGAGGAATGGAATGGAGTCTCTGGCTTTCCTTGCTCCATCTCCAAGAGATCTCCTCTCTGCACCAGAGAGTTCTTTTGAACATTGAAGAAGTCATAACCGGGTCCAGCATCCCAGAGCAGTGATGGCGAGCCTATGGCACGCATGCCAGAGGTGGCACTCGGACCCCTCTCTGTGGGCACCCATGCAGTGACCCCAGCATAGAGTTCACCCTGCCCCTTTGCCCAGCAGCCTAATAGGAGTGCTTCCATCCTTCCCTGTTGCTATGTTGGCACTTTGTGATAAATAAGTGGGTTTTGGGTTGCAGTTTGGGCACTCGGTCTCTCAAAAGTTCACCAACAGGTATCCTAGAGGCTGAGCCACCCGTATTCATAGAATCACAGAATAACCAAGTTGGAAGTTTTTCCCAATACAGTATTCGGCCAATACTTATGGCTTCCAGTAGTTTGAGCCCATCATTACGCATCGTGCACCCTGGGATGGTGGAGAACAGATCCTGCCCTTCCCCTTTATGGTTATCTTTCAGGCATTTGAAGAGTGCCATCATCATCCTATCCCCCTCTCAGCCTCCTTTGCTCCAGGCAAAACATGCCCAGTTCCTTCAGTCTTTCCTCCTAGAGCGGGGGTTCCCAACCTAAGCCTAGAGTCGGATACGACCGGCTTTCGAGCAAGGGTGAAGCTTGGGATTGAGTTTGATATAGAAGGAGTCTGTCTGAGGAGTGGAAAGCATTGCGCATACATTCAGGTGTCTCCTGGACAGTGGTATGCTGCCCGGCTATTCCAAAAGTGTTGCACTGTAACTGATCTTAAGAAACAGATTGCTTCCAAGAAAGAAAAAGACTCTTCATATTAAACACAGATAAATGACGGTCTGCCTAGATTAAGATCTTTGCTTTGATGGTTTTGTTTTTTTTATATTCCTTTCAGTATCTAGTAATGGATTACTATGCAGGTGGAGACTTGCTGACCCTCCTCAGCAAATTTGAAGATCGCCTACCTGAAGATATGGCTTGTTTCTACCTGGCAGAGATGGTCCTGGCCATTGATTCCCTCCATCGGCTTCAATATGTCCACAGGTGGGTGTCCCTGGTGGTTGAGCATGCATGGTTGAGAAGAGAGGATTCACTTGAGAAAGCCTTGATGCTGGGAAAGGTGGAGGGCAAAAGAAGAAGGGGGTGGCCAAAGATGAGATGGCATTGTAGACGCAATGGGCACAAAGCTGGCCCCACCACCTCTTTCTCACGAGGTGACAACTGACCTTCCGCCTCCAGTGTTTGCTAATCTCTCCCCCAACTCCACAGGGACATCAAACCTGACAACATCCTCATTGACACAAACGGGCACATCCGGCTGGCCGATTTCGGTTCCTGTCTACGCTTGCGTCCCGACGGCACGGTGAGTTTGAATGTGCTGCGAGTGTTGTAATGGGACAGTCGCGCAGTGGAGCCAGAGCTCACGGCGTTGAAACTCTTCTTACTTTTCCACCCCCAAACTCCCATGTTTCCTCTGAGCTTAGCTGAGCAAATGGGTTTCCCCAGGTACTGTGTCATATATTCAGTGGTGGGCATCAGCAGGTTTGCACCAGTATGCGCGTACCGGTAGTAAAAATGGCTGCGATTCATCCGGCCTGCGCTGCCCTTGTCGCTCCCGCTTAAAGAAGAAGAAACCTACCAGCCATATGGGAACCTGATTATTATTCCTTTTAAATCTCCTTCTCTCTTCCCACAGGTGGTCTCTTCTGTGGCCGTGGGAACGCCCGACTACATCTCCCCAGAGATCTTGCAGGCCATGGAGGACAGAAAGGGGAAATATGGCCCTGAATGTGACTGGTGGTCTCTGGGGGTCTGCATGTATGAGCTGCTTTTCGGGGAGACCCCCTTCTATGCTGAGTCTCTGGTAGAGACCTATGGGAAGATCATGAACCATGAGGTGAGCCACATCTGGTAGACGAAGGGAAAGGGGAAATGATCTATGAAGAAGGCTGTGGTTTTCATTTTCTTCATGGCATGCACATTGGCAGCTTAGGGTCAAGGAGTTGGAGAAAGCGGGTTTTCTTCCTTCATGAGAGGCAGGGCAAAGGGTATTTTTGGTCACAACTGTGGGTGTACTGCATTGCATACACCCATTGTATTGTTTCTTTTTGTGCCTGAGCACCATGCAACATTCCTGCTCATTGTCCATACACTACACCAGGGGTTCCCAACCTAAGACCCATGGGTCCGATCGGCCTGTGGTGCCATTTCATGTGGGGGAGGGGGGGCAGCACCACCCCTCCAAGGGCATTCGAGAAACAAAATAGCTGCCCCTTTGAAGCTGTTGGGACGAAATGGCCACCACTCCGTCATGCAGGCATGACCAGGCCCTCAGCTTGAAAAGGTTGGGAACCCCACCCAACACTACACCTTCTAAGACACCACTGGTTTCTTGCCTTCACGAGGACTCGACAGAAGCCCAGTGGGGTTCTGTCTGGCCCAAAACGGCCCATTAGCCAAACTGGGAATCACCAGCTGCTCCCGCCTGGTGGCGAATGGACTATGTGTGCCTTTCCAGACCAGACAAAAACACATGGGAATGGAATGGAATATTTTGAATTTTGCATTGCCGAGCCTCTTAATCTGGCCTTTCCCCCTCCAGGACCACTTGCAATTCCCCCCGGAAATCACCGACGTCTCAGAGCGCGCCAAAGACCTCATCCGTAAGCTCCTGTGTCGCCAAGACCTGCGTCTGGGCCGGAACGGCATCGAGGACTTCAAGAACCATCCTTTCTTTGAGGGCATCGACTGGGACCATATCCGCGAGGTCCCTCCGCCCTTCCTGCCAGAGGTGGACAATCCAGCCGACACCTCCAACTTTGATGTGGACGATGACAGCCTTAAGGAGTCGGTGAGACAAATCAGGGGGATTATTTTGGGGGGGGTGTCGGGGGGGGGAGTCACATGCGGGAGGGGTCTCTTCCCTTCTGGCTGCAGCCGCCATTGGATTGGGGATGATGGGAGTGGGTTCAGTCTTTCTCTACCCAAAATGGCCCCATCCACACGCTATAGGGAAGGGTGAAGAGGCTAAGAAAAACTCCAGGATTTGGGAAAATGCTAAAAGACTCTCGGCAAACCAAAACCTAATCGCTTATTTATTCTTTTTATTTTTATTTTTATTAGATTTTCAAAAAAATACAAGCAAGCAAAATACATACAAAATACTAAAAAAAATCGCTTATTTATTCTAAGAAAGAAAGGAAATATTTAGTATAGAAAAAAGAATAACGAAAGATGTTTTCCTTTTCTTTTTGGTTTTTGTTTGTTTGTAAAAATTAACAATTACACTTCTATACCACCTCATTGTACTTGGTGCACTCGCCGGGCGGTTCACAATAATGTAATTCTAAGAAATGGCTATTTTGGTTTTTGTCATTGTACTATTGTACAACAACAACTATTGTCGTCTCTTTTCCTCTTTTTTGTACATTTTGTAAACATTTAAATTTAAAAAATTGGGGAGGGGGATCTAATTGCTGTCACAAAATCAAAATGCAATACATCTGTCAGCACTGAATTCATTCATTTATTTGTTCACTCACTCACTCACATACCCCGAAAATAAAAAATGTAATACATCTGCCAGCACTGAATTCATTCATTCACCCAATCATTCAGTCACTCTCACTCACTCACATACCTCCAAAATCAAAATGCAATACATCTGCCAGCACTGAATTCATTCATTCATTCATTCTCTCAATCATTCAATCACTCATACCCCCAAAATCAAAATGCAGTACATCCCCAATCTCGTCGTTATGTGCAGGACAATGGCAATAAAGATTTATCTATCTATCCACCAGCACTGAGTTCACTCACTCACTCACTCACTCATTCATTCAATCACTCATTCATTCACATACCCCAAAATTAAAATGCAATGCAGGTGAAACTCGGAAAATTAGACTATCGTGCAAATGTTCATTCATTTCACTTAAAGGGTGGAACAAATATATGAGATAGACTCACTACATGCAAAGCGAGAGATGTCATGCCTTATAATTGTGATGATCATGGCATACAACGTACATGAGATTATGTGATGATTATGGGGTACATGAGATTGAGGTTTTCATAAGCTGTCAGCCATAAACATCAATATTATAACAAAGTAAGGCTTGGACTCTGTCGCTTTGCATGCAATGTGTCCATCTCATATATTTATTTCACCTTTTAAGTTGCATTACTGGACTGAATGAACATTTGCACGATATTCTAATTTTCCGAGTTTCACCTGTACATCTGTCAGCATTGAATTCATGAACTTTTCCTGTTCTCCCCTCTTATAGGAGACGCTCCCGCCTGTATCTCAAGTGGGATTCTCTGGCCATCATTTGCCGTTTGTCGGATTTACCTTCACATCTGGAAGGTGAGAAGAGCTCCTTTTTATGAGGAGAGTCTCAAATTAATTTTTTTAAAAAAATTGTGTGTGGAGGGAGGGTTGTTTCTGAAAAATGGAAGGGGTTGGACCTTTGTATGTGTTTGTGACTCTCTATGATGAAGTGAGCTCCAGTCTGTCCCAGTTCCTGCCAACCTAGCCATTCGAAAGCAAGAAATTGCAAGTAGATAAATAGGTACCACTTCGGCAGGAAATGTAAAAGCATTCTGTGTTTAGTCATGCCTGCCACATGTCCATGGAAGGATCTGCAGATGCAAGCAGCATTGACTCTTTGGCTGTAGACAGAGATGAACCTGGTCAATTCCGCCCTCCCCGGCTTCTGGAGTTAAGATGTAGAAAATTATTATTTTCCCCCCTTTAAAATGTTTATAAAACCCAAGATAAGTCTTATACTCTGGTGCATCTTATATGCCAGCAAATGGCCATTTTGCCCTTCCTCCACCACATGGAACTTCTGGGTGTGGTGGAGGCGGTGGTGGTGGGGCACATGAAATGGCACCATGGGCCACAGGTTGAGAATCCCTGGTCTACATTCTTCACTCTGTGGCCAATGATAGTTGTGTAAATCTCCACACCTTGCTTGCAAAGGAGCTGAAAGCCTTGACAGTTTTGTCTTTTGCTTCCCTCGTAGCTCTCTGTCGGAGCGGCACCCGGCTTCTCCGTCTAGCACTACCAGCGTGGCACATCTGGAGAAAAGGGTCCGTCAGCTGGAACGTGAAAAGCTGGATTTGAGCCGGAAGCTGCAAGGTATGTCATTCTAGGCATGGAGTCTGAGTCTTAGAGATTTTGATCTGGAGGAGAAACTAGGAGGGTCTCGAAACCCATGAGGGGGGCATATGGAAATCCCGAGCGAAGCCGGGTAATCAGCTAGTAAAGATATACAGTCAAACCTCTACATACGAATTTAATTCATTCCTCAAGGTTGGTTGTCGCTCAAAAAATTCTTATCTTGAATTTCCCATAGGAATGCATTGAATTTCTTATCTTGAAAAAATCCTATTAAAATTTGTATCTCAAACCTGATTTTTCCCCCCTGAGATTTCCAGATGTATCTCAAAGTTTTTCTTAAGTCAAGCCTTTCTTATCTCGAGGCTTGACTGTAATCAGACATTTCCATGGTCATGTGCCAGAACACATGGAATGCGGTTACATTTTCCCACCAAAGCGGTACCTATTTATCTACTTGCAATTTCTTGCTCTTGAACTGCTAGGTTGGCAGGAGCTGGGACAGAGATGAAAACTCACTCTGTCGTGTGGCATTCGGGTCTCGAACTGCTGACCTGCCAACCATCCAAGTTGTCAAATTCAGCACCTTAACCACTAAGCCACCGTAGGCCTGCTGATATTTGTGCACCATCTGTCAAGCAGACATATTCTACTCACATAGTCAATGCATTTTCCACCTTTCTTCTTGTGTTTGCTTATGGCCTTTATCACATCTTTGCGCAGACACTCTGGCCAAATCGCCTTTGAAGACACCCGGCAAAGACTCTGAGATCAGAAGCCTGCAGAATGAAATGGCAGTTTTGCGGAAGCAGCTCACAGGTAATGATGGTGCAATGTGACTTTGGAAGAACTAGGGCCTCCTCTATAGATAATTTGCAGGATGCAATGAAGAAATCTTGTGAGACCCTTGAAAATGTGCTGTTGTTAAATGCTACCAAGTCTTCTTTGACCTAAGGTGACCCTATGAATGAGAGAGCTTCAAAATATCCTGTCCTCAACAACCTGGTTCAGCTCCTGCAAACCCAAACCTGTGGTTTCTTTAGGGAGTCAATCCATCTCACTTGTGGCCTAGATCAGTGGTGGTGAACCTATCACACATGTGCCAGAGGGGACACTCAGAGCCCTCTCTGTGGGCATATGTGCCATCATCCTAGCACAGAGTTTGCCCCACCCCTCTGCCCAGCAACCCAATGAGAGCACTTCCTCCCCCAGCACAGAGTTTGGCCCACCTCTCTACCCAGCAGCCCAATGGGAGCACTCCCTCCCTCCCCCAGCACAGAGTTCACCCCGCCCCTCTGTGGTGCGGACGGAAGCTTGTTGGGTTTGAGCACTCAGTCTCTAAAAGGTTCGCCATCACTGGTCTAGATAAATAGGTACTGCTTCAGCAGGAAAGGTAACAGCATTCGGTCTGCTTTAGCTTCTCATCATGCCTGCCACATGACCACAGAAACATCTGCAGGTGCAGACAGGGGTGGATCTTTGACTGTAAACAGAAATGAGCACCACCTCCTAGAGTTGGACACAACTGGTTTTTGAGCAAGGGAGACCTCTACTCAAGAGTGGTTTTACCATTTCCACTCACCCAGTGAGCTGCCATGGCTTGAGTCCTCTGGAGTCCTATTCCATCACTATCCAGTATCCTCTGGGTCATACCTGTCAAGTATCTCGGATTGGCCGGGAAATCCCGTATTTTGGCACTCGTTCCTCCCCTTTCCCGCCACCGTCCCATATTTTGAATGGCAGGGAAAGGGGTTACTGCACATGCGCACATGCGCAGAACCCACTTGTGCAAACAGGATCTGCACATGCGCAAAAGGGTTCTGCGTGCACATGCGCAAAAATTATGTAACTCGAGGCATATGTAAGTCTGGAGTTTTACTGTATATATATTTTTAAAGTAACTTTTCACAATGTCCTTTTGTTTTTTGCTTCCTCCTTTCCTGGCAGAGAACCAGTCGGAAACTGACAGGGCCCAAGGAGAGCCCCTGGACCATGTGGCCTCAGGGCAAGTGAAGACCCTGGAAGAGCGAGTGAAATCTCTAGAACGGGAGAAGAGCGAGGCCATCCAGGTAACCGCAAGCCACAGGGGAGCCACCATGTGAGCTGGGTTTTCTGGTGGGCCGAATGCATCGGTTGTCCTTGTGAACAGTGGCTTTCTTTACTGGACAGGAGCTGGCTGATGCTCAGGAGCAGCTTCAAACGCATGCTTGGGAGCTCCAGGAGGAACAGCTCCGCCAGAAGGAGACGGCTGAGGAGTTGTGCAGTGCCGAGGCCAAGTGTGGAGAGCTGCGGGCCCAACTCCTGAGGCACTCCAGGCAGCTGCGGGAACGCCAGGAGGAGACGGAAGCGGCGGCGCGGCGGGTGGAAGTGCTGCGCAAGGAGCTTGCCCGCAGCGAAAGTGGGCGCAAGGAGGTAGCCTTACACCTCCTCTGCTTCTTTGACACATAGCTGTCAAGTCTCCCATTTTGGCTGGGAAATTTCCCTTATTTTCAAATCCCAAACTTGACAGGTATGCTTTGATATCTCCTGTTCCTTTTTAAACCCAAGGCAGAAACCAATGGCTTTGCAGCTTTGCAATTAGGAGCAGAGTTGCCTTAAAGGGAAAAAAGACCTTTGATTATCCTCTGAAGTTTTACGGTATCACGTGGTGCATATTTCCTCCCTCTTCCTGTGATAAAGAAACCCTGGAGGGGTGGGCACATGAAATGGCACCCAGGCCGGATCCGGCCCTCAGTCCTTAGGTTAGGAACCCCTGGTTTAGAGTATCTGGCTCCACCTTTTATATAACTGAGTTGGGTGTGAACGTATCTTAGAGGCTGAGAAAATGGCATTTCCACCCCATTGCAGTTGGAAGCTCGGATCGAAGGCTTGGTCAACGAAATCTCCCGGCAGCGGAAAGGGAAGGAGAGATCAGAACAGCAGCTAAAGAGGCTGAAGCAGGAGTTGGAAGAGCTCAGAGTAAGTGCACAGGATTGGTGGGATGAGGAGGTCATTGGGAGCACACCCCTTGCAGGTAGCAACCACCCCATGCCCAGCCCTGACAAGTTGGCCAATCTTCTACAGTGGTTATTCCACCCCTGCAGGCAAAGCAGAATGTTCCCCTCTTTCGTGGCTCAGGCCCCCGGCGATCAGTTGATGCATCTTGCAGCCCCAAGGAAGAGGTGCGCGGCTTACGGGAGCTGCTGAAGGTGAGGGAGAGGCAGCAGGAGGCGATGCAGGCGGAGATGGCGCAGCTCCGGGAGCAGATGGAGAAAGCCAAGATTGAGAGGTAAGGAGGGAGAAAGAGAAGTGGAGGCAGAGCGTGTTGGATGATCTTTGCAAAATATGTCCTACTCCCACCCCCCCCCCCATTCTTTTCTTTGCTTAAGACAGGGTGGGGCAAAGGCACAAAGGAAATCTCCCAAATGGGCAGTATAAAAATGTAATAAATAAATATTTGCAGAGTGGTGTAGCTAGTGTGTACCCAAAGCCGAATACTTTGAAATGCAAGCCCTGCTGAATTCCCCTTTCCAGTCTTCTTAGTTTAACTGTTGAACAAATGCTCAGGCACAGCTTTAGCAGAAAAGTAAAAAGATGTTTACTTACACAGCTTGTGCTCAAATAAAGTTGTCAGGTAGATGCAGAGCTTGTTGGATGATCTTTGCAAAATATGTCCTACTCCATTCCCACCCACCCCCTATTCCTCTCTTTGCTTAAAACAGGTGGGTCAAAGGCACAGAGGTGTTATCTGATATCTGTACACTGCCCAGAGTGGGAAATCTCCCGAAATGGGCAGTATAAAATGTAATAAATAAATAAATCTTTGCAGAGCGGTGTAGCTGGTGTGTACCCAAAGCTGAATACTTTGAAATGCAAGTCCTGCTGAATTCCCCCTTTCTATCTTCTCAGTTTAACTGTTGAACAAATGCTCAGGCACAGCTTTAGCAGAAGGATAAAAGAATATTTACTTACACAGCTTGTGCTCAAACAAAATTGTCAGGTAGCATCAAAGTGCCCTTTGCAAAGCAATGCTATATCAGATGGCTATAACTGACTGGTGTAGATGCATTTTTTATTCCAGGCTCCCAGATTTTCTTCTTGGCTTGAGGAAGGAATTTGAGAGCTGAAGCCTTGTCTTTTTTCTTTCTCTCCGCAAAGGCCTTCTATGCCCAGATGGAAGAGCCATGATCCGAAAGAACAGAACAAAGAGGTGAGTCTCGACACTATAAATGTATTGATGGGAAGGTCAACAGGGTTTTGTGCACTCCAGTGTCTAGTCATGGTTGCTACTTCCCACCCGCACCAATTAAAAATCTAATTAAAAACTTTTTAAAACATGAGTGATCAGTTGATGCATCTTGCAGCCCAAAGGAGCTCTGGTGGGGGTGGAGGTGGCTCACTCCATGGGGCTCGTTGTACGAAACAATTGCTATATGATGCATGCATCGTATAGCGATTTTCCCTATGGGATGCATTGTACAACGATTATTATTTTTTTGCTAAGTGGTTTTTTCCCATTGAAAAATTGTTGTGTGATTTTTTTCCCATGGGAAAAATTGTTATGTGGGACGCCATCCCCCCTAAAATAAAACCTAATCGTTATGCGATTTCATTGCTATACGGGGCGATTGTTGTATGAGGTTCCACTGTATTTGTTTTTAAGGCTTTTGTTACTCTGAACACGAAGGCGTAAACATTATTGGGCGTCCCATGTATTTTTTTTAATTTGTTTTATTTTTGTTTACTATCCCACCTTTCTCTCCGGCTCAAGACCCAAAGCAACTCGCCACATGGGCACAGCTAAAACGACAGTGCATTGCAATAGTAAAAGACAATTTAATTCTGGTGTTACAACATCCCTTGAATTCAGGCCATTTAAAAGGAATGTTAATAATCTAAATATTTTTCCATTTCACTTTTGCATTTGACTTTTGCAGGGGGACTCCCTAGACATGGACCACCTGCACCTTGAACCCAACTCGGATGTGGAGAAGACGGCCGTCGCCAACTGGGAAATACAGATTGCAGACCTCTTGCAGTGGTGAGCTTTGTCACAAAAACAGGGAGTCGATCCTCTTTGACTAGGAAAGGTCCCTTTTCTCTCCCCACCTCCCGCCAACCGCCCCAGCTAACCTAGCAGCTCTTCTTAACTCAACAACAACTTGACCAGGTAGTACAGAGTAATGCAGTGGTGGCGAATCTATGGCATGCGTGCCTGAGGGGGGCACTCAGAGCCTCTCTGTGCGCACGTGCGCTGTTGCCTCAGCACAGAGTCCGCCTTTGCCCAACAGCCCAATGGGAGTGCTCCCTCCCTCCCCCAGCACAGAATTCATCCCGCCTCTCTACCCAGCCGCCCAATGGGAGTGCTTCCTCCCTCCCCCAGCACAGAATTCATCCCGCTTCTCTACCCAGCCGCCCAATGGGAGTGCTCCCTCCCTCCCCCAGCACAGAATTCATCCCGCCTCTCTACCCAGCCGACCAATGAGAGTGCTTCCTCCCTCCCCCAGCACAGAATTCATCCCGCTTCTCTACCCAGCCGCCCAATGGGAGTGCTCCCTCCCTCCCCCAGCACAGAATTCATCCCGCTTCTCTACCCAGCCGCCCAATGGGAGTGCTCCCTCCCTCCCCCAGCACAGAATTCATCCCGCCTCTCTACCCAGCCGACCAATGGGAGTGCTTCCTCCTTCCCGCCAGCACAGATTTCGCTCCACCTCTCGTTTTGGGCACTCGGTCTCTAAAAATACCGCCGTTATTCGAATAACGACGTTTTTTGTCGTTATTCGAATAATCACATGGGGAGCGTCGTAGCGTCGTTAATCGAGAATGACGCTATTCGAACGCGTTGTTAGGCGAGGGTCCACTGTATTTGTAAAAGATCTCAGACTAAATTCCCCATGGTGAAGTAACCTATGCAGTAACCTCCATAAGAGCCCATATTCCCTATTAACGTACCGTATCTATGTTTGCTGGATTTCCCCCTCAGCTTTGCTTCCCCGTTTATTCCCGTGACAGGGTGAATGACGAGAAGGAGTCTCGGGGTTACCTGCAGGCCATGGCCAACCGCATGAGTGAAGAAGTGGAAACTCTAAAGCAGACAGGCTCCCAGAGCCCTGGACCAAAAACTCCGGTAAGAGTCCTCGCTGGTCTAAAAGGATGTCTTCTCCTCCCTCCTGCTGAAACTTTCTTTTTCAATTCCCCACCCATTTGCAAGCCTTGAACCCGTTCCTGCTGAGCCTATAATTTCTGCAATTGCACTGCATCACAGTAACCAACCAAACAAACGTCTACTACTTCAAGTGTGCTGAATCCAAATCTGAAGTCCGATTCGGCCTAGGATGTCAGGATCTTAAGCCAATTGCGCACATAGATGTGATTGTCTGGTTTATTAACACAGCTGCATTTATTCATCTCACAGACTCCTTATAGCCTAGCTGTACTCTCCAATAAGATGATTTCGCACTAGATACAAGCCCTTGGTCCATCTCCTTTTATATACCTATTTCTGGCGTCAGCCGCTGCTGGAACATGCATGCCACCAGGGGACGTGGTTCAGCTGAGGCTCAGTGGTAGCTCGAACTATTATAATGTTTCCATGTGAAAATACATTAACCAATTTGAACAGCTGTAGCACGCCTGTAACTTAACATCTGTACGTGATAGGCATATTCTGAGTTCAGATTTGGAATCAGCACACTCGATATCATGTAAAACGCATATGTTATTCCCAGTATCAAAAATCATTGTTGTGTAGTGTTATATATATTTTTGGAGCCTGGGAAGCCATTGCTGTCAATAGAAGAACACTGGGGTGGGTAGACCAAAGTTGTGAATGGGTATCAACCAGCTCTTTTATGCTCCTCTGCTCTTTCTTCCTGGCATAGGACACCCTCTGGAAGGCTCGTCGGCTTCAAAAAGTGGAAGCCTCAGCCAAGCTGGAGCTGCAGTCGGCGCTGGAGGCCGAGATCCGGGCCAAGCAGGGGGTTCAGGAGGAGCTGGACAAGCTGAAAGTGGCCCACGTGGCCCTTGAGTGGTGAGCAAAGGGGTTCTTTGTGAAAGCAGGGTGGAGCAGATACCTATTATGGCCAAGGCTGGACCAAGAGATTTTGCCACATGTGGTTCCATCTCTGAATCACTAGTTCCCTTCCAGCCACGTCCTGGTTAGAAGCATGTCACATGTGTATTTACTGCACATGTCGATGCGTAGAGTGCTCTTATTACTAGGAAGTCCCTTGATACTTATTGAAATCATTGCTAAGGTTGGTCTTGGCAAAGACCTTTCTGGTGGATTCGTTCATCAACCTTTGGTTCAATCCGGTGTTAGGAAGATTAGCCGGCCGACTGTTTCCAAAATCTTCGAGGAGGCTCTTCCTGTGTACCCCACCTCTGAAGATTACTGGGTTGAAAGAACAGCCCTACCCTCTTGACCAGGGGTTCCCAACCTAAGACCTATGGGCCTTATCTGGCCCACATTGCCATTTCATGTTTCGCCCCCCCCCTCCAAGGGCATTTTAGAAACAAAATAGCCACCTCCTTTGAAGCTGTTGGGACACAATGGCCTCTCCCCTAGGTGCAGGCAGGGCAAAATGGCTATCTGGCCCACGAAGCTGACTTGAGGGATCCGGCCCCCACCTTAAAAAGGTTGCTCTTGATGCCGTGCACCCCTAAAATAAAGGCTTCTCTCCTTCTTTCTACCCCTCAACCCTGGACCTGGGTCTCAAAGCCAGTTGCAGGAAGCGGAGAAACAGAGCCGCGCTTTGCACTCGGAGCTGGAGAGGACCAAAGGGGAGTTGAAGGCCCGCGTCCTGGAATGTAAGGGTCTCTCCTGAGCTGTCTGTCGAGGGTAAAACCAGAAACCCGAAGTATTTTAGAAGTTGTGCAGATGTGTGGAGGGTTTTTTCAAAACTATATCTCCCATAATTTGCCCCATGCAGCTTCATGAGGGGATTATGGGAGGTATAATCCAAATCTTGGGGGACTGTGGTGACTTAGTGGTTAGGACGCTGAAATTAACAACAGGAAGGGTCGGCAGGTCAGCCGTTCGAGACCCCAGTGCTGCATGGCGGAGTGAGCTTCTTCCTTTGTCGCCGCTCCGGCCAACCTAGCAGTTCGAAAGCAAGAAACTGCAAGTAGCTAAATAGGTACCACTTTGCCGGGAAAAGGGACAGTGTTCCTGCATCTAGCCATACCTGTCAGATTGCCACAGAAACGTCTGCAGACACAGACACATACAAGTTTTGAATTTGAAAATAAGGGAAATTTCCTGGCCAAAACGGGAGACTTGACAGCTATGCTTATCCTATGCTGCCCTCCAGTGGCGGCATTAGGGGATTGCAGTCTAACTAATATGGGAGGACGGCAGGAAAGAAGGTAGAATACGGTAATTTCCTCGGCCAAAACGGGAGACTTGACAGCTATGCTTATCCTATGCTGCCCTCCAGTGGCGGCATTAGGGGATTGCAGTCTAACTAATATGGGAGGACGGCAGGAAAGAAGGTAGAATACGGTAATTTCCTCGGCCAAAACGGGAGACTTGACAGCTATGCTTATCCTATGCTGCCCTCCAGTGGCGGCATTAGGGCATTGCAGTCTAACTAATATGGGAGGACGGCAGGAAAGAAGGTAGAATACGGTAATTTCCTCGGCCAAAACGGGAGACTTGACAGCTATGCTTATCCTATGCTGCCCTCCAGTGGCGGCATTAGGGCATTGCAGTCTAACTAATATGGGAGGACGGCAGGAAAGAAGGTAGAATATGGTAATTTCCTCGGCCAAAACGGGAGACTTGACAGCTATGCTTATCCTATGCTGCCCTCCAGTGGTGGCATTAGGGCATTGCAGTCTAACTAATATGGGAGGACGGCAGGAAAGAAGGTAGAATACGGTAATTTCCTCGGCCAAAACGGGAGACTTGACAGCTATGCTTATCCTATGCTGCCCTCCAGTGGCGGCATTAGGGCATTGCAGTCTAACTAATACAGGAGGACGGCGGGAAAGAAGGTAGAATACAGTAATTTTCCCGGTCAAAACGGGAGACTTGACAGCTATGCTTATCCTATGCTGCCCTCCAGTGGCGGCATTGGGGCATTGCAGTCTAACTAATATGGGAGGATGGCAGGAAAGAAGATAGAATATGGTAATTTCCCGGCCAAAACGGGAGACTTGACAGCTATGCACAGACAGCGCTGGCTCTTTGGCTATAAACAGATATGAGCACTGAACCCTAGACTCGGATACGACTGGCTTTCGAACAAGGGCGTCCAAATCTCCTGACCTGTACAGTTTTCACTTCAGACAACTATGGAGCTGCCATCCCCAAGAGTGAGAAATATCCCAGAAGGGAAATTACATTGGTTGGTTGGTTGGTTGTGATATGTCCCTCCCTCACGTATGTTCTTCCCCACTCCTTCCCTTGGAGGGTGGGAGGCAATATAAATGTGTGTGAGAGAGAAAGAGAGATTGAGTGATTGGTCTCCTTCCGCTGACTTTATTCTGTTCTCACATCAGTCTTGCAAGGTAGATCAGGCTGACGTCATGAATGGCAGGGCCAAACTCATTCTAGCCCGTTTCTCCCAAGTCTTGGTCTTACACTGTAACCAGCGCACTGCACTGGCTTAGAGATAGGCTCTACACTACCGCGCATGCGTCATAAATTCTAAAGATTCTAGGGTAGGGGTCTGCAAACTTGGCTCTCCAGATGTTCTAGGACTTCAGTTCCCAGAAGCCCTGATCAGCGGGTGTGCTGGCTTGGGATTCTGGGAATTGAAGTCCAGGAACACCTGGAGCGCCAAGTTTGCTGACCCCCCCCCCGCTCTAGAGCAATCTGCAATGACTGTGATTAAGAGCAGAGGAAAATATACCAATCGTGTGTGATTTCTTTGCTTGCTCGACAGGCAACAAGCACCAAGGACCTCTGATTCCGTTCCTTTCCTTCCGAAGCAGCAGCGTAAGTCCTTTGGGGGGTGGCATGACATGGCGTCTCTTGGCTGGCTGGCTTAGTGGTTTAATTACCAGGATGTAGAGCCGGAAATTGGGAGTTTGATTCTCCATTGTGCCTGTTGAGAGAAGAGCCAGTCTGTGTAGCCTTGGGCAAGCTACACAGTCCCAAGAGCTCCCCCTAGCGAAAGAAAATGTTATCACTACTACTAAGTACTTTCTGTCTAAAAAGAATCTCCAGAATTGATTTGATGACACACAGTCGTTCTTCTTCTTCTTCTTCTTCTTCTTCTTCTTCTTCTTCTTCTTATTATTATTATTATTATTATTATTATTATTATTATTATTATTATTATTATTATTATTATTATTATTATTATTATTATTATTATTATTATTATTTACATGCTATCAAAACACTTCTGACTTTGGGTGGTCCGAACAAGACCTTTAAGTTGCAATTTTAGAGTAGTTTACTCTTACCATAGCCGCTCTTGGGTGGCGTTCGCGCCAAAAGGGCGGGATATAAATAAACCAAATAAATAAATACATAAATAAAACCCAACAATGAATTTCCATTGCTCATCAGACTTTGAACTTGGGTCTCCTGTGTCCTTGTCCACCACTCTATCCATTCGGCCGCTTTGGTTTTCTAAGATTTTTGTATCGTCCCATGGGGTTGTTGGAGGACCCAAAGGCAGGACTTCGGAGATCTCTGAAATGCGGTTCAGGAGACGCTTCATATATATAGGGTCTGCTCGAGTGGTTAAGACGCTGACTGGAAGGCGGCAGTTCAAGATCCGAGTGCTGCATGATGGAATGAGCTCCCGCCTCTGTCCCAGCTTCTGCCAACCTAGCAACCCGCCCCCCCCCCACCTCTGTGATTCTATGAACTATCTACTCATCGCTGGAAGACTCAATCCTGAATATCTCAACAAACGACAGATTCCAAGATGCCGTGGGACAGAGCCACCAAAGTGGCCTCAAACTGACCTAACTCTGTCGTGTAGATTGACTTGGAGTCTGACCTGATAACAAACTGCTCTGTCCCTCTGTTTTGTCAGAAGGATGCTATTGCCTTTGGAGGCTCGTCGGACCCCTCGGAGGCTTGGAAACCCTCAGAGAACGCCCAGTCGCAGCCGGAAGGGAGGAGAAGCCTGCAATCAAATGTGAGTACCAAATGTTTGCCCTCATGGAACAGACAATTTGATGCTACACCAAGGGTTCCCAACCTTTTTGAACTGGGGGCCGGGTGACGCTCTCTCAGTCAGCTTCGAGGGCCGGACGGCCATTTTGCCTTGCCTACACAATGGCGGTGCGCATTTTGTCCCAACAGCTTCAAAGGGGTGGCTGTTTTGTTTCTCAAATACCCTTGGAGGGGTGGGGTGGAGGCCACATGAAATGGCACCACAGGCCGGATCCGACCCACAGGTCTTAGGTTGGGAACCCCTGTTTTACACTGTGACAAGGCTGGACTTGGCGATCCATTGGGTCCCATCCAACGCTGCAGTTTTAAATTTAGTAGTAGTAGTAGTATAGATTGTTGTATAATTTTAATCTTGGGTCCAGTATGGGAAGAAGGCAGCAAGCAAGCAAAGTAGTTATAATAAAATAAATATTCGAGAGGTGGGCATTTGGTATTGCTACAAAAAACCAGAAAATTGGGGAAAGAAACAAAAATTAAATACAATTTCTCTTCCCTTTCTTCATCTGTCCCCAAAGGCTCCTCTGTCTGCACCGTCAAACCCAGCAGGGATGCCGGGCACGGAGAACGCCAGCTCTGGACCCGTCATGGTAACAAGAATATGACTTTAGATTGAGCAACCTAGTGGTTGGAAAGCAAGAAATTGCAAGGAGATAAATAGGGACCACTTTGGTGGGAAGGTAAACGAGTGTCTCCATGCCCTTGGGTGTCTAGGCATGCCTGCCACGTGTCCACGGAAACGTCTGCAGACGCAGACAAGCTCTTTGGCTATAAACAGAAATGAGCACTGACCTAGAGTCGGATACGACCGGCTTTCGAGCAAGGGTGACTTTTGCTTTTACCTAAATTACCGGCAGTGTTAAAACTGCAACGGAAAGTTTTATTGCAGTTGTCTGAATAGATGAATAAAGTGCTTATTCCCACACTCTCCAGCCAAAGTCTCACAGCTTCAAAACCCAGAGTTTCTCCACACCTACCAAATGCATGCGCTGTACCTCGTTGCTGGTCGGGCTGGTGCGCCAAGGCTTGGTTTGTGAGGGTGAGTGACATTTTTCCATACTCTTGGATGGGGTGGAGATTTGGAGAGGGAGCAACCCTGCGTCTTGCACGAGACCAGTTCTGAGAGGCAGTAGGCCAGGAGTTCTAGCCAGGGGCCATCGGGTCACGCACCCTCAGACAGCTTTGGGGGCCGGATAGCCATTTTGCCCTTCCTCCACCACATGGCACTTCCCGGTGTGGTGGAGGCAGTGGACTGGGGCACATGAAATGGCACCGCGGGCTGCAGGTTGAGAATCTCTGGATTAGACCAAGTAGCAGACAACATTTATTTATTTTTGTTACGGAAGGGAGTTGTGCCAACCAAATGGCCCCCTCCTGCACCCTGCTGAGACTTAAAGTGGGGGTGCCCATGGGCTAGATCTGGCCCCCAACACCAATTCATCTGTCCCGCACCACCCTCGTCACTCCTGGAAGCAGAAAGAAGGGCGCATTTTACTCCCACTTCCAGGAGCGATGCAGGGCGGATGAATTGGTGTTGGGGGCCAGATCTGGCCCATGGGCTATAGTTTGAGCACCTCTGACTTAAAGTCTTCTGTTTTGCACTCTATGGTGAGCAGTGTGTTCAATTGTCATTTTCTTCTTCTGTTTTCTTTTTCTAGCCTGTAACTTCGTCTGCCATGTCTCCTGCTCGCCGGGAGCCTCCATCTGCCCCCTGCCCCCTGAACTGCTCCAGAAAACGTTGGGGGTCAACCCCACAAGTGGGACCGGGACTGCCTTTGAGGGATTTCTGTCGGTAAGCCATTTCACGCACACAGGTTGAGAATCCCTGTGGTATATAGAATGGTTTTCCCCTTGAAAAACAAAGCATACACATTCAGCCAATTTCAGACAGGTTGATTGTAGGCTTTTAATGGTTAGATCTCCCTAAAACGAAAGAACGTTCCTCCTAGTTGTACACAATTAATTTGCTCACATGGCTGGGTTTTGCACAAAAAATTTTTTTTTGCCTTTTGCCAAGGGGCAAAACTTCAGCTGATTCTGTCAAGTGAGGAGAAGAAAGTGAGAGTTCCTCATTCTCACCTATGAGGAAGAGATAAGTGTAAATGTACATGCCTAGCAGGGATGGGCTAGCTCAGAGGTTCTCAACCTATGGCCTATGAGCCAGATGTGGCCCATGACACTATTTCATGTGGCCCACGTCAGCGTTGCTGCACCGGAAGCAGAAGTGGACGCACTTACGATACCCGTCAATGTGAGCTGCCGTTAATGCGGCTGCCGTAAATGCAGAAGCGGGCACATTTATGGCAGCCATAAATGTGCCCGCTCCCCAGCTGTCCGGGGGCCATGATCCAGCCCACGGCATAAAAAGGTTGGCAACCATGGGCTAGATGACCTCTGGAGTTCTCTCCAACTCTATAATTCTCTGCATCTTGAAGATTTTGGTGGGGAAACATTGAATGTCTCCTGTGACGATGCTTCCTGCTGCAAGAAAGGTGTTTTACGGGGATGCCGTCCTTCCTCCCAAAAGGTCCCCAAACCTTCCGGAGTGAAGAGAGGGTGGCAGAGAGCTTTTGCTGTCGTCAGCGACTTCAAGATTTTCCTGTTTGATGTGCCGGAAGGGAAGACGTCACAGTGTGAAGTGGCTGTCATGCACGTCACGGATATGAGGTAAGAGAGTGGCACATGTAGGAAGGAATGGAGAACATGTGGCCATAGGCGGATGAAAACAGCAATAAGGGTTACATTTATGTGCCGCCACATGGTGCTTATTGGTGGGGCAGTTCACAAGGCAAACGTGCGCTGAGCAAGGCAATTTTCAGGGCCTTTCCTCTTCTGTTGGGTATTCCCAGGGCACAACTAGGCTGCGCTGGGTTCCTGCCAACCTAGCAGTTCGACAGCAAGAAATTGCAAGTAGATAAATAGGGACCACATCGGTGGGAAGGTAAACAGTGTTCCGTGCGCCTAGTCATGCCGGCTGCATGACCACCGAAACGTCTGCAGAAGCAGACAGCGCTGGCTCTTTGGCTTTGAAACAGAGATGAGCACTGCACCCTAGAGTCGGATACGACTGGCTTTCGAGCAAGGGAAACTAGGCCACTTTGAGTCGCATTTCCCTGCATTGGGGGCCGGTCGTACCATTAGGCAAGGTGCAATAAGCACTTTGGGCAGCAGCTTGGCAGGCATCATAAATGGGCAGCAAATTGTGTCGTTCTTGGTTGTGTTATGATGAGCTCTTTAGAACCAAGGATGGGGAAAGAGGCATGTAGGGTTTTCTGCTGCAGTTGCAAGAAGAGCTTCGACTGTCCTAGCATGTTGTGACAAGGGGGGGGGGGGGGGAACTGCTTCCTGTCATGCCTCAGGCAGCAAAATCTTGTGGGCAGCGTGTCTGCTCTGCCATTCCCTGTTGCTGACCCCACAAACGTCTTCAGGAGCCATGCTAGAAAGATGGAGAAAGGTGTCCATATCTCTCCCCCCCTGTCTTGACAACAGGGATGAGCAGTTCTCGGTGGCTCCGGTTCTCGCCTCAGACGTCATCCACGCCAGTAGCAAAGACGTGCCGTGCATATTCCGGGTAAGATAATGCATGCGTTAACAGGAGTGGCCTGGATCCTCTCCACTTAGGCATTTGTGGAAGGGAGAGAGCATGCAGGGTTGTCTTTGCATGGTGGGGCAAAATCCTGGAACGGGTTAGGGCAGGAGTTCTCAACATTTTTAACCCGGGGGACAAGGAGATAGAGAGGACTCGCTCATGGCTCTCTTTGCACGCCAGGTGACGTCTGCTCAGCTGAGTTTGCCTCCGACCACAAGTTCGACGCTCTTCTTGGCGGACAGCGAAGCCGAGATGCGGAAGTGGGTGCAGGTCCTGACGGAGCTCCACCACATCCTACGGGACAACCGGCACCACGAACGTACTGTCTACATACTCAAGGAGGCCTATGACAATGGCCTGCCTTTGGTGCCCCACGCCCTCTCGGCGGCCATCATAGGTACACACCTGAACAGCAGGCTGGGGTGGCTGTAGGTAGATAGGCTTGGGTGGCTGTAGGTAGACTACATCAGGGGTCCTCAAACTTGGCTCTCCAGGTGTTCTTGGACTTCAATTACCAGAAGCCCATGTCAGCACATTTGCTGATGAGAGCTTCTGGGAATTGAAGTCCAAGACTATCTGGAGAGCCAAGTTCGAGGAACCATAGACCAGTGATGGCGAACCTTTTAGAGACCGAGTGCCCAAACTGCAACCCAAAACCCACTTATTTATTGCAAAGTGCCAACACAGCAACAGGGGAGGAAGGAAATGCTCCCATTGGGCTGCTGGGCAAAGGGACGGGGTGAACTCTGTGCTGGGGTGATTGCATGGGTGCCCACAGAGAGGGCTCCGAGTGCCACCTCTGGCGAGCAGGCCATAGGTTCGCCATCACTGTCCTAGACTAAATGAAGGACTGCCAGTGGCTTAGTGGTTAAGACGCTGAAATTGACTGGAAGGTCAGCAGTTCGAGACCTGAGTGCTGCATGACGGAGTGAGCTCCCGTCGTCTGATCCAGCTCCTGCCAACCTAGCAGTATGAAAGCAAGAAGTTGCAAGTAGATAAATAGGTACCACCCCAGTGGGCAGGTAAAGAGCATTCCGGTGTCAAGGCATGCCTGCCACATGTCCATGGAAATGTCTGCAGACACAGACAAGAGCTAGCGCAGAGGTGAGCACCTAGGGTCGAATATGACTGACTTGTAGTGATGTGCAGAAGATTATTGCCATGATGATAACCAATATCCGGAATGGATACGGTGCCTTCAGAAATCCTACAATTCTATGATTTAAATCAGGATACCTGTTCATTCTTTTGCAGACCGGGAGCGGATTGCCCTTGGTACGGAAGATGGCCTCTTTTTGATCGACCTTCGAACAAACGGTAAGAAACGCCTTTCTCGCTTCTACAATCCCTAGTTGACTTACTCCAACCCATACAGGAAGGAGGAAGGGCAACGTAAACACCCTCAGCCCCCTGGCCTTCTCGATCGTGCTGGTGGCCGTGGTTAAACGGCAGTCAAAACTGCTGACGTTGTGAGTTCGATTCCGACAGGGATCAAGGTGGTTTGGTAAAATGAGGACCCAGCTTGTTGGGGGAGAAACATGTTAATTATCTCGTGAACTGATCCAAGGATGCACACAGGGTGGTATATAAGAGTAATAGCTATTGTTATTGCACGAGGACAAGCCCAATCTGGGGGAAAAGTGAATTCCAGTGCTGTCTCCATCTACATATGTTTCCGTGGTCACGTGGCAGACATGACTACACACGGAACGCTGTTACCTTTCCCACCGAAGGGGTCCCTATTTGCAATTTCTTGCTTTCGAACTACTAGCCTGGCAGGAGCTGGGACAGATGACGGGAGCTCACCCCGTCATGCAGACCTCGGTGAATCAAACTCCGACCTTCCAATCGTTGAGTTCAGCATCTTAACCACTTGAGCCACCGCAGTCCCTTTAATAGTGCCACTCTAGGTCAATTCTGCAATTTTTAAAAGATAATAATATTTGATTAATTTCCAGAACGCCCCTTTATCTTTCTTCCACTCCAGATGTTCTCCAGGTGGGCGACTGCCGGCGGGTGCAGCTCTTGCTGGTCTCGCCCCAAGCCCAGCTGCTGACCGTGCTTTGCGGCAAAAACCACGGCGTCCGCCTTTTCTCTTGGGCTGAGTTGGAAACCCCGGAGGCTCCAGGAACGAAGCTGGTGGAGGTGAAGAACTGCCAGGCCTTGGCGGTGGGGCTCATCTGCCGTGGCACCACCCCGGTGCTGTGTGTGGCCTGCAAGCGCACCGTGGCCTGCTTCCAGCTCACGGCCACGCGGCCTCCGCATCGGCGCATCAAGGAGATCCAGGCACAAGGATACGTCCACTGCTTGGACGTCCTGGGAGACCGTCTATGCGTGGGGTACCCGGCGGGCTTTTCCCTCTACCCGCTGCTCAACGAGGGCCCTCCTGTCAACCTACCCCACCCGGATGACCCGCGGGCCGCCGCCGCGACCCAGATGGAGGCGCTGAAGGCCGTGGAGGTCAGCTTGAGTGAGCTGATCCTCTGCTTCAGCGGCTTCGGTCTCTACGTGGACGGGCAGGGACGGAGGAGTCGGCCACAGGAGTTGATGTGGCCAGCGCCCCCTCTGAGTTGCTGTAAGTCTCTCTCGGGTTCAGGGTGCGTTTCAGCCTTCGAAGGAGAAGATTGGTTTTGTGGATGCCTCTAAAGGAGGGGTTCCCAACCTGAGACCCATGGGCCGAATCTGGCCCGCAGCGCCATTTCATACGGCTCCCCCACCAGTGACTGCTGAATCCCACGACTGGGATGACACTATGACTGACTTTGGGGTAATTCCCTTTACTGATCTAAAATAGCCCAAATGTACCCTTTACAGTCCGGGGAGTTGAGATCTTTGCAATGCCCGCCATTAAGACCCTGTTAATGTGGGGAGATGTTCCTGCGCCACCAAACGTGACTTTCATATACCTGTATGAGCTATTTTTCTCTTTTCATCCCAGGTTACAACGTTCCGTATCTGTCAGTATTTAGCGAGAACGCAGTGGATGTGTTTGATGTCCGGAAAGCGGAGTGGATTCAAACCATCTCTCTGAAAAAGGTGTGTGTAGTAATTTTTTAAAAAAATGCATTGGTCTTAATAAGGTAATAAAAATATTTGTTTTATTTATTTATCTATTCGATTTGTATAGCCGCCCCAATCGACATGCGACTCTGGGCGGCGTACATAAAAAATCCCCAATGTTTAAACTATAGGTAAAAGTAAAGGTTCCCCTTGCTCGAAAGCCAGTCGTATCCAACTCTAGGGTGCAGTGCTCATCTCTGTTTCCAAGCCGAAGAGCCAGCGCTGTCTGCTTCTGCAGATGTTTCTGTCGTCATGTGGCAGGCATGGCTAGACACCGGAGCGCACGGAACGCTCCGTGCTATAGAAACTATATTATATTTAAATTATATATTATATTTAAACTATAGAAACCCTTAAAACACTGGAAAAACTAACTCCCACCCGCACCAATTAATCTCTGTCCAAGCTCCTGCCAACCTAGCAGATCAAAAGCAAAAAATCGCTAAGATGCTGACTGGGAGGCGGACGGTCAGCAGTTCGATTCCCGAGTACTGCAGGACGGAATGAGCTCCCGTCTTTGTCCCTGCTCCTGCCAACCTAGCCGTTTGAAAAGCAAGAAATTGCAAGTAGATCAATAGGGACCACTTCGGTGGGAAGGTCAACAGTGTTTCATGCACTCCGGAGTTGAGGCATGCCTGCCACATGTCCCACGGAAACGTCTGCAGATGCAGACAGTGCTGGCTCTTTGGCTATAAACAGATGAGCACTGAACCCTAGAGTTGGATACGACTGGCTTCCGAGCAACGGTGACCTAAAACATCTAGCCTGACGGGGCTCCAGGTTGACTTTCTGTGGTCAGACCCAGCATGTTGGGGTCAAAATGCTAATTCCCTTATGAGCCGTCCAGAGAATGAATGAAGCCCTGTGGGCCGGTACATCAGTGGGATTGCTACCTTATTTGCGGAGGTTCGTGTTGAATGATTCTCGTCTCTCTGGCCAGGTCCGAGCCCTGAACCCGGAAGGTTCGCTTTGCACTTTCGGCAGCGAAAAGGTCCGCTTTACCTACCTCAGAAACAAGGCTGCAGGTAAGGGGGTTGGCAGGAGGCATTTAGCTAGAAATCAGATCTGCTTCCACAATCAGATAGATAGATAAATCTTTATTTATGGCATTTTGCAAACCGCTAAAAACATTCCTCGTCCCACTAGCATTAAGTACTTACAGGATTCCTCAACTGAGGAACTCTTATTTGTTTGAACTTAATTTTAATTTAATTCTGATTTTGGCTCCAAATAGGAGATGTAGGTTATTAATTAGTGGAGGACTCTAAATGTTTGTTTATTATTTTATCTGGATTGTTTTGTTTTATATTATTGTTTTGTGGGCAGTCTGTTTCATAGCTGTAAGCCACCCCAGAGTAGTACTTATAACAGTTGGGGTGGGGTATAGAAACAAACAGGGTATTGCAGTGGCTTAGTGATTAAGACACTGGACTTGACAGCTGGCAGGTCGGGACCCGAGTACTGCAGGACGGAGTGAGCTCCCATCTCTGTCACAGCTCCTGCCAACCTAGCAGTTTGAAAGCAAGAAAGTGCAAGTAGATAAAGGGGGCTGTGGTAACTTAGTGGTTAAGGTGCTGAAACTGACGACTGGAAGGTCAGCAGGTCAGTAGTTCGAGACCCGAGTGGTGCATTGACGGAGTGAGCGCCCATCTCTGTTCCAGCTCCTGCCAACCTAGCAGTTCGAAAGCAAGAGATTGCAAGTAGATAAGATAAAGAGGTGCTGCTTTGGCAGGAAAGGCAACAGCGTTCCGTGCGCTTCAGAATCTAGTCATGCCTGCCTCGTGACCACGGAAACAGAGTCAGATACGACTGGCTTTTGAGCAAATATACCGTAAAACAAACTGAAACAGGAAATCTTTACCCCTTTGTTTCTTGAATACCCTTGATGGGATGGGGTGTGTGTGCATGAAATGATGCCATGGGCCAGATTCGGCCTACAGGCCTTAGGTTGGGAACCCCTGCTATAAGGGGGAGGGGAGAACTGGCAGAGAAATTTCTTAGTCTTGCCTTTTGTGCTGTCAGTTCGCTCGCAGAGCCCAGGAGATGGTGAGATGGGGCTAGAGGAGGAGAAGGACGGGGACCAAATTTAGAGACACCCGTTGACTTGGGCCGCATCCCCTTTCTCTCCTCCTCCAGAGCAAGATGAGTTCGAAATCCCCCAGACGACGGATAACAGCCGCCGGCACCTGATGCGGACAAGACAAAAGCGGCGCTTCTCCTTCCGTATCTCTGAGGAGGAGCGACAGCTTCAGAGGAGGTGAGGCTGAGCAGAGAGGGCTGGTCCAGGAAGGTAAGGTATAACAATATGGCAGACATTTTGGTAGTTCTTGTGTAGAATGACGGAGGCATGTGTGTTTATATAAGGTTCACTGTTATCCACAGTTTCAGGTGACTGCAGGAGGTCTTGGAACGTATCTCCTGCAGATGTACACAGTACTCAGAAGTGATTCACTACTCCCTTCTTTCTGGGGCACCCTGGGACTATGCAGCTTGCCCAAGGCCATACCAGTTGGCTTTTTTCCCCGGGAGGCACAGCAGGAAATCTAACTCCCAACGATCAGGAGATAACCGGCCTGATAGTTTCGCCCTGACACCCTGCCCTTCTCAAAGTCTGGCTGTCCCTTTTTCCTGTGCTTCATAGGGAGATGATGCGTGACCCCAGCCTCCGAGCCAAGCTCATCTCTGCTCCCAGCAACTTTAACCACCTGGTCCATGTCGGACCGAGCGAGCGGCACCCCAAACTGCAGGACCTCCATGCGGTGAGTTGTGTTATTCAGTTAGGAATCCAGGCTACCCTGGAGGGGGAAGGGTTTGGCCTTACCTTTGCTCGTGCTGACACCCCTCCTTAATCCGTATTTGGAAATATTCAAGTGCCAGGGCTGACACTCCCTGGCCAATGATCATAGCTGTCAAGTACCCCTTATTGCCCAGGAAAACACCTTATTTTACCCTCTTTCCCGCCGCCATCCCGTATTAATTAGACTGCAATGCCCCATTGCCGCCATTGGAGGGCAGCACAGGATAAGCATAACTGTCAAGTATCCCGTATTTGCCTGGAAATTTCCTTTATTTCCAAATCCAAAACTTGACAGGTATGAATGATACAGACGGCCGCTTGCTCCTACTCCACTGCTCCAACCTCCTGTCCTGACTTTTGCTTCCAGGCTCAGGAAGAAAAGAGGCAGGAGGCTCAGGTACGGATGCGTTGCAGCAGCTTCTCTGAGGCCCGGCGTCCCTTGTCCTCAGGCGGCGGCAGAACAGCGGCAGCTTCTTTCTTCTCCTCCTCCTCATCTCGTAAGCAGGGGCCCCAGGGGAACGCAAGAGCATCCTGTGTCCTTGGAACAGGCCAGATAATGGGACATTATGTTCCCTTTTTCTGGATCACAGCATCCAGTATTTCACCTGAGTTTCTAGGACAGGGGTTCCCAACCTAAGGCCCGTGGGCCGGATCCAGCCCACAGCACCATTTCATGTGCCTTCCAAGGGCATTTGAGAAACAAAATGGCTGCCCTTTTGAAGCTGCCCCCAAGTTAACATCCACTTTCTCCTCTTTCGTCCCTGCAGTAAAGCACAAATCAGGCAGTTCTATGTCTGGGAACTCCTTCGTTCCTCCTCAGGGGCTCTTTTCCGGAACCAGCACGTTGGCAGAGGTAAGATCCAAATGCAGCAGGAGCCTTCAAGCTAGATGTCTGTTTCTGCTTTCGCACTCGCCTCTCGGCCCTTTATATCTCCTGCATATATAACTTGTAAGGGACTGGGGGTGGCTTGGTGGTTAAGATGCTGACCGTGGGCTGGAAGGTCGGCAGGTCAGCCGCTCGAGACTGCACGGCAGACGGCGTTCCAGTCTCTGCCCCAGCGCCTGCCAACCTAGCAGTTCGAAAGCAAGACATTGCAAGTAGATAAATAGGGACCACTTCGGTGGGAAAGGTAAACAGTGTTCCGTGCACTCCGGTGTCTTGGCATGCCTGCCACATGTCCACGGACGCATCTGTAGAACGCAGGCAGCGCTGGCTCTTTTGGCTGTAAAAAGAGGTGAGCACTGACCCCTAGAGTCGGATAAGGCTGGGTTTTGAACAAGGGCTACCGTAGCATTTAATGCACTCTCTGGATGGTTCACAAGTTAATTATCATTTTGCCCCCCCCCCAACTTCGGAAGGATGGAAGCCTGAGTCAACCTTGAGCTCTGGTCAGGATCAAACTCACAATGTTCTCACTGCAGTATAGCAGTTTAACCACAGCGCCACCAGGTCCCTTTATAACTTGTAATCTGCACAGGCCACCCACCCAGCGGGAACGCTTTCCTGACGGCAACCTGCGCCGCCTTGGGTAATCATCCCCTTCTTCAGTGGATCTCTTCTTCTCCCCACAGATCTCCACTCGGCGCCTTCCTCATGGCCCTGGAAGCACGAGCTCCACATGATGGGCGCGGGTACCCTCGACGTAGGGGTCTTTTGCCAGGCTGATCCCACATGAATCCTGGGCTGCTCCGATGCACCCACATGTCGCCAAAGAGCCAGCCAGCGGCTGGCACAAAATGAGAGGAAGAACCCCGAAGCCGGCAGAGTCAAGAGGGGTCGAGGGAAATGACTTTGGCCTTCAACAGCGCTCCGGGTTTGTGGCCAAACCATGGGAATCCTTCGCTGCCTCAAGGAGTCTGACCTGCCTCGCATCTCAGGGACGCACCTCTTCAGCGGTGGCGGCGGCACCTCAAACCAGTGGTTTCTGCCACCCTTCTTCCGCGTGCCTTTTTCCTCTACCCTCCTCTGCAAACCACTCAGGACCTGCTTTCAGATGAAACACTTTTAAAGACTCTTAAAAGTTTACTTTTTTTTAAAAAAAAAGACACGCTAAGCTACTTTCCGCAATGTTTTAAAGAGAAGCCGAGGGATTAAACCGGTACACCAGCCAAGAGAACTCGAGCAAAGAGGCTCAGAGGTGGGCGCATAAAGCCAATGTTTCTAGCACAGAAGGTTCCCAACCTTTTCAAGCCGGTTCATGCTCTCAGTCAGCTTCGAGAGGCCGGACGGCTATTTTGCCCTGCCTGCATGACGGGGGTGGCCATTGTTTTTTGAATGCCCTTGGAGGGGTGGTGGGCCCACATATGGCGCCGTGGGCCAGATCCGGCCTGCAGGCCTTAGTTTGGGAATCCCTGGTTTATGAGGCTCAGAACGAGTATAAAGCCAATGCTTCTAGCAGGTCACGGCCTCATCCTCTCAGCCAGAAAACAAAGATATGCATTAAAAGGTCACAAAAACAGCGGCTTTCTAATTTTATTTGCAGAGGGGGTGGGAAAAAAGGGGGAGCAACGGGCCATGTGCAAAGTTCAGGACCAGATTATTATTACTCATCTTGGAAATTAGGCAGAGGTGGGGGTCTGAAACTTTTACAACTTTTTCTTTGGGAGTAAAAGAATGGGACGGTTGTGGTCCTTCAGCTCAGTTCCAACCCCTAATATGCCTCAGCGTTGGGTGCGCAACTGGCATCAATAATAATAATAATAATAATAATAATAATAATAATAATAATAATAATAATAATAATAATAATAATAATAATAATAATAATAATAATTTTGCATCAGAAATTATTCTGGGTTGAAAGGGTTTTTGCAGAAGAAACTCCTCTCAGAGAACGCCCGAAATGAGGCTCCTTTCAGGTCCCCCAAGAGCTGAGACAGAGGACGGGCGCTCAATCCATCATGCAGTACCTTGGTCTCAAACCGCCGACTTGCCGGCCTTCCAGCTAACAAGGCGAGCTTCTTAACCACTGAGCCACTGTAGCCCCTGACGGGAATGGATAACCCAACAATACTGGTGGTCGAGTGGGTCAGCAATCCTTTCTCCTTCTCCCGTACCCGGTTCCAAATATTAGCTATCCTCATGGTGATCAGCCATGACGATTGTCCTGGGAACAATATAATGCAGTGGCCTTTTGCATCGTAGTGGGCCATCCAAGGCCACTAGTCCTCAGGGTGGTCAGGTTAGGAAACGGCTGCCTGACAATCGCCATTGAGTTTCTGGCAGTAAGGTCTTCTCTATTACTATAGCTGGCCAGACCCATATACATTCCCCAGTCTGCCGCCGCCTTCTTCGCCTGTGTCTAAGCCTGACATGAAATTGCCAAAATGAAGCCACCATTGGGTGAGGTCATTCTGCAGTTCCTTTCGCCTGACCCTGTGTGAGAAAGATTAGCCAGCAACACAAGGTTGCCCCATTACCATGGTATGCCCGATTGCGGTTCAAAAATACCACAGTCTTCCGAGTTGGCTCTTTCTGTGTACCTCGGGGCCCCCATCTGCTGTAAAACGAAAAACAAAGACCATTTCCATGCCTGAACCATTTACACACAACCCCACCCCCCAAATTCCTCTGCAATTTGATAGCAAGAAATTGCAAGTAGATAAATAGGGACCACTTTGGTGGGAAGGTAAACAGTGTTCCGGTGTCTAGGCATGCCTGCCACATATCCACGGAAAAGTCTTCAGATGCGGACAGCGCTGGCTCTTTGGCTATAAACAGATGAGTACTGAACCCTAGAGTCGGATACGACTGGCTTTCGAGCAAGGGTACCCTTTACCTCCCTGGCCCAGAAAGATGTGTCGGTCGCACACCCTGGACCTCCTTCCTTAAATTAATTCTTTATTTGTTTCTGTTCTGCACCAACCAACGAAACAGGCAAGCATTACAACACACGGGGAACCTGTGGCTGTACAGAGTCGCTACCCCCGTGATGACGAACCTTGGCACTCCAGATGTTCTTGGACTTCAATTCCCAGAAGCCCAAGCACCCTGTGAATCCACACAAAAAGATTTATCATCCGGCCCGCGCCGTCCTCATCGCTCCCGGAAGCAAAACACGCCCGTACGGAGGAAGGGTTAACCCAAAAGAGTCTTAACCGTACGGGCATGTTTTACTTCCACTTCCGGGAGCAACGAGGGCACCGCGGGCCGGATGAATCGCAGTAAATCCATTTGTGTGGATTCACAGGAGCTGCTGGGAATTGAAGTCCAAGAATATCTGGAGTGCCAAGGTTCGCCATCACGGCACTACCCTATGGAGAGAACGCTTCCCTCCCTCCCCATCGCCCTCCACCACCCCGCTCTCTGTGTTCACGTTTGTCCATGACGAATGCCAGAGAAAAGCCAGTTGCAGAATCATCGGAGCCTCGGCCTCCCTTGTGGAAGAAGAAACAGGAGAATTTCTCCCCTTGGCTTCTCCGATCTCATCATGCAGATGCATCCAGCCGTCTCCATCTTTTTTTTAAAAAAGGTGGTCAATCCAGCTTTCTGGCCCCCAGTTTCATGGGTCCTTTGGCCGCCTTCCTCTCGGCGCGCCTGGCCTCCATTTCCTGCCGCCTCTCCTCCCGCTTCTTCCGGGCCAGCTCGGCCTTGCTGGGTCCTGCAGAGGCAGAGACAGAAACAGCCATTTTATTTTACTACCGGTATGCGCCTACTGGTAATGCCACACTTGCTGGATACGGCCCGCGGGCCTTAGGTTGGGAAAGCCCGGACAAAACAAACGAGAGGCAAACGATGCCGGGAGAGTCGCGGCGTGCTTACCCTGATCTGAGTCCAGGGCCTCCCAGTTTTCTTCAAGGCCCCAGCCCCCAAGCGTCTCTGTGTTTCTCTGCAAAAAAGAAGACAGCAGGGGGAAAGGAGGACAGGTCCAGGTGAGAAGGTCTGAGGCATAGATCCTGCCCCTAAGAGGGAAAACTGAGATACCACCACCTTTCTTTCCACAGTCCCCTGCTCCTCGTAGACCTCAACTTCCGTTCCTGCATCACGGCTCAGCAAGTTATTGTGCCGACAAAGAAGGAAAAGTTAGGCAGCTCGAGCCATTGCGTCTTTAGGCAGTTACTGCCAGGAAAGGTACTTAATATTTACATGCCATCAAATCAGTGGTTAAGAAGCTCGTCTTGTTAGCTGGAAGGCTGGCGAGTCGGCCGTTCGAGACCTGGGTACTGCATGAGGGACTGAACTCCCGCCGTCTGTCCCAGCTCTTGCCAACCTGGCAGCTCGAAAGCCAGAAATTGCAAGTAGATAAATAGGCAAGTAGATAAATAGACACTGTGCACTCCGGTGTCTAGTCATGCCTGCCACATGACCACGGAAACGTCTGCAGAAGCAGACAGTGCTGGCTCTTCGGCTTTGAAACAGATGAGCACTGCACCCTAGAGTCGGATATGACTGGCTTTCGAGCAAGGGAAACCTTTACCGTTAAGTAGGGACCGCTTTGGTGGAGAAAAGATTTTGGGGCACATTAAAGGAGCCTCATCCGGGTATCTCTCTTGACAATGCTGGGTCTTTGGCTACAAACCGAGATGAGCACTGAACCCTAGAGTTGGATATGACTGGCTTTCGGTGCAAGGGTGACCTTTACCTAAGTCAGACATGATTGACGACACATGACTCCAACAACCCAAAATCTCCAGAAGAGGTTGGTAGCCTCCAGCCCTCCAGATGTTTTGGCGGCTCCAAATGGCACCAGCCAACATGGCTTGGGGGGCGGGTGGGTGGGTGGGTTATAGGGATTGAGGGTCACATCTCTCCCCCACTGCAGTTCTGCCCTCTCTCACCTGCCTCTCTGCCGTTGGCTTCTCAACGAGACAAGAGAAAGGGTCCAGTTTCTCTGCCGGGGCGACACTCTCCCAGTTGTACTCGCTAGCCAGCCTGGTCCCTTCCGGAGATGAAACGGCAACTTTTGGTGCCAACCTGGAGCCAACGGGGTCCCCTTCACTGCCGCCGCCTTGCCAGTCCTCATCGATGTTAGTGCCAAGTCCCTTCTTGTGGTCCCAAGAGGGTTCCAGGTCCCAAGCGGAAGTGCTCCATTCGGACCCGGGCTTCCCCACGGTGGTAGAGACAGTCTGGGGGGGGGGGGTTGCAAAAAGAAGGTTGTTGAGTGTCTATATCAAGGGGTTCCCAAGTTCCCCAACCTTTTCAACCTGGGAGCCGGGTCACGCTCTCTCAGTCAGCTTTGAGGGCCAGACAGACATTTTGTCCTGCATGCACCATTTTGTCCCAACAGATTCAAAGGGGGTTCCTCGAACGCCCTTGGACGGGTGGGGATGGGGCCACATGAAATGGTGGTGCGCCGCATCTGGCCCACAGGCCTTTAGGTTGGGAACTCCTGATCTATATGAAGCTGCGGGGGAGTGGTCATTCAGGGTCTGATATGACACCCAACCCTATCCTTTTCATTGTCTGCAGTTGATGCGGTCCAACATCTTGACTCGATAATGGACTGGACGAAGGTTAAGAGGCTCAAACTCAACCCTGACCAGGTCAAGGTCTTGGTACTGGAGGGGCCATCTCACCCCTAGAGACTACTAGGTTCATAACGTAGGGGTCATTATGGACCCATGACTTCCTTTTGACCACCAAATAGGGTCAATATCGAAAGCTGCCTTCCCCCAGCTTCATCAGATGTCGCAGTTGCGCCCCTACTTGGACAGACGTTCTTTCAAAATCCTAGTCCATTCATTGGTAGCCCTTGCGGATTGATTACTGTAATCCTCTCTACGTGGGGCTGCCCTTGTATCTGGTACGGGGAATGCACCAGATCCAGAACGCCAACAGCCCGCCTGGCGAAGGGTATAAAGAAATTTGGGCATATTCCCCCAGCCTTCGTAGGCTTGCACTGGCTTACTGCGCCCTACCGTGTCTGATACAAGGTGTTAGTGTTGTCGCATAAGGCCCTATACCCGTGATGGTGAACCTTGGCACTCCAGATGTTCTTGGACTTCAATTCCCAGAAGCCTAAGTCAATTCCCCAAAGCACTGATCAGCCAATGGACTGACTGAAGCTTCTGGGAATTGAAGTCCACCAGAGTGTTCTGCCGAAAATAGTCTGGGAAATCCTGATCTAGACCAGTGATGGTGAACCTTTTAGAGACTCGAGTGCCCAAACTGCAACCCAAAAGCCACTTATTTATCGCAAAGTGGCAACAGGTGAGGGAGGAAGCGCTCTCATTGGGCTGCTGGGCAGAGGGGCGGGGTGAACTCTGTGCTGGGGGGAGGGAGGAAGCACTCCTATTGGCCTGCTGGGCAGAGCAAACTGTGTTGGCTGACTGCATGGGTGCCCACAGAGAAGACTCCGAGTGCCACCTCTGGCATGCGCGCCATAGGTTTGCCACCTCTGATCTAGACACATTTTCCATCGATATCATACCACTACCTCAAAAGCATCTTGTTCCCCAGGTTTCTCCCACCCAACACTCCAAATGGTGTCTCGATTGGATTTCAACTATCATTTATTTTATTTTATTTTTGGAAATGAAAGCTCATTAACGTGGCCTGCCAACAGACCCCCCAAAGACTTACTGTTCTGCTCCCAGGTTTTCTGGTTGCTGGGGCTGGATCTGACCATCCTGGGGTGTTCCAGTCATCTGGGCTTTCTTGCCTCTTGGTCTGCTCGGTCTCTTGCTGCCAGGAGAAGACAAAACAGAAGACATCTTCAAATCAAACGTCAATTGCCAGTGGGATTGCCCCTTCTCTCTCTTCCTCAGCAAAGACCCAATCCAGATGCAGAGAGGCAATCCTAGAATCACAGATCCAGAGAAAGACAGAAGAAATAAAATACATCCATCTGTTGGACACTCATCACAAAGGTTTGAGTATTAGCCAATGGTTTCTAGGACATTGTCAAATCCGATACGCAGATATGCTGCTATATATGCTGTATGTTTTGTTATATATGCCACCTTCATAAACTGTCCTGAAAAAGTCTCTTTCACAACATAGGCTGCCCCACAGAACAAAGGATGTGCTAGGCAGCTAGTAAGTCAGCAGTTTGAGACCAGGGTACTGCATGACGGATTGAGCACCCATCTCTGTCCCAGCTCTTGGGGACATGAAAGGAGCCTCATTTGGGGGTCCCCTGAGCAAAAATCCTTTCAACACAGAATAATTATTACCTCCAGACTTCCCCAATCTTCCTCATCCCACCGATCTGCTGAACTTTCCTCCTCAATGGTATCTTCCTCCAGGTCCCAATGGCTTGAGGAAGCAGGGGCTGCGGCTGCTACTGGTGGGGCTTCCCCACCTCCTTGGGAAAATGGAGAACAATTAAAATAACAAGTCAAAGATTACCTATTTGAAGGATCATCTGCAGGAACAAATACATTACTGGGCAAGACAGACAAAGATCTGCTGATGGTGATGCCAGGCTTCTATGATATCTCGCCAAACAACACACGGGCAAAAATCTTAATGCTTAGTGTATTAATAATAATCACACTAGAGTAGATCCACTGAAGCAAAAGGGATTTAGTGAATCAACTCCTAAGTATGTTTCATGCATTCAGATGGGGCTGCAGTGGTTCAGTGGTTAAGAAGCTCGCCTTGTTAGCTGGAAGGCCAGCAAGTTGGCAGTTCAAGACCCGGGTACTGCAGGGCAGATTGAGCGCCCGTTTCTGTCCCAGCTCCTGCCAACCTAGCAGTTCGAAAGCAAGAAATTGCAAGTAGATAAATAGGGACCACTTCGGTGGGAAGGTAAACAGCGTTCCGTGTCTACTCATGCCTGCCACATGACCAGGGAAACGTCTGCAGAAGCAGATGGCACTGGCTCTTTGGTTATGAAACAGAGATGAGTACTGAACCCTAGAGTCGGATACGACTGGCTTTCGAGCCAGTTTACCTTTACCCATTAGCGCTTAGTGTTTCTCCCAATGCTGGGACCTCATTTTACCCTCCTCCGAAGGATGGAAGACTGCGTCAACCTTGATTTCCCTTCAGGAACAAACTCACAATGTTTAGGCTGCAGTGTAGCAGTTTAACCACTGCGCCACCAGGGCTCTACTGTACCCATTACCCTGCTTATACATGGCCCAAAATCTAGTGGTGTCTGCAATTAAAGCCAAATTCCCTCTCCAGGGTACAGGAAAGAAGAAGGTGTGACGTATAAATCCCACTGACCTGGTTTGTGGGGTTCTGCTGTTGTCGTGGCTGGGCCAGCCTCAGCAGCCGGTTCTGTGGTGTGCGCTGTCCCCGTATTGGTCCGAATCAACTTTGACGTGAGAGAGGAGACCCCGGTCACTGCCCAACCTGCCCAGCTGGACGCTGCCCCAACCCCTGGACTAGCAGAGGCTGCCTGGACGTCCTTTTCTAAAGAGACAAGAGAGCATTTCGTTTAACTTTGACACCCCAGATAAATCCCGTAATGGCCAACCTTGGCCTTCCAGCTGTTCCTGGACTTCAATTCCCAGAAGCCCAAGCCAGCACTCCTGCTGATCAGGGCTGCTGGGAATTGAAGTTCCAGAACAGCTGGAGCGCCAAAGGTTTGCCACCACTGTTCTAGGGTAGAGAGTAGACATTTCTCCACGGGTTTCAGATTGGGCTCTGTCACCACCCCCATTTTGCCTCTTCCACGACCCACCAAGCTCAGAGAGTAGGTCTGGATCGTCGGAAACTTTTTCCAGTTTCTCCATGAAGCTCCGGATCGCCTTAAATGCCTAAAAGGAAAAGAAAGAATAGAAAGGGGAAATAATGTCAGAAACACTTGCAAGAGGATTGGATTTATTCACTCTTTGGTTGTGGGGTCACTCAAAGCTGCCTCACTCGACCATAATTGGAAAAGTAAAGCACAAAAACCCATGACGCCTAGGAACTCTATTGCAAATAATTAACTCTTTTGAACTCTTTCAGGAAGCAGAGGAAGGTTCTGGGTGCCAAGGAAAGGACAGCAAGTCCTTAAGACATTTATAATTTCTTATTACTGTACTTCTAAAGCCAAGGGTTAGACTCTGTGGTTAAATACGGACAATTCAACCATGTACCATACTCCGAGAGAACAAATGTCTGCCGAACACCAGAAATAGAAAATATTGCACATGTTCTGTTGTCAGTTATATGCCACAATAAGAGCCCAGTCCCAGCTCCTGCCAACCTAGCAGTTCAAAAGCAAGAAATTGCAAGTAGATAACTAGGGACCACTTCGGTGGGAAGGTAAACAACAAGATAAAGAACAACTGGGTTCCATTTGGGAAACAGACATTTAGTCTAGTAAAGGTAAAAGTTTCCCTTGCTCGAAAGCCAGTCGTATTCGACTCTAGGGTTGAGTGCTCATCTCTGTTTCAAAGCCAAAGAGCCAGCGCTTTCTGCTTCGGCAGACATTTCCGTGGTCATGTGGCAGGCATGACTAGACACAGGAGCGGGAATGCTGTTACCTTCCCACCGAAGTGATCCCTATTTATCTACTTGCAATTTCTTGCTTTTGAACTGCTAGGTTGGCAGGTTTAGTCTATATTCCCAAAAATATTGGCTCTCCTTTCCCTGCCACCCCTTCAGCTAAATATGATGTAACCAAAGAGGTTCACTGTCCTTTTTCACAGCTCACCTGATCTCGGACAGTCTTTTCCGGATCCACCGTCAACGTACACAGCACTGGCAAAATTTTGAAGGCACAATCTTTCATGGAGTAAAAATTGTGTGTAGCCGCAAAACCCAGGACTCCGGCGGCTCGAGAGGGGGAAAAGGGGTCCTTTGTGGCACGGCTGAAAGCTGATATCAGGATGTTCTGCCTCGTCTGCATGGAGAAAAAAAAGACAATTAATACTGATTTTTCCTCTTTATGCACCAAACTAATTGTTGCACCCAGCATGTCAAAAAGTCCCTGGTTTGATCCCTGTAAACTCCAGTTAAATGGTGGAAGGTGTTGGACGAGTGCCCCATCTTTCTGAGATCATAGCGGGCCAATTAGCAGACAAAGAAGAGAACACTGGGCTAGAATTCAAGGCTCAACAAATGTGGCTAGTCTGAACAACTCTACGACATCTTCCTTTAGTTTATTTTTCTCTCGACCTTGCAAGAAACTAAGTAAATTTGAACTTACTCAATGATTTTGCTACCGGGAATAACACGTACGATTTACATATTGAGTGTGCTGATTCCAAATCTGAACTCAGAATTTGCCTATCACGTACAGATTTTAAAGTGTGCTATAGCTGTTCAAATGGTCGGTAATTAGGTAATGTATTTTTACATGTTCCAGCAGCGGCCAGGTATATCTGGGCAAGTCAGTGAGCTGACATCAGAAATAGGTATATAAGGTGAGATGGACCAGAAGACTCTTGTGCGAAACCATATTATTCGCTAGTACAGCTAGGCAATAGTGAGTCTGTTTTGAGCTAAAGATGTGTTAATAAGCCGGATGATTTTTGCTACATCTGTGGCAAATATACCCCCGTGTGATCAATGCAAGAACCTAAGCAAGATGGTGAGATTTGCTTACTTAAGATCCTGATGTCCTAGGCAGAATCGGACTTCAGATTTGGATTCACTCATTTTAGTATAGGACACATAGATTAGACCAAGTAGCAGACAATTTTTTTTTGTGATGCAATGTTATCTAACATTTATGCCATGTGTTTTAAAATTTTGTAGATTTTTAAAAATGTTTTATATCTCTATATATAAAACAGAAGTATTTGTTTGTATGTGGTCTATAAGCTCTCGCACCCCTAGACTGATCCCGCTTAAATTTGGCACACACGTACCTTGGGCTGGGGAGATCAGCACTGTGGGGGTCTCGAAACCCAGGGGTGGGGTTGTACACCCCCCAAATTGGGACGCAATTGATCTATACAAAGTGTGTGTTTCCCAGTGATGTAATTGAGCTGATGTCATAGTCTCAGGTAGGTTGAGATTGTGACATCATCTGACTAGCTCAGCTGTAGTTTTCAAAGTAGGTGGAAGGCAAATGGGCATGCGAGATCAGCACTGTAAGTGGCCTACATTAAAGAAAAGAAAAACCCGAGTGAAGCTGGGTAATCAGCTAGTTACATATATAGATTAAAGTTGTTGAATTCTGCTATGCAATACGAAATGGATGGATGGACGGATGCATTGGATGGGTAGTTTTATCAAATAAGTTTCATGCACTTTTATTTTCCCACGATTCTGGTGTCAGTGACCTTGGCTTTCCACCCACCCACCCACTCACCTTGGCATTGAGATAGGGTCCAATCTTGCCAAGGCACACGGTTGTGTTACAGCGGATGGGTCCCTGGTCGTCTCGGGCTTGGAGGCGAGCAAAGTGTTTCATGAGCTCCACATTGAGGTTGCTTTCATTCAGCTTGGGAGCCAGAAGCAGCATGGACTGGAATTAAAAGAGAGGGCAGCTTATATGGAGTCATCTTCTTCCTCCCCCCTTCCCCCCGACACCCGAAGGGGTAAAAGAGGAAGTGAAGAAGACCGACTAACTAGGTGGACTAACTAGCTGCTCTTCAGAGACCAGGCTCCTTACCTTCACTGTCTGCTCGCGAATGGCTGGGTTGGTGTCTAGAAATCCATGTACCACGTGGGGGAATATTTGGTTGTTGACGGTGGGTTCGTTCAGGTATTGGATGAAGTTTTCCATCTGACACAGAGAATAAAAGCACAATTAGCAAAAAAAAAAAAAGAAGCTGTTGTTCAGTGCTGGAAAGCTTCTCTGAATTAGGTGTTTCACAGTCAGAGTCCTGGTGGATATGGGGCTGGGAAGGTTGGGGTGTAGGGGAGGGAAAGAGGGCTCTAGGGATTATAGGGAGAATGAGATTTATTCGAGGGCTGGAATGCCATTTTGCCCTGCCCGCACGATGGTGGTGGCCCAAACCATCCCGCACTGTGGCAGAGAGTGGAGTTCCCAAACCTGCTGCAGTAACCGGATCCTCATGGCTCTGTCTGGGGAAGAAAACATCTTCACAATTATGGGGATAATCTTTTGCTGGTATTCCTGGGTATTCAGGTACTTCCCCACCTGGAATGACAAAGGGTGGTGGTGGTAGATAAAATAAAAACATATCTGGATAAAAGATGCTGTCTGCACTGACAAGGCTGCCTTTAGTAACTCTAGATCAGGGGTTACCAACCTTCTCAAGCCAGGGGCTGGGCCACACTCAGTCAGCTTCAAGGGCCGGATGGCCATTTTGCCCTGCCTGCATGATAGAGGTGGCCATTTTGTCCCAGCAACTTCAAAGGGGTGGCCATTTTGTTTTTTGAATGTCCTTGGATGGCACATGAAATGGTGCTGTGGGCCGAATCTGCCCCATGGGCCTTAGGTTGGGAACCCTTGCAGTAGATCAAAAAGCTCCATCTAGTACCACACTGTGGAGACTGAAATCTGCCCTCCTCTTCCCACTCGACGTTGAGAAGTGGAGTCTAGGAGATTGTCTCATAAATTGCTAATAAATGACTCAAAACGTCCAAAGGCACGCTAAGAGTCTGCAAGAGAGGCCACAGGGATGCAGAGAAAGGATTTACAAAAAAGGATTTATTAAGACTGCTCCGGATGAAGATATTATTCGAAACAGTGTCTACCAGAACATTTTTGCGTCATTTATTAGCAATTTATGAGACAATCTTACTTTGTGAATCTCTCTGTGAATGCAACAAGAGAAACAAGAGACTTTATTTGAGACATTTATTTAACAATTTATGAGACAATCTTACTCTTCGTGAATGCAACAAGAGTAACAAGAGACTTTACTTACTTATTACTGAGATTTTTATTTTGATGGAACATATATTGTAAATACAGGATATAGTAACCTACTGTTCTAACATTAAAAAACTTACACCCATTTTTGCCTCTCACGGTTTGCTTGGATCTACTCTATTACTGGAGCAGGATAACCTGGCCAGACTGCTCTGGGTTCATGGCATACCTGTCAACCTTCCCGGATTGGCCGGGATTTCACGGTTTTCGGCGCCGATTTGCGCCATTTCCCGCCCCGCGCTGCCGAAACCCCGGAATTTGGCAGTGGGGAAAAGGAGGTACTGCACAGCCCTTCTGCGCAAGTCGCCCTCTACGCATGCGTAGAAGGCTTTTATGCTTGCGTAGAACCCTTTTACGCTTGCGTAGAAGGCTACGCTGCTTGCGTAGAAGGGTTCTACGCAAGCGTAAAAGCTTTCTACGCATGCGTAGAAGGCGACTTGTGCAGAACCGGTGTGCTCAGATCCCGGATTGTCCGGAGCGTGGTTGACAGGTATGGTTCACGGGACTGCTAACCTTGAAAAGTGGAGTGAGGATGACGGCACCGGCGTTTCCAAACTCAAACGCGGTCAGCAGCTGCGGGAGAACCTTGTGGCGGCAGAAGTCCTCTGGGAAGGCATCCAGGTTTGTGCTGAGCTCCTGGAAGAACTTCTGTCTTTCAGTGGGCTCCTTAATCTGAGGAGGAAGGAGATGCCATAAAACACATCTACCAAGAGATTGGATGTACTGTATTGAAATGACTAATTTGTATTAATTTCTTTTTTATACAATTCCCCCCCCCCCCCACACACACACACACATCTGCCATGTCTTTGGAGGATGGTTTGACGCATGTCCGCCAGAATCCAGAGCTCCAAGAATCACCCCACACCAACAATCCCACGACTGTCACAATTATTTTGAGTAGGTCTGCACCAAGGTTGGCCAACCTTGGCACTCCCAGGTGTTCTTGGACTTCAATTCCCAGAAGCCCAAGTCAGAACTCCTGCCAATCAGGGCTTCTGGAAATTGATGTTCAAGAACAGCAGCCGCGCCAAGGTTGGCCACTCCTGGTCTACACATTGGACAGAGATCTGACTCAAACGCTGAGCTTCTCAATAGCAATAGAAATAACAATTACAGTGGTACCTCGCTTTACGAACACTTCATTTTCGCTTTACGAATGAAAATCCATTGACAATAATGACTCGCTTTACGACTTTACCCCCGGAACGGATTAATAGGCTTGCAATGCATTCCTATGGGAAACCACATTTTGCTTTACAGACTTTGATTTTCAATACATTCCTAAGGGAAACTGCATTCAATGCATTCCTATGGGACATTCGCTTTATGGATTTTTCATAATACGAAACATCCCGGGGAACGCATCAGTTTCGTAAAGTGAGGTACCACTGTACACTTATATACCGCCTCATTGATGCAGTGGCCGTAGATCTGGGTGGACTTTGGAGGATGGCAAATGACAGAGGGGCCTGGCGCACGGCCGTAGCCAGTGGGTTAGTCGTTTGCCCAGCCTCAAACTCTTGGGTGCTTTTATATGTGTGTGTGTGTGTGTGTGTGTGTGTGTGTGTGTGATATTGTTGCCTATCCTGAAAAAATATTCGCCCACCCACACCTAGAATCCTGCCTACGGACCTTGCCTGGCATGCTGTGGTCCATGGGGGTCACAAAAGGTTGGACTCAACTGTGCGACTGAACAACAACACAACAACAACACCCCATAGCACTTAATACAATTATCTGGGCAGCTCACAGAATTAGCATTTTGCCCTCAACATGCTAGGTAGTCATGTTACCAAACCTCAGAAGGATGGAAAGCCAAGTCAACCTTGAACCCTGGTCAGGACTGAACTCACAACCATTGGGCTACAGTACAACAGCATTAACCACTGCACCACCTGGGCTCTTACAACAGAGAACAGGTCCTGCCTTCCCCTTCCACTCACCTGGATCTCCTCCAAGAAGAGGTTGGTCTCCACGAAGCTGTTGTCCAGGAAGCCGCCCGGCCCGCAGCAGTTCTGCAAGAACTTGGAAGGGTTGGGCCGCAATTTGGGGTTGGCCCCCACCAACTCGCAGTAATGGGGGACCAAAGATTTGGGGATCTAAAGGACAAGAAGAGAGAGGAAGGAAGAGGTGGCAAAGCCTGGAACGTAACAACATGAGCAGAGCTTCCAAGGAAGGCTCCAGACCTGATGGAAACTCCTACTGCAGTGATCACGGACCTTTTAGAGACCGAGTGCCCAAACTCAACAGGCCGCAGTCCACGTCGCAAAGGGGTGGGGCAAACTCTGTGCTGGGGGAGGGAGGAAGCGCTCCCATTGGGCTGCTGGGCAGAGGGGCGGGAAGAACTCAGTGCTGGGGGAGGGAGGAAGCACTCCCATTGGGCTGCTGGGCAGAGGGGCGGGAAGAACTCTGTGCTGGGGCAATGGCGCACGTGACCACAGAGAGGGCTCTGAGTGCCCCCTCTGGCACGCATGCCATAGGTTCGCCACCACTGTCCTAGTGCATTGAGCAGGGAGTTGGACTCAATGGCCTAAAATGCCCCTTCCAACTCAGTTATTCTATGTTTCTATTGTTCCACCTGCAACACCTAAAGACAAAGGAAACACATCTTCCTGGTAGGGGTGGGCTGCTTTTGTTTCATTTTTTAAATTTTAACAACAAAGAGAAAAACTCATTAATATTTTTCTTCTGATGCTGTATCTGAATCCGAATATTGGCGATCCTCATGGCGCTCAGCCATGAAGATTGTCCTGAGAATATGATGCAGTGGCCTTTCATCTGCCTTCTGCATTACAGCGTGAGCCCCATAGTACCACTGATCCATTTCCCACAAGTCAATTTCTGGCCCTGAGCCCTTTTGGCACACAAATTCCTCAGCCCCAGGCCTTCCCTGTCACTTGGAGGGCCCCGAATAGGCTGAGGGTCGGAGTGCCTAAATGTAAGACCAGCAAGCTCAAGTAGGAATTGCTGGCGGATAACAATTTGCTCTATGAATGTGGAGAGATACAGAATCCCTCCCCTCACATCACTTATTAGATACACACCTTGCCAAGGGACCGGAGGGAGGACGACCGAGGCAGGGGGCCATTGAAAACTTCCCAGATCAAGCAGCCCAAACGCCACATGTCAGCTGACCTGCCACAACAGAGGAATGGGTTGTCACATTAGCTAGGGGTCTTTCAGCCGCAGCGATGAAAAAGGTGAAGAAACATGTTAAACTTCAATGCATAAATGGGCATAAAATCCACAGAAAAGCTATTTTTAGTGGGGGAAGAAGCAAAATTTTAGGGATGTCAGGGAGGCATCTCCATTTCCCACTACTCTTCAGATGCTTCAACCACAACTTTGATCCTGAGAATCTGACCAATGTCAGGTCTTCCTTGACAATGCTTCTAGCAAAGCAAGGAAAGACACATCTTATCCCTCCTCCGTCCCCTCTGTAGCACTTTTGAGGTTCCTTTTTGCAAGTTCTTTTTGCTGCTCCCAGCGTCAGAGTTGCGACCGTAGCAAAAAACAGACCCTTATTCTTTAAGGCAAGGCATTCATACATTGCATGATTTATTTACAAGAAAAACCACATTCCCGGAACCGTTGCGGAGGTGTGTAGATAAGACACGCAGAGAACACACACCTTATTCAAAGGAAACGTGGAATTTTTTCCCAGGCTGTTATTGCATAGTCCCTGGGGAAACACCCACCATCCCAGCTATCAGATTACACTGCATCACAAAAAAAATTAATATTGTCTGCTACTTGGTCTAATCCATGTGTCCTAGAGTAAATGAAGTGCAAATCCAAATCCGATTCTGCCTAGGACGTCAAGTAAGGAAATCTCACCCTCTTGGTTAGGTTCTTGCGTTGATCACATGGGGTATATTTGCCACAAATGTAGGAAAAAATCATCCGGTTTATTAACACAGCTGTGCCTACTCATCTTTAGCTCAAAACAGACCCACTATGGCCTAGCTGCACTAGCAAATAAGATGGTTTCGCATTAGAGACAAACCCTTGGTTCATCTCGCCTTATATACCTATTTCTGACGTCAGTTCACTGACTGGCCTAGCTACTGTTGGGACATGCATGCCACCAGGGGATGTGATTCAGCTGGGGCGGCAGCATGTCTCCGCCTACAGACATCTCTGAGGACAGGTGGCAGGCATGTCTAGACACCAGAGTGCATGGGACGCTGTTTACCTTCCCACCGAAGTGGTCCCTATTTATCTACTTGCAATTTCTTGCTTTCGAACTGCTAGGTTGACAGGAGCTGGGACAGATGACGGGAGCTCATTCCGTCACGCAGCACTCGGGTCTCGAACTGCTGACCTGCCTGCCGCCTTCCAGTCAACATCTTAACCACTTGAGCCTAGCACACCTGTAACTTTAAATCTGTACGTGATAGGCAAATTCTGAGTTCAGATTTGGAACCGGCACACTCGATATCACGTAAATCACGTGTGTTATTCCCAGTTACAAAAACGTTGTAGTGCAGTGTGTCCGATCTGAGAAGACCTGATCAGTCTTATAGAAACAAAGGGGGAAAGACTCACCATTTCTCTCCCACACTTTTGCTGTTGTCCACTAACTCGGGAGGGTCATATTTATCCAGTTCGGGGACCCCCTTCCGTGGCACAGTGGCGTCCCCCTGAGTCGAGCACATGTAATCCAAACCGCCCAGTTTCCACTCGCCGGCGCGATCGATGAAGACGGAAGACACGCAGACATTGTTGTGGACGAGGTGACAGTCATTCGCCAGGAAGCTGAGGGCTTTCTAGCAAAAGGCAGTGCGCCAAAAAGGAAGCAGAGACTCACAGTCAGGTAGGGCGCATCGATCCCACCTCCAACGTTCTCCCTAAAACCCACGAAGCATGGCTCAAGGGCTGCCATTTCTCACCACAATCTGATGAAGTCCCCATGAGATTTCCAGCTCGCTCAGGCTTTTACCGTTGCCCCTGGACTCCAGGTAAGTCGGCAGAGGCATCACGGGCTCTGTGACCACGTGCAAAGATTTTTCTGTCTGCAAGGAGAAGCCACAAAATAAGACCATAGCACATTGGTTTTATTCTGAGTCACACTACAGGTTCGTCTTGCTCCTCATTTGTACCTAACATGGACTGACAGCCTTGTCAAACAAACAGTTGCTTTAGATCAGGGGTTCCCAACTTAAGGTCTATGGGCCGAATTCGGCCCACGGTGCCGTTTCATGTGCCCACATACACCTTCAAAGGCATTCAAGAAACAAAATGGCCACCCTCTTTGAAGACGTTGGGACAACATGGCCACTCCCATCGTGCAGGCATGGCAAAATAGCCATCTGATCCTCGAAGCTGACTGAGAGAGTGTGACCTGGCCAGTATACCTGTCAAGTTGCCGGTGTCCAAATACGGGAAGGTTTCCGGGCGCCGGCGTTGGCGCATGCGTGCCGCTGCCTCTGACGCCAGCGATGCACATGCGCAGTAACCCCTGTGCACATGCGCAGTAACCCCTGCATGCATGCGCAGAAACCCCTCCGGCCAGAAAAGGGGTTACTGCGCAGGCGTGCCCGGCAGAGGCGTTGATCACATGGGGTATATTTGCCACAAATGTAGAATTATGGGAAATCCCTTCCAAAACAGGATACTTGATAGGTATGCTGGCCACTGGCTTGAAAAGGTTGGGAACCCCTGTTAAAAACAAACCTTGCCTTTCTTTTTCTTTTTTTGCATCAAAACACATGCCCTGCCTCACAGAAGACACATACACAACCTTTCTATAGCCTACCTCGAGTCCATCTATGTAGGAGAGGATATTGGGGTGCCGTAGGGTCTTCAGGTATTTGAAGGCTGCCTTGGCAAACTGGGTCTGTTCTTCAGAGTTGGGCTTCACGTCGTGCACAAACAGCGACACTTGCTCCCCCGTAGCCTGAAAAAAACAACATCCCCGAATGCCCATGTTATATACATGTGAATATGGCATTGTGGGCCCCTCCTGAAAATTGTTTGCCCCTCCTCAACACCCCCCCAAAAATCTTGAATCCTGGCTACGGCCCTGATAAGCAGCCAGGAGTTTGAGGATGAGTCACACTACAGGTTCGTCTTGCTCCTCATTTGTACCTACACGGACTGACAGCCTTGTCACACAAACAGCTGTTCTACATCAGGGGTTCCCAACCTAAGGCCTATGGGCTGGATCCGGCCCACGGTGCCGTTTCGTGTGCCCCCCACACACACCTGTACCTTTTTTTTTTGGTATCACTTTGGTGGGAAGGAAACAGCGTTCCATGCGCTCCGGTGTCTAGTCATGCCTGCCACATGACCACGGAAACGTCTGCAGAAAGCAGACAACGCCGGCTCTTCGGCTTTGAAACAGAGATGAGCACTGCACCCTAGAGTCGGATACGACTGGCTTTCGAGCAAGGGAAACCTTACTTTATTATGTTGTTATATTGTTAATGTTTTATTTGTGGTCATATTGTATTTTATATATGTTGTCAACTGCCCTGAGTGATGTTTCTCATCAGGAGGGCGGGATACAAATTCATTAATAATAATAATAATAATAATAATAATAATAATAATAATAATAATAATAATAATAATAATAATAATAATAATAATAATAATAATAATAATGTTTTATTTATATCCCGCTTCCTTCAATCCAATGGACGACTTGAAGTGGCTTACAAGACATTTAAAGATACAATAATGAAATACAAAATTCAGAATAAAAGGTAAAGGTTTCCCTTGCTCGAAAGCCAGCCGTATCCGACTCTAGGTTGCAGTGCTCATCTCTGTTTCTAAGCCGAAGAGCCAGCGCTGACGTTTCCGTGGTCATGTGGCAGGCACAATTAGACACCGGAGCGCACGGAACGCTGTTTACCTTTCCCACCGAAGTGGTCCCTATTTACCTCCTTGCAATTTCTTGCTTTTCGAACTGCTAGGTTCAAAACTACAATCTAAAAATTATAATAATAATTGTATGGATTAATATGTTGTCGCCGCCTTGAGTCGGCTTCGGCCCGAGAAAGGCGGGGGATAAATTAAAATTATTATTACATTATATAACACAGGGGTGGGTGGGCGACACCTGGCTGGCCACCCCCTAGTCTTAACCACTTGAGCCACTGCAGTCCCGATGAAGCAGGTGCCCCCCCACACCCCTTTTGATTGATTGATTGATTGATTGATTGATTGATTGATTGCATTTCTATACCCCCCCACCCTGGGTGGTATATCTCCCACGCCCCTCGGTTTTGTAATGGGGAGGAAGGGGGGGACCTCCTCATCTCCTGTTGTTGCCCCGATCCACACACAGAAACCCCGCCACCCCACCCTCATCTCCTCCGCTGCACCGGGCCAACTTCTGCCTGAAACCCACCCACGACCCACCCCCGAGAAGAAGAAGGGTCCGGACCTTCCTCCTCCCACGATGTAGCTGCCAGACTCCGCCCGGCAGCGGCGAAGGAGGCGAAGGCGATTCCGGCGGGGCGACCACCTCGAAGGGGAAATCGCGGATCGGGTCCCGGGAGAAGAACCACATCCTCGGGGCCCGGGAGGCAGGCTGGCCTTGGGCGGCAGAGCCCCCGGAGGGGCGGCTTTGCAAACGTCACTCGCCTCCTTGCAATGCAATGCAATGCAATGCAATGCAATGCAATGCAATGCAAGCAAAGGAACAGGGAAGGAGGAGGCTTCCCCGGCTCAGCCCCCGGATCCACTTGGCAGCCCCGGAAGTACTCGGAGGGCGAGGGAACCCCCCGAGCATAAGCAGAGTGCCGGCGGCGGAGGACCCGAAGCCCCGCACTCACATAAAGAAAAAAAAAGAGCATTACATAAAAGCAACCCTCTGTCTCAATTTGGGGAGACGCGGGTGCCGCGTCCACACGTTACACACGCATCAGTGTCACCGGGTTCATGCACGAGTCATCATGGTTGTTTATTGATTTATTTACTTCACTGCAGTGGCTCAAGTGGTTAAGACGCTGACTGGAAGGCGGAAGGTCAGCAGTTCGATTCGCGAGGACTGCAGGACGGGATGAGTGAGCTCCCGTCCCTGTCCCCAACCCACAAACTGCAAGGAGATCAATATAGGGACCACTTCGGTGGGGAAGGTAAAACAGGTTATTTACTGAAGAATATTCCCAAAAAAAGGTTATTTACTGAAAAATATTTTTTTAAAAAAAAATGTTGTTTAGTGACTCCGCCCACCCTGCCCACAACTCCGCCCACTTTTCTGTACGGTATGAGTACGGCAATTGGGCTACCATGGACTACCATAGACATGGAGGTATAATGAAACCTCTACCTCCAATATAATATTCAGTATATTTCGAAGTTTCCGCTTATTGGCATTGCGCGCACTCACTCCCACCCAGTGTCTAGTCGTGCCTGCCACATGACCACAGAAACGTCTGCAAAAACCCTGGCAATTTGGCTAGAAATAATAAACGCAGTTGAGCACTGAACCCTAGAGTCGGATACGGCTGGCTTTGGAGCAAGCGGGGAGAGGCCTAGAGGCGGAGAAACGACACGTAGGGGTAGGGCAGAAGCAGGGACGGGCCTTTAATTCCCTCTCAGTCAGACCAGACCTAGGCTAGTAGCAACTCCTCCTCTCTGAGGGGGGACGAACGTGGCAGGCAGGCCTGAGGGAGGAGGAGGAGGAGGAGCCCCGCCATTTTAGCTGCTGGAACCGGGAATCTCGAGCGGGGCCGCTGAGGTAAAAAACCCCTCGCCGCCATTGCTGTTGCTGAGGTGAGGAAAATCCGTCGGGATGAAAGAGAGAAAGCGGGGGAAACTGAGAGGCTTTGTCATTTTTATTATTAATATTGAGCGGTATTTATTAATGATGAGCTTTGTGTTCTTTATTTTATGTCACATTTATTTATATTTATTTTCCCTCAGTAGCTCCGTCGTCGAGCACCACCGCTCCCGCCCCCCCCCCCTGCCGCCGCCAAGGGACTCTTGACAGTTAGGACAGTTTCGAACTTCGAAGCGTAGAGAGAATGAGAGAGGCGCGCGCGAGAGAGACGTGGCAGACCCCTTCTGCGCGTGCGCAAAGGCGCGGCCTCTCGCGGGGCATTGTGGCCGTTGTAGTTCTTTTTGTCTTCCCCTTCCTTTCCTCCCCATTAAAACCCTAGCTCAAGTAGCTGCTGTGCCTCCTCATTGCTAGGGCTAATTAATTCAATCAATCAATCAATCACGCTGACTGGGAGACGGAAGGTCAGCAGTTCGATTCCCGAGTACTGCATGATGGAGTGAGCTCCCGTCTCTGTCCCCAGGCTCCTGCCACCAACCTAGCAGTTCGAAAGCAAGAAACTGCAAGTAAATAAATAGGGACCACTTCGGTAGGAAGGTAACAGCGGCGTGTCTAGTCATGCCTGCCACATGGCCACGGAAACATCGGCAGAAGCAGACAGTGCTGGCTCTTTGGCTTTAAAACAGATGAGCACTGAACCCTAGAGTTGGATACGACTGGCTTTCAAGCAAGGGGAACCTTTACTACAGCCAATGACCAGCAGAGTAAAATAAAGGATTTTTTTTAAAAAAAATTGAATGGTTAGGATACGGTTAAAATGTACTACCCATACACGTATCCATTTGGATTATTAAAATAAAATAAAAACCAGTTCTTAAAATTGTGATACAACAAACTGCTACTACATTGGAACCAAGATGATACAACAGCACTTCTTTGTATCTAGTTAAAAAAAAAATAAACATTGTACAGCTAAGACACTAGCATCTCTAAAAATCTTACATAAGTTTAAAAGTTATTGTAATCATGAGCATAAACAGTTTGTTTAATTAATTGGGGGATGCATAGAGCTTCCAGTGGAGGGAGCAGTCTATCTGGGTGTGTGGGTGTGTGTTTTCCATCGCTAGGGAGCTACCATCGTTCCTTGGAGCCTTCTGGTTGAACCAGTGTGGAAAGCAGGATAGTATAAATTAGAAAGACTTTTATCCTGACTTTCATGGGAGGTTCTTTGGTCAGCAGTGAGCTGCCTATGTGGGTTAATAATCTTGGTTATACAGTACAAGGTAGAGCAGATGGGAGTTGTAGTCCAGTATTTGGAAGGCAACAAATTACCCACCCAGTCATAACCCATGAGGTCAGGCTAGCCCCCACTTTATTTGTTTTGTTTTTGGTCGCAGCATCAATTTTGTCTTCCGGAAGGGTTTTAATTAGTAATTCCCTTCCTAAGGTGCTGATTTGGGGGAAGATGGCTTTGGTTTTCTCCTCCGCCTTTCAGTTACTTATATTATTTATTTTAAAATATTGTAAGCTATGTCTGGCCAGGTTATCCTGATATGGTAATCCTCCATCGACTCAATGCCCATCGGTCAGGGAGGGGGGTTTAATTAACCTGACCACCCTGAGGACTAACGGCCTTGGGTGCTGAAGTCCATAGGGAAGGGCGATGGTCCCCAAGTGGATTAAATCCCTCTTGATTCCATCTTGATTGAGGTCAACAGCTTCATCCATACTTGCCTGGGGCTGAGGACGACTTTGTGTGCCAAAAGGCCTCAGGACCAGAAAGTGACTCACAGAACTGGATCACTGGGATTATTTATTTATTTATTTATTTATTTATTTATTTATTCATTCATACTTCTATTGCCGCCCAACTTGATGCCGACTCTGAGTGGCTTACAGAAATAGACAGTGTTAACACCCACTAAAAACACATGGGTGTCATGCTGTGATTCAGGAGGCAAATGGAACGCCACTACTATTTATTAATTATATTTATGCCCTGCCCTTCTAGGAGATTTGCCTACTCTGGGTGGCTACATTATGTTGTTCCCAGGACAATCTTCATGGTTGATTGCCATGATCGTAGCCAATATTCAGAATTGGATATAGCATTTGAAGAAGAAGAAGAAGTTATTTTGGTTCTTCTTAACGAGAAAGTCCCGAGTACTGCAGGACGGAATGTGTTTTACTAACACGTTCTTGTTAGGAGTTTGATTTATTTATTCCTAGTGTTTTCAGAGCAGCTTCCACTTTACTTTCCAGAACTGTAGGTTCTTCATCAAAGGATTCTTCTTCAAAGGAGTCTGCCATGCTTTTATCTCATCTGTTACTACATAATGCAGAATGACAGAACTGTTCATTTTGTAAGTCTTTTGTCCTTAACCACATATATGTTTCTCTCTTTTTCAGCTCTGTGTTTCTGAGTGAAAATGATGGAAGAAAGCGGCATCGAGACCACTCCACCGGGAACTCCCCCGCTGAGTACAGGAGGGGCTACATCTCCTACAAGCCCCCCAGTCTCATTAGGTACCAATGCTTCTCCGATGACGGTTGTTTTTGCTTGAATGTTAACAGAGCGTGCCCACTGGCCTGAAGCCCTTCGCAGCAAATGTTGTAGTCAGCAGAACTGCAGTGCACTTTTCCAGACTAAGGTTGAAGCATTTAGCACAAAAGTAGGTCGTTGGGGGACATTTCCTGTTCAACAGGCTGCAGATAATATCCTATTTATTCTCTGTTCTGTTGATGGGGGCATAACTACATTTAATCCCCACTATTCTACCCTGTCCTGTCAAAAACTGACGCTTTGGTATGGAATGGCAATTTGTACTTGAATGAGCTAGTGTTTGATTATTTCTATTCTTTTTTTACAGTCAAATCAGGACCTTGCCTTTTGAGTTTAAGGCTGACTACCATAAAATCAGTAAAGAAATCCAGACAGTTAAAAATACAAATCTACATTCTACATTTTTTTAATTCAAAATAAACAAAGACAAACATTATAGAAATACAAATAGGGGCTGCGGTGGCTCAGTGGTTAAGAAGCTCGCTTTGTTACCTGGAAGGCTGGCAAGTCGGAAGTTTGAGACTCGGGTACTGCATGATGGATGGAGCACCCATCTCTGTCCCAGTTCTTTGGGACATGAAAGGAGCCTCATCTGGGCATCCCCTGAGCAGAGTCTCTTCCGCAACAATCCTTTCAACCCAGAATAATTTCTGACACAAAACTATTATTATAGAAATACAAATATCTTTTTAAAATACAGAGAAATCTTAACAAACTTAAGTCCAGTGTTTTAACCGCTAAACCACTGCAATCCGGCTTCCTTGTCATTAATCAAAAATTTTCTTTCTTGAATTTTTAATCCAAGGAGTGGGATGTGTGTGCATGCATGGCATCTTTCTGTTGTTAAAAGTGATTAAAAGTGTAATGTCTCTCTTTCGCAGGTTTAACAGCTTCTCTCTCGCCTCCAAACCTGGCTGCAGCCTCAACTTTTCCTTCTCAAACGTTTGCCTCGCCTGTACCGCCACGGATGTCTTCGCTTCCTTCCACCCCGCTGCCACCCCCTCCTCTGCCCTTTGTGCCTTCTGCAACCATTTCCTCTACCGGCGTACCTTTGGGGACTTCTCTCCCCCCCTCTTTTACCCCACCAGTGGCATCAGCTTTTGGTAGCCCTGTCTCCCAGTTCCCATCGTCCCCACCACTAAGCTCAACCCCAGGCCCTGTGCTTTCCTCCCCCCCTGCAGCTCCCCCCATGTCTGGTTTTTCCGTCACTTCCACCTACGACATCACCAAAGGTCACGCAGGCCGCGCACCCCAGACACCACTGATGCCCTCATTTTCCGCACCTTCAGTCACAGGTAAAGTTGGCAATTCTGATGACTTTTAAAACCAGGCATTTATCAGTCTCAGTGGTTTCCTTACTGGCATAACCTGTGTCAAATTGTCTCCTGCAAAATGGTTGGCTAATTAGTCACTGTTCAGATCTAGTTTAGAGTCATGGTGTCTTTTGCTATAGAGCAGGGGTTTAATTTAATTTAATTTAATTTTTAAATTTGTATTGTCGCCCCCTTGCCGGAGCGACTCTGGGCGGCTTACAATAAAAGCATAAGAAACAATAAAACGTCCATAAAATCCAACCTTTTTACTGCCCTCTTGGAAGGCTGGATCCCAGCATCTTTCCAAGTGAGCTAAACCAGCTGCTCCTTCTCCATGATGCATGGTTGTGGTCACTACTAAAGTAATCTGGAAGCCACTGGACACCGTTTGGGACTTTTGACACTTCAGAATCACCAGTCATGTTTTTGAATTCAAGAGCCAGAATGCTCTTGCATAAAACACAAATGCACACCCATAAACACAGAAGCGTGTTTCTCCTTTTGCAGGTGTCGTGTGATAGTCACTGTTCAGTCTGGACAGGTTATCCTGCTATGGTAATAGTAGGCCATACTGCGAGCGACTCCACACCAGTCGTCAAGCAGTGGTTAACTAACCCAGCAACACCGAGGACTAACAGCCTTGGGTGCCGAAGTCTACAGGGAAAGGTGATGGTCCCCAAGTAGATTAAATCCCACTTGAATCCATCTTGATGGAGGGCAGCAGCTTCATCCATCCTGGCGATGATGATGAGGACTTTGCGTGCCAAAAGGGCTCAGGACCAGAAAGTGACTTGCGGAACTGGATCAGTGGTACAGTGGGTGTCACACTGCATTGCAGAAGGCAGATGAAAAGTCACTGAATAGTTCCCAGGACCATCTTCATGGATAATCGCCATGAAGATCACCAATATTCAGGTTCGGATATAGCACTTGAAGAAGGAGTTAGTCACCATTGCTTGCTTGATCACAATATGCGCACATGTTTATCCAACAAGGTGCTTCCCATAAAGACTTATGGTTTTTTTAAAAAAATAAATTCTGTTTGCTAGGAAAAGAGAGAGAGAGTAAAGCTCACCCTTGCCAACAGCAACATTAATATTTAATTTAATTACTATTTAAATTGAGAGTGCAATGTTGTTGCACATGAACCGTTCTGGGTGTTAACACAGCTATTGGCTTTTTGGTTTTCAGGTGTCTTGACAAACCCTGTGGCACCACAGACGTCTGTGCCCCCTTTGTTAACCCCTGCTTCGGGAATTGCTTCATCCATTACTTTTCCAGAAGAACACGAAGATCCTCGAGTTGTCGGCGTGCCTGGTGAAGGATCGGCCGGAGGTGGACTCTGGGGGTTTATCAAAGTAAGAGGGTAGTTTTCTGTTTCTGGTATCAAAGGAACATTACTCTCCTAAAACAGCTTCAAAAGACGGTTACTTAGATGGGTTTGGAGGTACCAGGAGCCCTGGTGGCGCAGTGGTTCAACTTGGCGGTTGACAAGTTAATTAGCATTTTGCCCGCCCGCCCGCCCGCCCCCCCCTCCCCTGTGCAGGGATGGATGGACGGCTGAGTCAACCATGAGCCCTGGTCAGGATTGAACTCACAACCTTTGGATTGCAGGACAGCAGTTTAACCACTGCACCACCAGGGCTTCGGGTTGTGGACTTCAATGTCTCTTCTTGTAAAGCAGTACTCCTGCTTCTCTTCTGTGTGCAAGAAGCTGCTCATGGAAAGTCTGTACAGTATCTGTAGCAGTGGTTTCCAATGTGGGGCCAAGGCCCTACAGTGGAACTTCAATTCCCAGGAGCCTCAGTCAGCACATTGGCTGGTCAGTGCTTTTGGGGAATTGACTGAGGTTTCTGGGAATTGAAGTCCAAAAACTAAAGGTTAGGAAACACTGATCTGTAGTATTTGGAGGTGGTTGTGTGGTAGTCAGTGTGTGAAAAAACATGCATCAGTGTGCATTTTGCCCTGCAGGGTGTGGCTGGAAATCCTGTGGTGAAGTCAGTACTTGATAAAACCAAACACTCGGTGGAGACAATGATCACAACCCTGGACCCTGGCATGGCTCCATATATCCGTAAGTAAAAGGTTGAAAGCCAGTTGTATCTGACTCTAGGGTTTGGTGCTCACCTCCGTTTACAGCCAAAGAGCCAGCGCTTGTCTGAATTTGCAGATGTTTCTGTTGTCATGTGGCAGGCATGACTAGACACCAGGAAAAAACAAACCAGAACACTTGTTACCTTTCCCGCCAAAGAAGTACCTATTTATCCACTTGCAATTTCTTGCTTTCGAACTGCAGGAGCTGGGACAGACGACGGGAGCTCACTCTGTCACGCAGCACTCGGGTCTCAAACTGCTGACCTGCAAACTTCCCGGTCCTCAAGCTCTGCCTCTTTACCCACTACGGCCACAGATATGATTAGGGAACCAATTAAGTTAAGCAGCAGCCCCAGAAGCAAAACACAAACACAGTCATTATTAGCATTTACTGCAGGAGTTCTCAACTTTTTAAAGCCGGGGGCCGGGTCATGCTCCCTCAGACAGCTTTCGGGGCCGGATGGCCATTTTGCCCTTTCTCCACCCCATGGCACTTCCTGGTGTAGTGGAGTTGGCCGGGGGGGGGCACATTAAATGGCACCATGGGCTGCAGGTTGAGAATGCCTTGTATACAGCTCTGCAAATTATGGCCCCTTTCCGTGGAAATTGTTTTTGCCAAGAGAATGAGATGGATGTCAGTTCTACAGCGAAACAAGCTCCCAAGTGTATCTGTTTGTAAAGGCGTGCGTTTTCCTGTGCGTGTCACTTTTAGGATCTGGGGGAGAGCTAGACATTGTCGTCACCTCTACAAAAGAAGTGAAGGTGGCTGCCATAAGAGATGCTTTCCAGGAAGTTTTTGGAATGGCCACCGTGACCGGAGAAGCAGGGCAGTCCAACATAGCGCCCCAACCTGTCGGCTACGCAGCAGGATTGAAAGTGAGTGTCTTTCATTCAAGAGGATTTGGACACGACTTGGGAAAGTCATATTTTTGAACAGAAATCCCCACAATGCACAATCCTAGCTGCCCAGTGCTAGTTACGGTTCTGAGAACTGTAGTCCCTAAAAGCTAACTTTTCCGAGATCTGAATTTGTCACATAAAGAAGCATCTCAAATGATTCTGAGCACATGGTAGTGTTATTTTTTAAAAAAATAACGTACAAGACACAAAACGAAATACAACACAGCAAAAAAAAAACTAAACAGACATACTGTACATATTACAATACAGTGGGACCTCGGTTAACAAACGGCTCGGTTAACATAAAAATTGCATAACAAAATAATTCCGTCGCTGCCTCCTTCAGTTGGCAGCTTGCAAAAAAAAGTTGCTTTTCTTTTGTACTGGTCAACTAGGTGGAAGATGGCATGAAGTGTTCTCAGATACATGACACTGGAAACGTGGTGTTGCGCTGCTTGATGCTTTTATTCCTGAGTTCTTTTCTCGTCCCTTAGGGAGCACAAGAAAGGATTGACAGTTTGCGCAGGACGGGGATAATCCATGAAAAACAACCTGCTGTGTCTGTTGAGAATTTTATCGCAGAGTTGCTTCCGGACAGGTGAGACAACTCCATGTGTGGCTCAAAATATCATATATTTCACCCAAGGGCTCGGCAGAAGTGCTGATACTACACTGCTACATGAAAGGAAAGTTTTTATCTATGGCATTTGCTTGGTGTGTGCCAGAATGAAGAGTTCAGAAACATCCTTTTTGCTTACCTGGGCCCATGGAGGCACATTGTTCTTAACTGTGGGTGGCGGAATTATCCTAGTCTGAGTCAGTCTTGGTTGTGCTAAACGGCGTTGTATCATTTTGGGCAGTCCTTGTATCCAAATACAAGGATCACCTACATCAGGGGTTCTTCCCACTCAGACCAATTTCTGACACAAAATTATTATTATTAGCAACAGCTTTAGGAAATTAAGTAGAGACAGGGCAAGAGCAGTGTTTGAGAATAATTGGGTAAACGGATTTAGGTAGGGAAATAACTGATGAGGAATGGAGACGATTATTGAAGAACAGAATTTTTAAAGAACATGTCTGTAAGAAATGAGGAGACTTATTATAAAACACTATGGAAATGGTACTTAACACCAAGGGAAAGGAACTATTGTACAGTAATTCAAAATATTCTGAAATATGTTGGAGGAATAATCAGTAGATGGGTACCTTTTCCATTTGTAGTGAGAATGTGAGGAGACTCAGAAAAAATGGAACTGGTCTTTAATGAAATGAATGAGATTTTAATACCTAGATTCAGAACTAGACTTCAGTGTGGTTTATTAAACTTCTCCCCCCTTTTCTGTTGCTCCAGGTGGTTTGACATCGGCTGCTTAATTGTGGAGGACCCAATCCATGGCATTCACTTGGAAACATTTACCCAAGCCACCCCCGTGCCTCTGGAGTATGTACAACAGGTGAGGCTTTGCCTTCTCTGAATTGAATCCTCAAAGGCAGGACTTTATGTGCTCCTTCCACTGACATTTTGGTGCCCATCGTATAGTGTTGGACTGCAATTCCCATTGTCCTTCCCTCCACTGGCTTCCCTGGCTAATGGGAATTGTGCTGCAATAACCCATCCCATCCCATCCCATCCCATCCCATGTATCTGTATTACAGTAAAACCCCGACTTACCCCCCAAAAATCGGTTCCATGGCCTATTTCGTAACTTGTTTTTCCCCATAACTTGAGACACGGAGAGTTTTACTGTACTCTGTCTCAACACATTGGGAAAAGTGAAGGGAGAAAATAAATCAATAGGCAAAATATTGCAGCTCTTTAAAGGCTAATAGATTTTCCCCACAGTATGAACTTTTGTGGATGAAAATGCAGTTTTTCAACGCACTCCTATGCATGACAAAGTGGATTTGGATCTATGAATGCTCACGCTTAATTAAATCACTTAGTTTTTAAGGCATTGTTCCCCAACATGGTGGTGTTTGTATTGAATACTGTATAATTATTGTGTATTGAGTATATTATATATTTGTATTGTTATATATATTGTATGATTATTGAGTGAGTCGCCCTGAGTCGGGCTTCCTGTTTGAGCGGCATACAAATGGGAAAATTAAATTAAATTAAACTTTTGGTTTTTGAACTTCAATTCCCAGAAGACTAAGTCAATTCCCCAAAGCACTGATCAGCCAATGTACTGACTTAGGTTTCTGGGAATTGAAGTCTAAAAAACCAAAGGTTGGGAGAACACCGCTTTAAGGTGTTTGTCGTCCCCCCGTTTCTATTTATTTCCCTTTTATGTTTCCATCACCACAGTCCCCATAAAAGCCTCAGAATGTTAAAAATTAGGAATGTGGGGCTTGCAAAGTGTATTGCGCATAGACCATACTGCCAGTGTCACACGAACAAACTAATGGTGGGGGTTTATTTTTGCCACCTACCATTTCTTCATCGATGCATTCAATCCTCTTTTGTGACTTACTTCCTAGGCTCAAAGTCTAACCCCTCAGGATTACAACCTCCGGTGGTCGGGGTTGTTGGTGACCATTGGCGAAGCGATAGAGAAGCAGTTGCCGCATGTCAGCCGAACAGATTGGCACTTGGCGTTCACCGGCATGTCTCGCCGGCAGATGATCTACAGCGCTGCCAAAGCCATCGCGGGCATTTACAAGCAACGTTTACCGCCAAGGACCATTTGAGAGAGGGGAGTGGGTCTTCTTGCCGGTGACTTCTTTTCTTAAAGACCTGGGGTTGAAAGGAAGCAACTGAAGAGGCAGGTCAATCTTGATAATCTACATATAGAATGTAGTTTTGTTTGTTTTGAAAAGTGAAGGTATTCTTTGGAGAATACAAATGAACACATTCTTAATGTATTCGCTTAACCCAGGGGTTTCCAACCTTTTCAAGCCAGGGGTCGAGTCATGCTCTTGGGTCAGCTTCGAGGGCCGGACAACCATTTTGCCCTGCCTGCATGATGGGATGGCCATTTTGTCCCAACAAATTTGAAGGAGTGGCCATTTTGTTTCTTGAATTCCCTTGGAAGGGTGTGGGGCCACATGAAATGGTGCCATGTGTCGGATCCGGCACACGGTCTTTAGGTTGGAAACCCCTGGCTTAACCAAATAACTTTACTGGGTGGAAGAAAAGCCTGCGGTATTATTTATAGCTCGTCAGAAGTGTTGAGAACTATTTGATACTGTTTCCAATTCAGTAGAACTTTGGGTGAAGTCCAAACTCCGTTCCACAAATTTGGACTTTATCCGAATCAAATGGGCGATGCATCGGATAACGTCCAAAAAAATGGGCGTTATCCGAGGTTCCTATACCAAATACCTTGAATAACGTCCATTTTTAAAAAGCGGTTTTGGACTTTATGCGATGCATCACGTGTGCATGAAAAACCGCAACTTTATCCGAATTGGACTTTATCCGAATCGGGCTTTATCCGAGGTACCACTGTATACAAATCTCCGTGGATACCTGAGAGCCACCCAATTAATTTGATGTCACGGTTGCTCCGTTATGTAATTCTTGCTGAAGCCAGTTAGGAAACCAGCATCAGACTGGTTGACTTTGCGGTGCTGCACATTTCGCAGGCGTTGTCAGGCAAGATTGTAGGTAGACGACTGGCCTTCCTGAGTAAGAGCTGCAGTTTATAGTTAACTCTTTGCAGGCAGCCAACATAATCCCAGTAGATAAAGATGTGTACAGAATGAAACTCAAGTTTTATTGCTATCGGACTTTGTAGCTGAGAACATTCCTTTAAAGCTTGCTACTAACTGCACACAAATGCACATACTGTTGAAACTATATAGGGTGGTGATGGCGAACATTGGCACTCCAGCTGTTCTTGGACTTCAATTCCCAGAAGCCCAAGTCCCTGGGAATCCACACGAATGGGTTTACTGGCACGCCATCTGTTCTTGGACTTCAATTCTCAGAAGCCCAAGTCCCTGTGAATCCACACGAATGGGTTTACTGCACGTACGGACAGTAAACCCATTTGTGTGGATTCGCAGGGACTTGGGCTTCTGGGAATTGACATCCAAGCACAGCTGGAGTGCCAAGGTTCACCACCATGGATATAGGGCATTACTAAATATCTCAAAAGGCAGGGCTAAAGGACAGAATTTAAAAATGTTTCCAAATATCTATATCCAAAGTGTAATCATCATTTTAGGGCAGAGTTGCCCCAACCTTTGCTTGTTTTTTTGGACTTCAATTCCCAGAAGCCTCAGCCAGGCTGATCATTGCTTTGGGATATTGACTTAGGCTTCTGGGAAATGAAGTCCAAAACCCCACCAAAGGTTGGGGAACACTGTTTTAGGGTACTTCCCCATGGAACTGGTGAGAAACTAACCTCAGTGTGCTTTGAATGACGCTGGTTGTGTGGACATGAAAACATTTCAACAGTGGAACGCTTTTAATCTAATAAAAAGGAGTAGGCCTCCTGGCTAATTTCGTGCGGCCTCCTGTACGGTCACTACTGCTGCCAGGCAGAAACATATTTCAGTTGTAAATGTAGAGAAAAGGTGCCTGGTTTTCCAGCAGGACCGCATTGTTCAGCAGCAGAACATGTGGCGATGAAACAAGCGCATGCAGCCACATGTAAAAGGCGGGGGGGGGGGGGACGGACCTGAGCCACTTTCCCCAAAGGTCCTTAAACCCTGCAGGAAAGCATTTCCAGGGACTCTTTTACGGTATGTATCGCGAGGACTAAAATAGGCTTCCAGCTGCCCAAGGAAATGAATGGCCAATGAGTATTCTCGCCTGCGTTTGCCAAAGTAGCCTTTCTCAACCTCCTGTCCTGCTGATGTGGTGGGACTTTTTGCCAGCCTCTCTGGGGATTATGGGAGTTAAAGTCCAACCAGATGTGTATATCGACCTTCCTTCTTGCAAAGACTGCCCTTTATCTTGTCTCTATTCATATTTATACAAGTGCAAAGTATGAAAATATTTTAATAACCTTTAAGGGAGGGGAAGCCTTTCTTTCTCTCTCTCTCTTCTCTCTCTCTCTCTCTGCCTTACTCGCAAGTGTCTCAGTTTATACCATTCACTCTTTTGTAGATGATTTCAGAAGGTACTTTTATAGAAACTCTCTGGTTATCCAGTTGTTGCTTATATCTAGTGAAAACAATACGCAGTTCCTCCAAATAATATATTTTGCCACTCTTGGCCTACGTTGTAAATCAGAATTAAATAGACGTTCTTCTCTAAGACTGACCTTTTCTATTATTATTTTTCCATGTACGTGGTTTGCTTAACGAACACCTGCTTCGTTGTTGAGTCTTTAAAATGTACACGTCGAAGTAAGATTGAAACCTGTCAGCCAGAGGTGGCACTCGGGACCCTCTCTGTGGGCACCCGACTGCAGTCAGCCCAGCACAGAGCTTGCCCCGCCCCTCTCCCCAGCAGCCCAATGGGAGTGCTTCCTCCCTCCCCCCAGCACAGAGTTCACCCTGCCCCTCTGCCCAGCAGCCCAATGGGAGCGCTTCCTCCCTCCCCCCAGCACAGAGTTCGTCCCGCCCCTCTGCCCAGCAGCCCAATGGGAGCGCTTCCTCCCTCCCCCCAGCACATAGTTCGTCCCGCCCCTCTGCCCAACCACCTGTTTCCATCACTCTTTAGCGAACCTCGTTTCCCCCTTTGCCCAAGGCTTTTCCAGGGCTCTGTTTCACCCCAATGTGCCTCCCAAGCCACTTCGGAGTGGCTGGGGGTGGATCACACATTCAAACAGGAAGAAGAGCACTTTCAGAAAAGAAGAAGCAAGCGACTTGGCCAGAAGAGGAAAGGTGTGATCAACCCAGCTCAGAAAGGATGTGGGACAGCTTCACCCCAATGCTCCATATTTTTGCGGGCCAGAATCCAACACTGAAACTATGGGAGACAGCATTAGGTTTTTCGATCTAGAGGAGAGAGGCCGAGGCAACTCCGAAGGGAGTTCGAAGCCGCCGCCGCCACCACCACCGAGCTGCAGTGCCCTCCCGGCCCTGTCACCGCTGGAAGGATAAAAGGAGCTCCCTGAGGCCGTGAGGAGTTTGAAGATGACAACGCCACCAAGCTGCTGCGCGTTCCTGGCGGAGGAGTAGGAGGACAAGGGTGGTTGATTGACTTTGTTCTAGTCGCCAGGGGACTTGATTCAGCTGAGACGGCAGCAGGCATAGTGGTAGCTGAAACTGTTATAATGTTCCCCTTGCAGAAATACATTACCCAATTACCAACCATTTGAACATCTGCTATAGCACGCCTTAAAATCTGTACGTGATAGGCAAATTCTGGTTTCAGTTTTGGAATCAGCACACTCGATAGCATGTAAATCACATGTGTTATTCCCAGTAGCAAGATCATTTTTGTGCAATGTAATCGATGGCGGTTTACCATCCAAACAACCTCCATGGCAACAATCGCCTCAAGACACCTCTTTCACTGTGCTTGAGCTCTACTCGACACCGACAGACCATTATAAAGCTGAGAGGAGTGAAATAGCCCCGAAAGGAATATGAACTTGAAGGAAAGGCAGGCACAAACTAAGCGCTGCTGGGCTTTGCAGGAGGAGCTCCCTGACCCAAACTAACCAAGCGGATCAAAACCTACATCTTTAATCCAGTGAAGAACAGCCCTTTGCAAGGACGCTTCCTTCGGCCATATTAAAGCTGCCCTTTAATAGTACTTTGAGCCAGAATGGATCGAAAGAGGCCCAAGAAAGTGGCCAGACAGACACCCCGGTTGCGTTTGGGAGTAAAGCAAGGACACCGCAGGGACTCGAACCCCGTCCTGGGAGCCAGGAGTGCCAACCACCAGTGCCTTTTGCTTTTTTTTGGGGACAATGCAACCAGGTGAAAAGCAAAACCTGAGAAAACACAAGCGTGTTTTCTCAGGAAAAGAAAACCCTTATCGAGTTATGATGAGATCCGCTCCATAAAGCTTCGACTTCTTACCACTCACATAATGCGACCTGAAAAAGTCTTAGCACATAGTTGCACATCCTCCCCACCCCAAAGCCACCTGCACTGATACAGCCAGAGCTACTGCTGAGCGAAAAAGGACCCTCCCGGACACACTAGAGCCTTCAAGCACAATCCATGATTACTTTATCCAAGGGTTGGTAGTTTAGTGCCTATTACACGTTGCAGTCATACTGGGTTAAGTCTGTGAGAATTCAAAAGCTGAGATAGTAGTTACCTGCCTTCCATTGTGAGGTTAGAGTCTGAGTTAGACGTTACAGGCAAAAGAAGCCATCTGCTACTACTAGATCTAGTCTGACGTTGGTATTTGAAAAGGCATTTACCTTGAGAACAGCAGCGCTGGACATGATCCAAGCTTTAGCACGGTGTCCATACTTTGTGTGGTCTGAGCTAGATACTGAGTGGATGCTCCTGGGAAATCCCTAGCGGGAAAAACCGGGTTGTGGCAGAATCCCTGCCCTCCTCCCACAAACACACTGGTCTGTTCTCACATCTAAACCATGGATGGAGAGTTACTTCTACCACGGCCAGAGGGACAGTTTTTGCCTGTCCAACGCAGAGTTACTGCACAGGCTGACTCTTGATATAAGTCTGATATTTAGCTGCATAGGATTTCTACCGGACAAGACAATCTTTTTCATCCGTTCTGCCTCACATTGAATTCATGTGACCTCACTTTTAGCACAAGGCCTCTCTTTGAATGGGGACTTCCCACAGCCTTGAAGACCAATGGGTCTCAACCCATTTTGCCATAACCCTAAACCAATGCTGTATGTTCAACTAGTACCGTTTAAATGCAGCCATCAGCGTGAAGCTGGGGGTAGTAATCTGATGAGGCAGAACAAGAGATTCATTACAATCTCCTCTTGGAAACGAGGGTCTTATAATTGAGGAAGAAGTAGAGAAAAGATGGTTCACCTGTTCTTTTGTCCAATGAAGTTTGAATTCGTGTAGTTTCTTCTACAGATCTGTGGAAAGCAATCTCAAAACACTAATCCTCCCCTCCCCAGATTCCATTAACATGGGAAGAATTAATTTTTGAATGCAACTATTCTTACTGACTATACAATTCTGAGGTTCATCATGAAGGGCTTATTTTGTCTTAGTGTCGCATGGTCTTGATCACAACTGTTAAAAAAACAGAAAAGGAGACACACACACACACAAAAGCATTGCACCCAGAGATAAACGTTGTCATATGAAATTAGTATGGCATCATCTAGTGTTAACACTTTTCTTTAAATGGGGACTTCCCACAGTCTTGAAGACCAGCAGGTTTCAACCCATTTTGCACCAGCCTTAAATGAAATAAAAAAATTCAACTAGCACCTTTTTCACAACCAGCATGAAGCTGCAGTTAGTCTTGAAGCTGGGTTTGTAATCTAACTAGGCAAAGTACAAAGATGCATTTAAATTTTCCACTGAATAATCTAGTTTTATATTTGATACAGATATAAAGAGGGGTTCACCTGATCCTTTTGTCCACTGAAGTGTGAATTCAGATGTCTGGCAGTTTCTTCTACTGATCTGTGGAAAGCAATCTCGAGAAATGTCTCCTCCCTCCCCAATCTTCCATAAAATGAGTAGAATTATTTTTTTTTCAGTACAACTATTCTTACTGATTTGACTTCTGTGGGCTCATCATGAAGGGTTTATTTTATCCTAAAGTCATACGCTCTCGTCACAACTGTTAAGAAAACAGAAAAGGACAACCGCGCACAAAAGCATCGCACTCAAAAAGGTAAAACTTTGTCACGTGTAATCAGTAAAGCATCCTTATTAGTGTTAACACTTTTCTTTAAATGGGGACTTCCCGCAGCCTTGAAGACCAGCAGGATTCAACCCATTTTGCATCAACTAGCATTTTTCAAAGTAACAATCAGCATGAAGCTGTGGTTAGTCTCGACGCTGGGCTTGTAAACCGACTAGGCAAAACACAAAAGATGCATGTAAAAATTTCCACTCCATATATTCTAGTTTTATATTAGGTACAGATATAAAGTTGGTTCACCTGATCTTTTGTCCACTGAAGTGTGAATTCATGTGCCTGGCAGTTTCTTCTATTAATCTGTGAAAAGCAATCTCGAGACTAATCCACCCCAACCCGAACTTTCATAAAACTCTGGATTCATTCAAGTAAGCTTTAAAATGCAACTGTTCTTACTGCTCGATTTCTACAGCTGATCATGAAGAGCTGTTTTTGAGTTGAGTGTTGTTGTGTGCTCTTGAATTGCCACTGTTAAAAAATCAGAAAAGGAGAGACACCCCCACATACAAACTACATTGGAAAAGCTGACTAACAGATTCAAAATGTGAAGTGGACTTGCCCTTCGATCTTCTTTAAGGTTTTGATTTCTTGTGTCTTAAGTTGCTCCTGGAAAAAACTAAAGGCTTCAGTTTCCCCCCCAACCCTACCCCAGAGACTTGTCTTTTGATCTTCTTTAAGGTTTTGATTTCTTGTGTCTTAAGTTGCTCCTGGAAAAGACTAAAGGCTTCAGTGCCCCACCCACAGAGGAACAAAAAGCACATTGTTACCTATAAGCAGCTGTCCAACCGTACATGTCTCCCAATCACACACGAGAACAATTTACACAGCAGGGCTTTTACCCAAAGTGAGAAAGATCACGAGCTCCTTTCAAACCACAGGCATTTGTCACTTCAATGTGTCACTTGTTGCTCCTTCAACAATCAATCACTACTGACTGTACACCAACAAGACAATGTGCTACGCAGGCAGGCAGATCAAGCATACTGCACCACGCGTTACTTGCCAAGAGAATAGATCTGCTTCGGACATGCCTCCCTGTGAAATCTGGAAAAAAAGAAGAGCTGGGACAGAGTGAACCCTGCCCTCCACCCGCCTCCCCCTGAACGTCTTTCAAAACAAAAGGAGGGGGACATTTAATGCGTTGTCATGAGTGGCACTCACTGCAAAGGTCTTCACAAGGTACACATGAGCACACAGGGTGTGGTGGCGGCAAAAAAGGAGGGTCAGTCCTGGACAGCTTCACAAGTGGCAGACTAGCAGCTACTAGCAACGCACCATGAGATGGAGCCTCTGAAACAAAGCACTCCACACAGTGGTCTCCCCACACCTTCCTTCTCCCCCACCCCCAGCCCTGCACCTCAAAGGACCTGGAAAGAAATGGCATCACAAAGCACTGCCGAAGAGATGGAGGGCAAGCAGTTGAGGAGGTGGCATGCAAACTTCTAGGGAGGCTGACTGGCAAGGGTCATTCTTCCGCTGTTCCATCTGCAAATTTTTTTTTATCCCCACCAATTTGGGTTGAATCGACTGAGAAAGTTCAGGCTCCAGCAAAAACCAGAGCTGCTTTCGTCAGAAGTAGGATGTGGATTAGCAAACTACTTACCACCGACGGCTATGTTTTTTAATCCCCACTGGTCTAGATTAAATAGTTTAGGAATCTCCCTTGGTCAGACCATTTCCTTAGTTACAAGGTCTTTATTACATATATGCCAAGTGTGCCTGGATCTACAACTGCTTTCAGTGGAAGAAGGAAAGGCGGAAAAGAGATGCGCAAAGACTCCTGGCCTGGTTTAGAGAGCCCGTCTTCCGTTCGGTTTCTGCTCTTGTCCAAATAAGGATCGGGTGTTTTCCAAGACAAGGTCTGAAAGATCAACAAGAACAGCCCCTCTTCCCCGCCCCGGCCCCACAGACATTCACAGAACAGCACCAGCACATTTCATTTCAAGAAAACAATCAAGACAAGATTTCCTACTCTTGGAAAGCTTGGGCAACTTTATTGTTAAGACGGGGGCTGCGTTGCATCGTGTGGGTTCGGTGTAACTGTTTTGAGTGCGCAACAGAATGAGTCATTGGCTTTCCGATTCAATTTAAGTGATCTTGGTACCCCCTCTTGTAACTATCAATACCACCGCTTGGGGTGCTCGAGTAGGCAGGGCAACTAAGGCCCGGGAGGATCAGGATCTCTCCAGAGGATCAGATACGCCTGAGGAAGGGAAAGTGGGGGCTCAAAGGCACATGTGCTTTCATCAGGAGCCATAAGGGCCAGGAGGAATGTGGCACGGGGGATCTCCTATGCTTGGCTGGTATAATAACAACAAAAAGAGGCATTGAGAAGTCATGCAATACTGATAGAAGTGGGGGAAAACTTATCTGCAAGTGTTGCCTGTTGGTCCGAATGAAGCCCAATCCTTTTTCCTTAGAAGTGCTGAGCACCTGTCTGAAGTAAACAACCAACACAAGACAAGCCTCCTCCTCCTCCTCCTCCTCCTCTCCAATCCAAGACATCTCATCTGACACAAGAGGGCACTCTCCATTCATCGCTCGCTCTCTTCCACGCCATTAAGATTCAGAAACTGCTCCTGTCCATGCTTTTGGGACACCGCTTGGTGGCGGCTTTCTTCCCCCTGGGGATTTTTTTTTGCTTCCTATCCAAAAGATCGTATTTTGCAGAAATGGAAACCTCTCTCCTTTGCAATCTCTCTGGGTCAGAATTTGGGACCTCCTCTCTGCCAATCAATCCAGCCACACACGTCCATTTTGCCTTTGCTTATTTATGGCTCGGCTGACCCATAGAAGGGCACCGCCTTCCCTTGTTTACAGCTGGCATCTTTTTCCATCAAATAAGAGGACCTTTTACTTATCATCATTCCAAGGACGCTGCTTGGGTCATGATTTTTCACAGGCTCCAAGTGGGACGGATCTGAAAAAGGTCTAAACAAGAGTTGCCCCCCCCCCTCCACGCCCCACCCAGAGACAAGACAAGAGACATTTCAAGCTAAGACCCTTCTTCAAAGGCAGGTTCCTCCGTTTGTTTTAATGACAATCAGGTACTGACACCGCTGGGGTCGTTGGTCTTTTAATTTTTCCAGTATGTTATAAAACCACTTAGACATCAATGCATATCCAAAAGGCGTTATTATGCCTCGACTGACACACTTTGGAAAGCAAGGAAAAGCAGAATCTTACTTGAAACATTACACAAGCTACCATCAGAAGGAATCACACCCCAGGATCATTAAGCTCCTTCCTTCTCTCTCTCTCTCTGAAGCCTCTAGAGTGGCTTTAAGGACATATTTAAGGACCTGGAAAAAAAAGGCCAAAAGAAAACCAGAGACGGCTGTATCGAAAGAGCCAAGATTGCCACGCCACCATCCCTGCCCCAAATCCATTGGGAGTTTTCCTAAGGAAAGCCATTGCGGTTCCCTTCCCTTCCCCTCCAGACGGGTCAATAGGGAGAACCAGCTCCCTTGACTTTCTTTCCTACCCACGTCCATTTATTTAGGACTTCTCTTGAAACTTTTGCAATCGCTGGGAGAACAAAGTATTACTTGCTGATCCGGCGTTTGCTTTCTCTCCTCCAGGCCTAACATTACAGACAACCTGGGGAAAGAGGACCTGAGAAACAGCAGAATTAACCTACCCACCCTCGCTCCCCGGGTCACGTAAGATGCCCTTTCATCCCGAATTACACACACCGACACGCAAGTGACTCTGGTTTCCCCTTCACAGGAAGGAACTTAGCTTGCCAGACCCCCCAGAGTTCCTGAAATCTTAAGTCAACCTTCAGCTTTAGGGCCTCTCCTTTTTTCCTTGCCAAGAAAAGCGACTCCAGTCTGGCGGGTGTGGGTGATCCTTGCCACACAGCACGGGGCAGAGGGAGGCTTCTAAACCAAACCACCTGGGCATGCGCTACCGCACCTGCAAAGAACCTGGAAAGAAGCTGTGGTTTATACCCAGTCACTCTCAGTTGCCCCCCCACCCATCAAGGCCAACGCCCAGGGTGCACCCAATGAGGTTTCCATACTTAGCACATCGGCACAAGGAAAGTGCAGCTGCGCCGGGGTGGTTGCCCACTCTCCCCTGCTTGCTGTCCTTCTCCTCCTCTTCCACCTGGGACTCAGGAGGGAAACACCCCCCCCCCTTTCTGCCTTCGCCATAATGCACCTCTCCTTTGACATTTTTCTTTACACAGGAGTCACCATCCTCAACACAGGCTCCCTTTGCTTCCTAGAACTGTCGCTTCTTTCTGAAGGGACACAAAAGCTCAACAGCATTTGCCTAGCCCACCCCCTTTTCCCCCAACAAAAGACCCCCCCCCAGAGACACCCAAGGAAGCAGGACTTCCTCACCCTTTCCAGGACTGATGCTACCTGCAAGAGGGTTGTTTCTCGCTCCGCCTGCCCTTATGGGAAAGGCGCACCAGCTATCCGCTTCAGGAGAGCCAGATGGTGGGGGAAAAGGCACTTTTCTAACCTCTGGAAGGCGGAACATACGTGCAGATCCTTTCTTTCGCAGGCTGCCCATATTATGTTTTTTTCCTCTCAGCAAGAGACATGGAATCGACAAGCCTGTAAAGAAAGAGACCTACAAGACCCCCCCCTTCCCCCCCAAAAAATATCCATCCACTCCCATCCCACGCCAAGAAACCCCCTTTTACAACCAATGCTAAGACAGCCAAACCCTTCTCTGGAGGACGAGGTTACCAACAACTACACAGATCTGTAGGGATTCTCCGCTCCTGCTCCCCTTTTCGGCCTGGGAAAGATTTCCTTCTGGCTCCTTCTAGAAGACGTCTACACCTAAGCACATCTTCCCACATTGCCTCTTTGGCTTGGCTGGGCTTCCTTGGCTTCTGGCTTCTACCTTCACCACTTCCAGGGGGGCTTCCTTCTCTCCTTTCGGGGCATCGCAGCAAGAGGGCCCAATAATGCCGCCTTGGTGCCAGCCACCAAGTTGCTCCGTTAAGGGGCTTTTCCTTCTGGTCCTTTGCCAAAGGCTCAACAAAGCACATCAATAACAAAAAGTCCATCCCTTACCAAGAGCTGCCATCAAAGCCGCACCGGGGGGGAAAAGCTACCACCAAAAGGCTGCCAGCTTTTTGTGTCAAAGTCCATCGGCACCTGCCCTAAACAGGCTATCAAAAGACACCGGAGTCCTTTTGCCCCCTTTCTCTTTACAAATTTGGTCCATGCGCCCCAAACACCAAAGTTCAAGACCTCTTAAAGCTCCTCTTCCCGCCCCATGTTCTCTCTTCTGGATCCTCTTCTAGTTCACCTTTATCACTTTCTCTCTTCTAATTCACCTTTATCACCTTCTCTCTTCTAAGTCATATTTTCACCTTCTCTCTTCTAAACCAATTCTCTCTTCCCCATCTTGTTTTTTTTTTTCTACCTTCAGCAACTACCATTTTAGCCAATGATTTCTGGAGTTGCCTTTTTGAATAAATAGACTTTTCTTTTTTCTCTTTCTGCTCAAAGCAGACTCCCCCCCCTTTCTTCTTCTTCTGGAACTAGTTTTCAATTAGACTCTTACCCCCTTCCCTTCATTTTCTCTCTCTTTTCCTAACAAAATCTGTTCCTCTTCTACTTTATCTTGCCTTTTTCTCTCTTCAGTTTTTCAAAATCTTCACTTTAATCTTAATTTTTAGTCTTTAGTTTTTTCTATTTTTAAAAAGCCTGTTGTTTGCCAGAAAAAAATGTAAGTCTTAATTCATTTTCTCTCTTTAGCCTTTCATTTTTCTGCTTTTAAAAAGCCTGTTGCTTGCAAAAAAAATAATAATTAAATTTAAGGCTTAATTCATCTTCTTTAGCTTTTCATTTTTCTGCTTTTAAAAAGCCTGTTGCTTGCAAAAAAATAATAATAAAATTTAAGGCTTAATTCATGTTCTTTAGCTTTTCATTTTTCTGCTTTTAAAAAGCCTGTTGCTTGCAAAAAAATAATAATTAAATTTAAGGCTTAATTCATGTTCTTTAGCTTTTCATTTTTCTGCTTTTAAAAAGCCTGTTGCTTGCCTTTTTTTAAAAAAAAAATTAAGGCTTAATTCATCGTCTTTCTTCAGCCTTTTATTTTCTGCTTTTAAAAAGCCTGTTGCTTGCCAATTTTTTTTAAAATTTAAGGCTTAATTCATCGTCTTTCTTCAACCTTTCATTTTCTGCTTTTAAAAAGCCTTTTGCTTGCCAATTTTCTTTTTTAAAATTTAAGTCTTAATCTTCTTTTTTCAGCCTTTCATTTTCTGCTTTTAAAAAGCCTGTTGCTTGCAAAAAAAAAATTTAAATTTAAGGCTTAATTCATCTTCTTTAGCTTTTCATTTTTCTGCTTTTAAAAAGCCTGTTGCTTGTTATAAACTTATTTTCTTTTCTATTTAAGGATAAATTCATCTTCTTTCTTCCGTTTTCTTTTAGTAACCTTTTAAAATTCCTCAATTAAACCTTTTTAATTTTCTCCTGTTAACAGCCTTTTAAATTATAAACTATAATTAATATTTCAACAAAGTAAATCTCAGCTTACTTTTAAAATATTAGATATATAGTTTTTAAAATTTAAGCTTTTTAAATGTTTCTTTTAAAATCTTTTCTAGCCTACAGAACAAAAGAAAGCCCGCCTCGCTGCCTGAGTCTGCCTATAGCTCTGACAAAGGAGGGGCTGAACCCCCATTTTATAGCCAGGGACAGCCTCACTCCCTGGAATTCAGCAGCTCCTTCCACGAAATATAGTCCTTGGCACTCTTCACATAGTAAGCATAGTTTGTCCCTTTTAAGCACTCGCTTTTTACCATGGTATTGTAGGATGCTTGTAGTATGTAGTAATGGATGCTATACATTATTGACCACTCATACTTTTTCCGCGAGTCATTTTCATGTTTAAGATGAAACGCCTGTAAATAACCAGTTAAATTAGGCACTGCTTATGGGTATTTTTACATGACTTAGGGTTTAACACTAAGTATACGTAGAGAGTAAATTAAGAAGTAGGCTACATTCCAAGCTAGGCGACATTCCTCTGAGTAGCATGCATAGGAAACCTAAAAACATGCATGTTTCTTCCATGGTTTTGTACAATCTAAATCAGAGAAATCAGGACCTTTAGGAGTTGTCTTTGCCTCCTAATGAATCAATTATTGAATTTAAGTTAAAGATGTCGATTTTTATTATGGAATCTACTTTCCAGTTTCCCTCAAAGTAGCAGTAGCTCTAAGACGCCAATTGGGAGGCGGGAGGTCAGCAGTTCAATTCCCAAGTACTGCAGGACGGAATGAGCTCCCGACTTAGTCCCAGCTCCTGCCTACCTAGCAGTTCGAAAGCAAGAAATTGCAAGTAGATAAAGAGGGACCACTTCGGTGGGAAAGGTAACAGCACTCCGTGCGCTCCGATGTCTAGTCATGCCTGCCACATGACCATGGGAACGTCTGCAGAAGCAGACAGCGCTGGCTCGTCGGCTTTGAAACAGAGATGAGCACTGATCCCTAGAGTCGGATACGACTGGCTTTCGAGCAAGGGAAACATTTACCTTGAGCATAAATAAGTGTATACAGGGTCATGCTCCATTTTTATTTCCCACAACATCCTCTGAACTCCATGACTCAGTGACCCTTGTCGTAATCTGGCAATATAATCAGACAGTCACTGTTTGTGGACTTCCCACCATGGGATAAATATTATATATAATTAATCTTTTTAGGGTCTGTCTGCAGTGATACATGTGCAAGGTTTTGCCCAATGTATCAAAATATTAGAGCTATTAAAGAAGAAATCGAGCTACTATACAGTAAATGACATGCCTGTATGGACTTGTCCTAGCCAAACCTCTCTATGTGTAACATGTTTCTAAAGTGTATCAGTGCTAGTCTGTTTCAGCACATGTAGCAAAAGCAAATACATACAGTAAATATATAAGAGTTGTGGGCAGATGAAAAGCAACGAGGAAGCAGATTGTGCTGAAAAGTCACATTGAAATAAGTGGGTTAGTCTTTAAGATGCCACAGCTGCTTTGTTTTCATTGGTATATGGCAGTGGTGGCGAACCATTTAGAGACGGAGTGCCCAAACTGCAACCCCAACCCCGCTTATTTATCACAAAGTGCCAACACAGTAACAGGGGAGGGAGGAAATGCTCCCATTGGGCTGCTGGGCAGAAGGACGGAACAAACTGTGCTGGGGCGACCGCACGGGTGCCCACAGAGAGGGCTCTGAGTGCCACCTCTGGCACACGTGCCATAGGTTCACCATCACTGGTATATGGAATCTACGTGAAATAATGTATGCCTCAGGGAAGGGAAGTGTGATGATAAATGTGAAGCAATACACAACTACAACCACTGCAGTCCCTCAAATTACAATACACCGGATATTAAATCATTGACGAAGCAACTTTAAGGCTGTTTCAGGCCGTTTGCTTGATAAGGGCAGGATAAAAAATTGCACTGGTTCTATTTCTTTGGTGACCTTTTAGTATTATTATGCTGGGAAGTGCGCCTTCCTTGTATTTCTAAACTTGTATGAAAATGCAGGGGCTCAAGTGGCGAAGATGCTGACTGGGAGGTGGAAGGTCAGCAGTTCAAGACCCGGGTACTGCATGACGGAGTGAGTTTCGATTCCCGAGTACTGCGAGACAGAGTAAGCTTTCCCGTCTTTGTCCCCAGCTCCTGCCAATCTAGCAGTTCGAACAGCAAAAAATTGCAAGTAGATAAACGGGGACCACTTCGGTGGGGAAGGTAAACGGCGTTCTGTGTGCACTTTGGTGTGTCTAGGCATGCCCTGCCACATACATGTCCATGGAAACGTCTGCAAACGCAGACAGGCGCTGGTGTTGTGTGGCTCTTTGGCTATATATAAACAGATGAGCACTGAACCCTAGAGTTGCATGTGACTGGCTTTTGGGCAAGGGTTATCTGCTTGTGGGAAAGGGAAAGGAAACGCAAGAAATGCTGCCCGAAGAGGGCAAACAATGGTTATTTCAGGGTGGGTGGGGGGCTGTCATTGTTTTCTCAGTGCTCAAAATGGCGGCCCATGTGGTCGTCTTTACAGAATTGGAGCAGAGAGATGTGGGGGAGGCAGAGAGAGCACACGCAGCGCGGAGGGATATCCAACGTGCTAACTAAGGCGGAATGGGAAAGGCTCCTGTCACAGTCTCCTACGGTCGATGGGAGGGGGGAAGGAGGAGGAGAAGCGCCCAGGCCGGTTCTATCCAGCTCAAACCAGTTCCTGCCAGTCTGCTCAACGGCTCTTTGCTTGCCGCAGTGGCTCAGTGCGCATGCGCGGCGCTCCCTCCCTCCCTTTTCCTTTTTAAAGTTCATTTTATTGTTTGGCAAGTTGTCTGCTTGGGAAGTTTTTGCATGGCTTTGGGATAGGGATAGGAACCAGCAAAGCTTTCAGCCTGACCTCCTGTGGCAGGGGGAGAATTGTTAAGAGGGGTATAAACCAAAGATAAATGCACACCTAAAGCAAATGACATTAGTTGAGTTAGAATTTGACCTTGATAATCCAGCAGTTTTCTTGGAATCTTATCACTGCACTGGGAGGCGGAAGGTCAGCAGTTCAGTTCCCGAGTACTGCAGGACGGAATGAGCTCCCGTCTCTGTCCCAGCTCCTGCCAACCAGGAAAGAAAGAAATTGCAAGTAGATAAATAGGGACCACTTCGGTGGGAAAGGGAAACAGCGTTCCGTGAGCTCCCGGTGTCTAGTCATGCCTGCCACATGACCACGGAAACGTCTGCAGCAGCAGACAGCACTGGCTCTTCAGCTTTGAAACAGAGATGAGCACTGCACCCTAGAGTCGGATACAACTGGCTTTCGAGCAAGGGAAATATATCAAACAGAAGCTATATAGGTTTCTTAATCCCCCCTCCATTGTCTCTTCTCCTTGCAACGAACCTGAGAACGAGATGGGTTGAAAAAGAGTAGACCTGTACATTATTGCGAGACCCGTGCAGATATACAGAATCGGGCTCGTTTACTGGCCTGGCAATTACTGCCAGAAACATGCACTGACGAGGACTTAAATTTGGCCAACACACACACACACACATCTCCACCCCATGCCTGTAAAATGAGTCTTAAGCCAGGCCACAAGTACCTCCTTTTACTATTCAGTTTGGTAGTACTGCAGGATGGAATGAGCGCCCGCCTCTGTCCCAGCTCCTGCCAACCTAGCCGTTCGAAAGCAAGACATTGCAAGTAGATCAATAGGGACCACTTCGGTAGGAAAGGTAAACAGCGCTCCGTGCGCTCCGGTGTCTAGTCATGCCTGCCACGTGACCACGGAAACGTCTGCAGAAGCAAACAACGCTGGCTCTTCGGCTTTGAAACAGATGAGCACTGAACCCTAGAGTCGGATACAACTGGCTTTCAAGCAAGGGAAACCTTTACCTCTACTTTCGTTGGGGCAGAGAAGAGTCTTTTCCATCCCTTTCTGTCCTAACGCTTTAGAAAACCAAAAAAATACCAGAGACTGAAACAAAGATAATTTTGCATGTAAAATGAGTCTTAAGTCAAGCCACAAGTACCTCCTTTTATTATTCATTTTGGTAGTGATCTATACATAATGTATGAATAATGCTTCTTCCGCGTCTAGGCCAGATGCGAAAGTGCCAGAACGAAGGCGCCTTTTGGTGAGCTCATTCTGCAGTTCCTTTCACCTTACCTAGTGTGAGAAAGATTGGCCAGCTACACAAAGTTGCCGTTACCACGATATACCCGATTGTGGTTCAAAAATGCCACAATCTTTGAGGAGACCCTTTCTGTGTACCCCTTTATGATTCAGCAGACTTCCGCGAAAAAAAGTAAATGATGAAAGCCAACAAAATGAAGTGTAGGGTTTTTATTATATATTTATAGTTAGGAATAATATAAATAAATGATTTAAAAAAAACTACAACTTGTTCGTTGGCAATAGTCTTTTTCCGGGGAAAGTCTGCTGAATCATTCCCACTGCACTGCAGCATCAATCGGAGTGGAAGGACTACAACAGAAAACTTGAACACTTTTGTCGTTGGCCTCTGCAGGAATTTCAGCCTCGGAGATTGTAAATCAGGGGTTCTCAACCTATGGCCCACGGTGCCAAATAACCGAGCCGCCGATCTCATTCCAGCTGCCACCGCCACCGGCCGCAGACTCATTTATGGCGCGGGAGCACCACCAGTCCGGCCCTCTCAGCTGTGTCTGGCCCATGGCTGAAACATGTTGAGACCCTGCTCTGCCTTTATTTTTCTTTTAAAAAGCAGCAACTTTTCAGGATACTTTCCACATTGTTCACTTTGTATCATTCTATAAGGAAGAAACAGTAAAACGTCAATACCAAATATTGTATAGATCGCTAAATCTGTTTGGAAACAAAGGACACAAAAGAAGCACAGTTGCTGGTTTTGCATTATCAAAAGAATCTCGGCTCCCCACTGCCTCCACCACACCAAGGAGGTGCCACGTGGTGTGGTGATGGATGAAGGGCAAAATGGCCACACAGCCCCAGAAGCTGTCTGAGGGAGCATGAGACGGCCCCCGGCTTTAAAAGATTGGGAAAATCCTGGTCTTAACTATGCAGATGGATATAGGTTTTTAAGTTAAATAATGTGGGTGGTGGTGGTTCATTTTCAACTTTCCTAAATTGCTCAAGGACAAGAAAGAAAAGAAAGAAAGACCCCAACACCAAACCAAACAACCCACCCAACCCAACCCAACTGTGGAATTGTAGCTAAATCTGAAATCTCTTTTTCCCTGCATTATTTTTGCTTTCATGTTTTCCATTTCATGCTTTCCAGAAACTGGCCAGTTAACCAATTTTGGTCAAAACAGGAACTTCACGCTTTGGGGGATATTAGTATGAGGTGAAAAGAAGAAGTCTCTCTTCCTCATTTCGGAAGGCAGGGAGGACTTTGCCTGAAAGAGACAGGCCAGCCAACAGGTTTTCTAAGCCATGACACATCACTCCGCAAACACACTCATGCGCTGTGTTCTGACCTTTGCTTCTGATAAGCCAGGGTAGAATCAAAACACTGAGATGTTTACAACTAGACCAAGTCTGAGCTGTGCCCTGTGTTTCCTACAGCTGGAGTGCCAAGGTTCGCCATCACTGGTCTAACTGCTACATCACACTAGGCTCTAATATCAAACTATGCTATGATTCTGGTTTGTTTTTGCTCGTTGTGGTTCAAGTAAGCCATGATTTCTCACATCTGGGGTGTGTATGTGTTGTGGCTTGCCTGCAAAGTAGGCAATCCGTACGGGTGCGTTTTACGTCCGCTTCTGGGAGCGACGAGGGCAGCGCGGGCCGGATGAACCGCAGCAAACCCCTTCGTGTGGTTTCACAGGGTGCTTGGGCTTCTGGGAATTGAAGTCCAAGAACATCTGGAGTGCCAAGGTTCACCATCAGGGCTATATAGCTTGGGAACCATCTGCAACCGCCTTCTTCGCCATTCAGCGAAGGTGCTGTGCGTAAAAACCCTAAGCAAAAGTGTTCTTTCTGTTCTCCTGGCAGGCCGAGCGGAGGCAGAGGGTTTGGCTTGGCAAGCTGTTACATAAAGTTACGTAACCGTCTTTGGGGCCGATCCTCCATGGCGCCTGCTCTGGTCTCTTGCGCTTAGCACAAAGCCCCAATCTGCAGCCGGGGAGGAGGCGGAATAGGTGTCGGGAGCCATAAAGCTGGCCGGATCTTATTTCTATTTCTGCTTCGCCAGAGCTCAGTGGAAATTTCCCAGAGAGCCAGGCATGGGGTGGAGATGTGTGTGTGTGTGTTGTTGTGCATGTATCTGCCACATCCCTTTTCCCCACTCTTTGTTGCCCTGACTCACACCTCTCTTTCACTGGAGAGATCCTGGGGCTGTTGCTATATCAACCCTGTGCAGCTTGGATTGGCTCTGAAAGCTCATTTTAATTTTAGGTGGCGAGGCCTTTGTGTCGGGTCATAGGGCTGGCAGCCTCCGGGACCTGCGCATAGCCGACCCGACTCCTGGCTTCCTGTCTGTCCACTGCCATAAAGGCCCTTTTTATAAACAGTTTATAAAACTGGGGTTAGTAAAGCCACTGTGGTTGTGTGAACTAAAGTCGGGGCTGGGTTATATCTTTTATCGGATCACTAGAATGGTTAAGACGCTGAACCCGCTGACTTGAAGGTCGGAGTTCGATTCCCCGGGTGGAGCGAGCTCCCCAGTTCGAAAGCAAGAAATTGCAAATAGATAAATAGGTATCACTTCAGTGGGACGGTAGAACAGCTGAAGCTCAAGTACTTTGGCCACCAAATAAGGAGAGAGGACTCACTTGAGAAGGCCTTGATGCTGGGAAAGATCAAAGGCAAAAGGAGAAGGGGACAGCAGAGGATGAGGTGGCTAGACGGCATCATTGACGCAGTGGCGTAGATCTGGCCAGGTTGCAGAGGACGGAGGAGCGTGGCCTGCATCACCATCGCTGCCACCGGAAGCAGCCACGTTTATGATGGCCATAAATGTCGTAAACATGGGGAACCTCTCGTCTGGCCCGCTCAGGTGTCTGAGGGGCCGTGGTCCGGGCCGTGGCTTGAAAAGGTATAACATACTGGTCCTGATTCAAATCTCCATTCTTTTTCTCTCTCTACAAACCTAGATAGAGGGATGAAGATACCGGTTTGCAGGGGAAAACACTCCGAAATTCAGCACCGGGTCCCCGTGATTAAAAGCCTTGGGCTTGTTTACATGTTGAGAATTAAGATTGCATCCCTTCATTAGCAGAAGGTGGATGTCTAAGAGAGGCGTACCCTTATGAGGAGGTAGCCAGAGAGAGAGAGAGGTAATAAGATCTTGTTCACCACTCATGACTGATCTCTGGATTCGCCCCATTGTTTTTCTGAGTCATTAGGAGGTTGCATCAGAACCCTATGCGCTAATGGCAGAAGCTGCAAGGTCACAGTTAAGCGGAAGATGAGCAGGAAGAAAATTGCACACCAGAGTTTTAAAAATAACCCTCTCTTGCCATATGGATCTTTCAGTAAAAATATCCTGGAAGTTGAAGGTCTTCAAGCAGAACTTTGCAGTACAGAAAGCCGTGTTCAGGATACTGGAGTGCAGTCACACCCCTCTCCATCTAGGCCAGGGGTTCCCAACCTTTTCAAGCTGGGTCATGCTCTCTCAGTCAGCTTCGAGGGCCAGACAGCCATTTTGCCCTGCCTGCACGATGGGGTGGTGGTGGCCATTTTGTCCTAACAGCTCCAAAGGCATGGCCATTGTTTCTTGAATGCCTTTGGTGGAATGGGGGACCACATGAAATGGCACTGTGGGCTGGATCCGGTTGGGAACCCCTGATCAAGGTAAAGGTTGGGAACCCCTGATCTAGGTAAAGGTTGCCCTTGCTCGAAAGCCAGTCGTATCCGACTAGGGTTCAGTGCTCATCTACGTTTACAGCCAAAGAACCGGCACTGTCCACACATTTATGGCTGTTGTAAATGCATCCACTCCTGCTTCCGGTGGCGGTGACATGGGCCATGTGAAATGGTGCCATGGGCCATGTCCGGCCTGCAGTTTTGAGAACTCCTGGTTTAACTCATGGGTCATTGTGGGACAGTCACTCTGACTTAGCTTGACTTGCTTCTAAGGCATGTTGTAAGGCAGGTGGGTCATAGGCGAGGAGTTGTTAACATCACCTTAAGCTTATTAAAAGCAGGATGTAAGTTGTCATCACAATGTGTTCCCAGCCCATCATTTCCTCTACTGTTCTCACAAGGTATCCGCCACTTGACAGGAGTTGCTTGGTAGGGTTGAAAGGCATGATTATGACTCAAGAGAACAAAAATATCCATTGCAGCTGAGCTTAAAACTACCGTACCTGCAAGTGTCTTTAAACAACACAGTCACCATTTAAAACCCTGTACACTTAGGTCTGGATATAGCTGCGTGGATTGTGGGCAGATCAGCTGTGTGCGGAAGGGACTGCAGCATGATGCAGCTGCTCTCTGTCGATCTTGCTTCTCTTCTGAGTAATATACGCCTCCTTGCCAGGCAGCGTTTCAGACTAAAGACAGCTGCAAAAAGCAAGGCCGGAATTTTCCACTGCCTCTCTTGCTAAACAACAAGCCAGCCCGTGCCAGGGAATGGCAGCTCCCAAAATGGATTAATAAAACATAAATACTGTACAAGATGAGTCAGCAATGAGAGAAATGTAGGACTTTTGACTCTGCAGTTCTCAAATTTGCTCCCTCTGGACTTTCAGGGGTCATTCCTTCTCCCCCTACAACAGGGATTCCCAACCTGCAACCTGCAGCTGAGCTAGTCGGATGATGTCACAATGGGACTATGACATCAGCTCAACTACATCACTGGGAAACACACACATTGTCTAGATCAATTGCTTCCCAATTTGGGTGGCGTACATCCCCCACATGGGGCTTGTGACACCCCCCCCCCCAGTGCTGTTCTCCAAGCCCAAGGTACGTATGTGCCAAGTTTCAGTGAGATCCGTCCAGGGGTGTGGGAGCCTATCGAGCACATACAAACAAACACTTCTGTTTTATATACTGTATATAGAAAAATTGTGCTGGAGAACCTACCTATTAAATTCAACATAGAGCACTAACTATTCCATTGGTTATTGCTTTTAAACGGATTCATGCAGACTCCAAAAAGAAATCTAAAATAGATTATTCAGCCATGCAGAATTATAGCTCCCATCAACCGCAACCAAGTGTGGGCTTTGTATTAATGGGAGTTGTGGCTCTTGAGGGCTTTAGTTTTCATAAAGCGGCATTCCAAGCTATTTCCAATCTTATACAACAATTTCTTATTACTAAAGTGCAACATGTTGAAAAGCAGCAAGAAATTGGTCAAATCCATTATCTTTATTCCAGTAAACAATGCAAATAAACTAAGTGCACAGGTATACATAGATTAGTGAGAGTTAAGATTACATAGTGTACGCAATACGTTTTCTCTGTTATACTGTTGTTTTATGCTGTGATTATTGTAAGCCGCCCTGAGTTGGCGCAAGTTGAGTAGGCAGCATATAAATTGAATTGAATTATTGAAAACCATATAATGTACGTGGGTTGGTCTTCTTCCCCACAGTCACATTGGGGAGAGGACTTCCATCCCAGTGCTAGGAGGTGAGTAAACCTGGGCTGCAGCTGAATATATGAAGGCACTGGCACTGTGATGACAAACCTTGGCACTCCAGATGTTCTTGGATTTTAATTCCCAGAAGCTCAAGTCTCTCTGAATCCACACAAATGGGTTTGCTGGCACTCCAGGTATTCTTGGGCTTCAATGCCCAGAAGCCCAAGTCTCTGTGAATCCACACGAATGAAAGTATGCAGAGACTTGGGCTTCTGGGAACTGTAGTCCAAGAACACCTGGAGTGCCAAGGTTCGCCATCACGGCACTAGCCCAACCCACAGCCCTTGTTAGACCTTACTCTTCTAGAGCCCTAAGTCATCAAGCTGTGTGAAAATAGGAAATATATCTATATACGTACATACATTTTAGTGGTGTGAAATAAATACATTTTTTAAAAAATACCAGATCACTGGCCTGAGAGAAGTGATTTAAGGAAGCAATCGCCATGGTGGGAGGGGGAAAGAAATGTTAAACACAGAAGGTCGGCCATGGCTTAAAGCTCAGCTGGTCCTTTTCTAAGTCTGACAGAGCAAGATTTCTCTCTGTCTAGTTCTGTGATGGCAAACCTTGGCCCTCCATCTGTTCTTGGACTTCAGTTCCCAGAAGCCCAAGTCTCTGTGAATCACCACGGATGGGTTTACCGCATGTATGGGTTCACAGAGACTTGGGCTTCTGGGAACTGAAGTTCAAGAACAGCCGGAGTGCCACGGTTCACCATCGCGAGTCTATCTGTTCTTTGGGTTCTGCTCAGAGGTAAAGTGATTTGGGGCAGCTCACAAACATGGAAGGGGGAAGGACTGCAGCTGGAATTGGGGTACCAAAAAGAACATAAGACATCCAAGCGCCTCCTATGTACCTATGGCATCCCTACTGCACGCTAGGAATGGAAACAAGGCCAACGGGGAAGGAAAATACAGTAAAACCTTGAGTTACGGACAGTTCGACCTACGAAAAACTTGCAATACAAAAGGAAATCTAGGAAAAAACTGCTTCAAGACACGATTTTTTTTGAGATATGTATTTTTTTCTGGGTCTTCCAACACTTCCCACAGCTGTGGGAAGGTGTTTGGAGCATTTTTGCTGTTCTTGAAATTTTTCGTTGTGGTTTGGCATTGCCAGAAGCTTTCCCCGCATCCAGGAAGTGCTGAAAATTACCCCGTCCCCTCAACAGCTGGTCGGCGGGTACTTTTCCTGCAATTACCAGAGGTGGCCACTAGATGGAACTGTTGGAGATGTGCCAAATATGCATTGAAAACCAAAACAATAAGTTCCGAAGCTCAGGAAAAAGCAAAATACACTTCTTTTATCCGCTCAAATTGTCTTTATAAAGTGGCCAAACACAGTGAAAAATTCCAAAGTTCACTTTATGAAGAATTTTGATCAGGGAAAAATATGCTTGTTTTTGGCTTTTACTGAGCTCTGGGACAATTTTTTTGCTTTTCAATGCATTCCTATGGGAAACCACGTTTCAAGATATGAATTTTCAAGATACGAAAAACCTTGAGGATCGAATTAATTTTGTATCTCGAGGTTTTACGGTGCCGTAAAATAGGAAACAAGGCCTGTTACGGTTACCCAAACCTGGCAACCCATTTGGGACAAAAAACAAGCTAGACAAAAGTCAGAGAGGATCCGTTTCGCATATTTGAGATGACTTGGAGAGGGAAGGATGTCAGACGGGTTCTTACTCTGAAAGAGAGAAAACCGACATGTTGATGACTCAAGTGCCCCCAATCCCAAAATCCAAACTCGGCGCCTCTCATCAATGCGCCCAAAAGGAATCAGCCTTGCTCCAGATTTTCCGCAGCCCGCACAGCTGAATAGGAGGTTGGAGCGTTCGACAACTGACGACCAAAGAAAGACGTTGTTCGGCGGGGTTTCACCCTCTTGATCTCTTTTCCTGGAAAGAGGAAAGCAAGGAGTGGCAAAGAAAAAAGAAATTGAAACAATCCTAAAATGGCAGCAATAAATCGGCAGAGGGGTCTGGATTTACACAATCTCTCCCTTAAAATAAAATAAAGACATGCTGAAACAAATCTTTCTCAACCAAAACGTTGTGAGTTCAATCCTGAACGGGGATCAAGGTTAACTCAGCCTTCCAGCCTTCCAAGGTCGGTAAAACGAGACTGTAGCATGTTGGGGGCAAAATGCTAATTAACTTGTGAACCGCTCAGAGTACACTAAGCGCAATAGCATGGGTACCCAACCTTTTCAAGCTCTCTGTCAGCTTAGAGGGCCGGATGGCCACTTTGCCCTGCCTTCACGATGGGGTGGCCATTTTGTCCCAACAGCTTCAAAGGGGCAGCCATGCTCTTGGAGGGGTGGGAGCCACATGAAATGGTGCCATGGGCCGGCCCGGCCCACAGGCCTTAGGTTGGGAACCCCTGAGCTATGGGTTGGTACAGAAGTGTCATTGCTATCTTTGTTGTGTGTTGGTGATTTTTTTTGTATGGGAAAACAACCATTCCCAAACCATCTGCACCACTTACCGTCCTCAACGTAGTCTATGGTGGAAAGGCGCTGGAGGCGACTGCAAAGCACACTCTCCTGTCGCTGCAGTTTGGGTTGCCGCCGGTGAGACCCCAGGGCGCTCTGGGGCTCAGAGGAAGGAGCGGGTCTAGCGGCGGCTTCCTGATCCGTTTCTTCGGTGGCTGCATTCAGCTCGATGCAGTACTCAATCAGGCTGCTCATGAGTTCAGCCTAGAAAAGAGATGCTAAATAAACACTTTTTAAAAATTCCCTCCAGTTGGGCACCTTCTTTGCATTTTGCATGACAATGCCCATCACCACCAGCCATGACGGCTGGGAATAATGGAAGTTGTAGTCCACTAGACTACACTCATCACCTTTTTCCTCTCTTCTATCTTCTTCCCACTGAGGAAACATGCACAATTGCAAGGGCCAGAGCAATCCCACAGAGCAGGGCAGGGAACCCTCTGAAATGAGAACAAAGCCCGCCCGGGCGAAGCCAGGTGTGCCACCCACCTGCTTGGAGTACACCTTGAGCAGCTTGTTGACCGGTGTGCCTTCTCTCTCCCCATCAAACTCCAACCATAGGATGTGCTCCTCCTCACTCGGGAAGGTGTGGTCCCACGAGAGTTCCTGGAAACGAAGGCCTAGCAGGACATGCTGTCAGAGGAAGAGCGAGACAGGCAAAAGATGGGGGCCAGAAGGAATGGGGTGAAATAAATAAAACAGGAGAGCAGCAATGTAGACCATTTATACCTTAGTCCAGTGATGGTGAACCTTTTAGAAAAAGAGTGCCCAAACAGAGGGGCGAGGCGAACTCTATGGCGAACCTTTGAAGCCATTTCCTCCTTGTCCAAGGCTTTTCCTGGGCTCCGTTTCACACCAAAGTGCCTCCCCAGCCACTCTGGAGTGGCTGGGGATGCGCTTTGCGGTGAAACAGAGCCCAGGAAAAGCCTTTGATGAATGGGGAAATGGAGCCAGTCCCCTCCAAAGCCTCTTCTAGGAGGAGGTGGGCGGGCCAGACATTTTTACTACCGGTACACGCATACCGGTGCGACCCTGCTGATGCCCACCACTGCCTGCAACTATCCCAGCAAGGGACGTCTTGAAGGATATCAGCAGCCACCTTAAGCCAGTTACCTTCTCCTTGCTGTCGATGATGTAGACGCCTTCCAGGCTGATGGCCACGGTCACCGCTTTCCGCCCAGCCCGGTGCAGCAATCCCTGGACTGGTTTGTCAATTTCCCCTGAGAAGAAGGCACAACTGGAGGAAGCGGAGAAAAGAGAGGTCAGGCCTAGGATCAGCCCAGGAAGTCACCAGCAAGGTTACTGGAGAATACAAATCATACAGAACATACTACTGGTTATCATATGCTAGCCAATAAGACAATTAGATACCTCTGTTCATCCTTTTAAACTGATTTCAGTTAAACTTTATATATATTTCTTTATACCAATCCTCTATTTTTATTCTGAATTCACTTTTCCATTTTTTAGCTATGCATTGTCTTGCTATAGTTAACATGATTGACCATAGATCTTTTCTATATTTATCCAAATTCAAATTATCCACTTCTGTTATTAAGGTTATGCTCGCGTCCAATTTGATATCAGTATCTAATATTGTATTAATTTCGGTCCAAAGAGGGTTCAGTTTCATGCATTTCCACCACATATGTGAATACGACCCTGGAGTATCATTGCATCTCCAACAATTATTTGGCTTTGTGTTATCCATCTGGTGTAGCCGATCTGGTGTTAAGTACCATCTCCATATTACTTTGTAGTTATGCTCTTTAACTCTTACTGAAAGGGTGTGCATAATTCTATTCTTCCATTTGCATTTCCAGCCGTCACTAATTTTGATGTTTTGATCTTGCTCCCATACCGACTTTAAAATACCTGTGGTTTTTTTTTGTCATTATTCAAAATCTTGTATATTTCACTTTTTTCTTAATTAATGTTTGATCTGATCTTAGACTATGCACTAATTCTTCAAATGTGGTTTTGTTTCTGTCTAAACTTGTTTCTTCCATTTGTTTTTTTATTCCATTTATTCACTTGAGCAGTTTGTAACCAGTTTAAGTTCATTTGTTTAAATAAACCTGCTTTCTCTGCTTCAACGTTACAAACCTTCAGCCAATTTTTCAAGCACATCACCCTGTTTCTGGTAACTACAACCTCTAATTTACTATCTATCCTTAATGAAAATGACTTCATGTCACTTAACTCGATGATCAGCGACACGTCTGGAGCTATTTTTTTCTTTAACACCCTCCACATATCAATTAACACCTTCAACAATCTATTTGACATGCCTAATTTTTTCTTAACTTTACCTAGGAAAGCTTCATTCCCAAATTCCGAAATTTCCTGCATTTCTATTTTTCCCCCCATATTAATTCTTTCCTCATTAATATTTTACCTATGTTCTTAATCTTTTGCTGTTTGTCCAGCATGAGCATCTCTACGAAGAGCGCCTGGCACATTAAGAATGTGCCATGAACTTTCACTAACAATCTTATGCCTGCCTGATGAAGAGACCTTTTGATTTCGAAAGCTTGCAACATTTTGGGGGTTTTAGCAATCCAAATCAAGGTATCGCCTACTTCCTACATTCTTTCCATTTTTTTTATAGCAAGTAGGCTGAGTTCAAAGTGTGGGGCCTCTGCCACAGCCTCCTTCTGTAGCCTTGACCATGACATTTCCGTGACTCAGTTCTCCAGCTATTAATTTAATAGATTTATATTCCACCCTATCCAATGGACTCTGGGCAGTGTACACAAGTTAAAACCAATATAAAACAATTAAAAACCCTTAAAAGCATAACAATATTACCCCCGCAGTGCCATTTACTATCTAAAAACAAATATAAAATCTACAAAACCTTAACACTTTTAGAGACCGAGTGCCCGAACTGCAACCCAAAACCCACTTATTTATCTCAAAGTGCCAACATCGCAACAGGGGGAGGAAGGAAATGTTCCCATTGGGCTACTGGGGAGAATGGTGGGGCAAACTGTGCTGGGGGGGAGGGAGGAAACGCTCCCATTGGGCTGATAGGCAGAGGGGCAGGGCGAACCCTGTGCTGGGTTGACTGCACAGGTGCCCACAGAGGGTTCCAAGCGTCACCTCTGGCATGTGTGCCATTGGTTCGCCACCACTGGTCTAGCCATTGGGTACCTACCCATAATAAGGCAGCTCGTGGCATTTCTGCAGATAGGTGCGATACAGCTTGGGCAAAGGGGCATGTTCCTCGCAGGCCTCACCGTCTTCCCCCTCGGATAGTGCGCAGTAGGCATCCCGCAGTCCCTGTTCATCCGCAGGGGGCCGGGTGGCCCCCCTTTTCCACAGCGCGGTGAGAAAGCCGTATCCTCTTCGGCAAAGATGGGAGGGCAGGAAAGTGTCCAGTTTCTCTCTGGAAAGGGAACAGACCACTCAACACAGCGGGCCGGAAGCAATCACACCTCTATACGGCCCCTAACATCTCTTTGTGATGGGAGTTCCCCCATCTTTCCACTTTTAAAGAGGGCTTTTTGGTTTCTGAGACAGACCACACCTGCTGGTAAAGTAGTTATTATTATGATTATTATGATTATTAACTTCCATTTATATCCCGCCCATCTGAGGTTACCCCCACTCTGGGCGGCTAACAACAACACATTAAAAACACATGATAAAAATCGCACAATTAAATGAAAGGCTAACAATGGAAGTTAATAATAATGGTATAACGAGGCAAAGAGGATTTGGAGAAATTTGGAATCCATATGCTATATAAGCCTTGACAAACGAGGACGGAGTCAAGCCAGACCCGGAAATGTGTAAATTTTGGGAAAGTTAGTTTTTCTTAATTTAGAAAGATGAATTTTACAAATTCCAATGTACAGCACAGGTGATCTTTCAAGTTAAACGTTAATGTGTTGATAGAAAATAACGAGCAAATAATGAGAATGCATATATCTATATATATTACAATAAATAATTTAGAAGTTTATAATCAGATACAGTAGATATTTGGAGATATCAGAGGTGAGCACAGAACCCTAGAGTCGGATACGACTGGCTTTCGAGCAAGGGCAGCCATTACCTTGCTGTTTGCGTCTCTGTCATTTTAACTGGTCATATCCGACTCTAGGGTTCAATGCTCATCTCTGCTTATAGCCAAAGAGCCAGCACTGTTTGCATCTGCAAAGTTTCCTGTGCAACAGAGTGCACAGAAGGCTGTTTACCTTCCCACTAAAGTGTTACCTATTTATCTACTTGCAATTTCTTTCAAGAGTGAAGAGGGGATGTAGGGAAAAAATACAGACACTCAGCAGGAAAGTCGGCTTGGTAAGACTCCTACCCAGACAAACAGAAGCAGGGAACCCACACGCACAGGTTGGCAGCAGCTGGGACAGAGACAGAAGCTCACTTTGTTGTGCAGCACTCGGGTCCTGAACTGCTGACCTGCCGGCCTTCCAGTCCTCAGCAAAAATCACTTACACTTGGTAAGGACTTCTGATTTTTCATGACACCCCCCCCGCCCCCCATTCATAGCTGCTAATATTGGCTGAGTTTCTCTCCCACTCCCCACTTACTTCAAGAAACAGGCTGTGTGCTGCTCCGGGTCAAAGGGGCCAAGGTTTGCCCGGCAAACCAAGGCACCCAACTTTTCGCAGTCAGCCAGATCACAAGGACACCTTCCTTCCAGGATGTTGTATTTGGCTTCTTCATATAAGAGCCGTAGGACATCCTCATCTTTGATCTTAGGGCAGGAGAAAGAGGGAAAAAAGAGGGTAAACTGAGTCAGAATACAAAAAAGAAGCTGAAACAACCTTTAGGATAGAGATTCCCAACTTAAGGCCCATGGGCCGGATCCAGCCTGTGGAACCATTTCATGGCACCCCTCCTAGGGCATTTGAGAAACAAAACGGCCACCCCCTTTGAAGCTATTGGGACAAAATGGCCACCACCATCGTGCAGGAAGGGCAAAAATGGTCACCTGGCCCTCAAAAGCTGACTGAGAGAGCGTGACCCGGCCCCCGGCTTGAAAAGGTTGGGATCTGCAAACCTGGCTCTCCAGATGTTCTTTACCTGTTACATAGCTCTTTCCCTCCCCCCCAAAAAAATCCATAAGTCCCAGTCTCAAGATCCAGAACTCACCTGCAGTTCCTTCTTTTTTGGGAAAAATATGTTTCTCCGGAACTGCAGTGCTGGCTCATCTGCCGGGGTAAAGAAGTAAAAGGAAGAAGTCATGACTCAAGAGCAGGGGTTCCCAACCTAAGGCCCGCGGCGCCATTTCATGTGCCCCCCACACACACACACCCTCTCCAATGGCATTTGAGAAACAAAATGGCCATATGCCTTTGAAAGCTGTTGGGACAAAATGGCCACCCCATCGTGCAGGCAGGGCAAAATGGCCATCTGGCCCTCAAAGCTGACTGAGAGAGCATGACCCGGCCCCCGGCTTGAAAAGGTTGGGAGCTGACGTCAGAAATAGGTATATTAGGCGAGATGGACCAAGGGCTTGTCTCGAGTGCGAAACCATCTTATTTGCTAGTACAGCTAGGCCATAGTGAGTCTGTTTTGAGCTAAAGATGAGTAGGCGCAACTGTGTTAATAAACCGGACAATCGTGTCTATATGTGTAAGTAACTTAAGATCCTGACATCCTAGGCAGGATCGGACTTCAGATTGGGATTCAGTGCGCTTGGTTTAGTATAGGGCACATGGATTAGACCAAGGAGCAGACAATATGGTGAGAAACAGCCGGTGGCCATTGATTGAGTGGCAGTAGGAGGAACATTGCTCACATCCACACCTTCCAGGATCTCGTCCCCGGTGCAGCTGGTGAACCGGAAAAGGAGCTCCTGCCACTGTCGGCAAAGCTTGTAGGGTTGATGCTTTGGTTTTAGCTGCAACTCTGCAAGATGGAAAGGAGAAAAGAGTCAGAAGTTGCCCCTTAGAGCACGGGTGCCCAAACATTTCGGGCCACGGGCCAGTTGCGTGGTTCCTCCCACCGGAAGTGGGCACTTGCTCGGGTCTCGAACTGCTGACCTGCCGACCTTCCAGTCATGAAATTCAGCATCTTAACCACTTAGCCCCACAAGAGGTAAAAGACCTTAAAAAGTCTATGGAGTGATTAAGAGAAGATTTGGACCACGGTCCAAAAGATTGAGGAAAGAATAAAGAAGATGATGAAAAAAGACAGAACTTGCTGGAAGATAGAGAAAGATTTAGATATGATTGTATTGAGGGAGACGGAGAGATGTATCCAAAGACACATTTCCTAACTGGGGCTGCAGTGGCTCAGTGCTTAAGAAGCTCACCTTATTAGCTGGAAGGCCAGCAAGATCTGGGTACTGCATGATAGATTGAGTGCCCGTCTCTGCCCCAGCTCCTGCCAACCTAGCAGTTCCAAAGCAATAGATCAATAGGGACCACTTCGGTGGGGAAAAGATCTTGGGGACACAAAAGGAGCCTCATTTGGGCATCCCCTCAGTGGAGTTTCTCCAGCAAAAAATCCTTTCAACCCAGAATAATTTCTGACCCAAAATTATTATTATTTCCTAGCTGATTTCAAAACACCTATTTATGGGGTTGGGGGGAGAGCGCAAGAGTCTCAGGGACTTACCGAGAAATGGGGAGACGAGCCACAAAGAAAATACATCCAAAGCATATTCAGGAAGCCTCAGGGACTCTAAAATGAGCCGGTGCAATTCATGCGCTGTGACCGAAGGCAGGTGGTCCACCGAGAGTCGCACTATTGTGTCGTCGACAAGATACACCAGGACATCTTGGTCTGGGAAAAAGCAGGGAGAAAAAGCAAGGCAAACGCACATGGTTGATTTTTCCTCCCTTCCCTCCCAGCAATGGAGCCAAGCTCAGAGGAGAATCAGACCCACACTAAATTCTTATTTGTTTTATATAACACTGTTTCTGCGATGTGCCAAAGACGAAGGATCCTTCATGCCATCTCCTCTTTTTCGCATTTCAGAATCTGACTCAACCAGCGCATAGAAAACGGGACTCCAGAAACCTGGACCAGTGGCGGTGAACCTATGGCATGCGTGCCAGAGGGGGCACTCAGAGCTAGCCCAGGTATAAAGTCCACCCCAATAAATACTACCAAAGCTAAAATACTTACCATATTAGCCGGCATATAAGACGCATATAGAACTCACAGCAGTTTAAACACTGCGCTACCAAAAGAACTTTGAGAACTTATGAGCAAAAAGCTGGTTATTAAAACTCTGGAAGAAATCTCCACTTTTCTTCCTAGGTACACCCCCCACCCACCTCTTTTTATTTACTCACTACGAGCCCCGGAGGAAGAGATACTGCTCCGTTGTGAACGCTCGTCCATGGTGAGGGGTATAGCGAGCCGGTCGCCCTCCATCTGCAGGGACAAAGACAAAATGCGTGCCAAGGATTGCATTCAGTTCAAACCACCAACTTGGAGACATTAGCCTTTTTGGACTCCAGGAGACATTAGCCTTTTTGGACTCCAGCTCCCATCAGCCTCACTCGGCATGGAAAACAGCAAGGACCGGGGAGCGACGATCCTGGTTCAGTCGGAGCTGCAAAGCCCAAGCATATTTTAGGGCAGGTTCCCAACCTTTTCAAGCTGGGTGACACTGTCAGTCATCTTTGAGGGCCGGATGGCCATTTTGCACTGCCTGCCCAATGGGAGTGGCCATTTTTTAAATGCCCTGGGGGGGCACATGAAATGGTGCCGTGGGCCAGATATGGCCCATGTGGGCCTTAGGTTAGGAACCCATTTTAGGGAGCCTGGGAACTGTCGTTGCAGACCTTTGCTCCATTGCGCTCAGCTTGGGGACTGTGGTGGCTTAGTGGTTAAGGTGCTGAACTTGACGACTGGTAGGTTGGCAGGTCAGCAATTCGAGACCCAAGTGCTGTGAGATGGAGGGAGCGCCCGTCTCTGTCCCAGCTCCTGCCAACCTAACAGTTCGAAAGCAAGACATTGCAAGTAGATTTTGTTTTTAATCGTGTCAGAAGCACACAAAGATGCTTTCTAAATTGAAAGGGGTTTTGCTGTAGGAACTCCGCTCAGGGGATGCCCGAATGAGGCTCCTTTCATGCCCCCAAGATCTTTCCCCCACCCAAGTGGTCCCTATTGATCTACTTGCAATTGCTTGCTTTGGAACAGCTAGGTTGGCAGGAGCTGGGACTGAGGCAGGCGCTCATTCCGTCATGCAGTACTTGGTTCTTTTGCAAGTACAATAAAACCCATATGCCTCGAGTTACATAAAATTCGACTTACACAATGATTTTGTGCTAAAACCATGTCCCGATTTACATGATTTCCTATGGGTTTGTTTCGAGGCAAAGATTCTTTTTCCTATGGGTTTGCTTCAATTTACATAAAAATTTTATTTTTTCCTATGGGTTTGCTTTAAGTTACGTAATAATAATAATTTCTCCTATGGGTTTGCTTTGAGTTACATAAAAAACTGATTTAAGCAAAAGCCTACGGAACACCCCCACCCATCCGTAAGTAGAGGTTGTACTGAATACTTGCTTCAGTGAGTGGGGGGCATACAAATTTAAATGATAAATAAATAAATAAATAGGGTTAACTCAAGAAAGGAACCTGTTGATAATTAACTGCTGATAATTTAACTCCTGTTGGAAAAATCATTGCTGCTGGCCTGACCTAGAGAGAAGACCCAAGGCAAACCCTTATGGCAGACCCTCCACACAAGTCAACCTTGCAAGACACTAGAACTAGGGGGGCACTCTGTGAAACTTTTGGGTGCTAGTTCTCAAACAAATAAGAGGAAGTACTTTTTTCACCCAGAGGATCCCTGGTCTATGGAACTCCCTGCCAGAAGACGTGGTGACAGCTGTCAGCCTTGACAGCTTCAAGACAAGTTAATGGAGGACAAGGGTATCAATGGCTATAATTATGGATACCTAAGGACAACCTCCGGGTTGGAGAGATAGGCAGGATCTCTCTCCATAAATGCCATTTCCAGGGAATCCTAAGCAGGTGAAGGCATCTCTTTGGGAATAATACCCTGAAGCACATGGGCAGCCACTGCGTGAGACAGAATGCTGGACTGGATGTTGGGCTCTGTGGCCTGTTCCAGCAAGGCTGTTCTTATGTTCTTATTAATTATGGATACCTAAGGACAACCTCTAGGTTGGAGAGATAGGCAGGATATCTCTCAATGCCATGTCCAGGGAATCCTAAGCAGGTGAAGAAGGCATCTCCTTGGGAAGAATACCCTGAAGCAAACGGGGAGCCGCTGTGTGAAACAGAAGGCTGGAGTGGATGATGGGCTCCGGTGGCCTCTTCCAGCAAGGCTGTGCTTATGTAAATGACATATAAATAAATAGGGTTAACTCAGGAAAGGAACCTGTTGATAATTAACTGCTGATAATTAACTCGTGTTGGAAAACTCATTGCTGCTGGCCTGACCTAGAGAGAAGACCCAAGGCAAACCCTTATGGCAGACCCTCCAGTCCACACAAGTCACCCTTGCAAGGCTGGCTACAGGTAATGGTGCTTAAAAGGGGCGGGGCTTTAGCTAGTGGCCCCACTGTCCAGGGGAGGGAGGGAGGGAGGGGAGCAACCGGGCTCCCACTAAGGTGGCAACATCACACTTGCACATACATTACCAGGGGAAGAAGCCCAACCAGTGAGGCCCCCCACCCCACCCCCAGAGCATAGCCTCTTACCTGCGGCAGGTAACCTGCCCCACTTCTTCAGCCTGGAAAACTTCTGACTCCAGCTCGCCCCCCCCCCCTCTGGAACCTGACGTCATTGCCATCCCGCTCGCTTATTGGCTGCTCCTGGGTGTCCTCTGTATTTCTCTCCCCCCCAACTCCGTGACGTCACTCAGGAGGAGGAGTTCTCCAGGCTGGCCCCGCCCCCGGGCGAGCTCCGCCCCCCTCGGGACGTCACGCGGAGGAGAATACAGTAGTGCCCTGCAATTAGAGAGAATACGGTAGTAGGCATCTGCGGAACGGGCGGCCACTGGGAAATAGCCCCCGTGGCTTGGTTGTGGCTTTTTCCGCGCATGATTCTGCCAGTGCTCTCATTAGTAAATGCATCAATCCGCATTTTTAGTCTTTTTTGCACCATCTGCAACTAAACAGCAACCAGGGATCTTCTGCCATTTGCCAGCCGTTAAAAGCCACATATTATTTGGAGACTTATCTGAATTGCCACCCCATGGCCATTCCTGGTTCGGCGGGGGCCCACATGAAATGGTGCCGTGCGGGCCACATCCGGCCCGCGGGCCACAGGGTGAGAATCCCTGCTCTAGCAATTGGTCTTTGCAGAGTCTCGAAATATTGCTAATACCCTCCCTCTCTTCCCACTTAATTTAAATTTGATTTTCGCACTTGCACGCCGCCAAATCGGGGGCGGCTCGCGTGATACTTAAACAATATGCACAATAAATACACAGTAATACAAAATTCAATATACAAAACCAGCACAACCTAAACATAGCACTTCCCTTTGATATCTGCCTATGGGGACACCTATCGATCGTGTACCTCCGCATTCAAGACCGATAAGATGATATTTATTTTTGGCCCCCAAAGGCACACAGGTCATTTTAGGAGACTTTCATATCTTCAAAGTACAACTTTGAGCCCAAATCAGCTCCAATGTGTTTGTCTGTAGTCTACGGGTTCTCAACCTACAGGCCAGGGCCGGCCTGCATTGCCATTTTTTGTGGCCCACTGCCGCTGGAAGCGGCGGAAACAGCCACATTCGTGTTTTGTGGCAGAGTTTATGGCGGTGTGTGCGTGTGGGGAGACACCACTAATCCACCCCGCTGAGCTCTTGGAGGGAGCATGACCTGGCCTGCAGCTTCCAAAGGTTGAGAACTCCTGCTCTAGTCTCGAGTTCACATCATGCTGTCTTGTTTTGTATAGTGGGGTAACTGTGGCGGGGAGAACCAGTAAAGTGGCCCAGGTGTTTGGACGACGGAGCCGAGCATATCACCAAAAAAGCCTGAAACTAGTTTTTGTTCTTGTCTAGATTCAGCCCAATTGTCTGATTTCTTTGAGCGCCCGCTGGGAATCCTGTCGACATCTCAACTTGAAATGAGGGGAAAGGCTGCCATGTTGCCCTTTGTCTCAGGCAGCAAATATCTGGGGTCAGCCCTGTGCTGCCATTCCACTGCGTCAGATGTATCTAGGTTTGGTGGCTTCTGCTGCCATCCTGTGGCAAACGAAGAGGTACTAAAGCCCGAACTGTATTTTCGGTGATGTTTTTCTTTGGTTGTGGCTATGCGCTAAATCGTTCAGTCCCTGTGAGCATTTTTGTGACTATCAGGTGTTTAGGGTCGATTTAATGTTATTCCTTCCTCTTACTTTCCGCGTCCCTTTGAATTTAGCTGGATTTCTGGCATTCCATAGGTAATGCCAAGAAATGTAGGGTGGTTGATGAAACCGAATCGTTCTTTATTCGTGCCACCCTATAATAACATACAAAGCTAAAATTAACATTTCTAAAAACAGTGGCTCAAGTGGCTAAGATGCTGACTGGAAGGCAGGCGGGAGGTTTGCGGCACAACTGGTACCACTGGTGCCCTGCTGGGTCATTTAGGGGTTTTTATTTACTCCTGCCCGGGTGGCCCCAGTTTTTACGGGGATTGGAGAGGTTTTATGGATGTTTTTAGAGAATTTTATAGTATTTGGTTTGAATTAGTTTTGGTATGACGTTGGGTCGCTTAGGCAAAAAAGGCGGTTATATACTGTACAGCAAAATAAATAAATAAATAAATAAATGATCTTCCTGCCCCGGCACGGCATGTATAAATAAGATCCGTTAGCTGTGTAAAATACCTGCTCTCGGGAGAAAGCATAAAAGGAAGAACTGGCTCAATTGATATGGATCAAGATGCGCTGTTGTTCTGTCGCACAGTCGACTCCGACTCTTTGCGACCCCATGGACCATTGCTCTCCACTGTCCTCCACCATCCTCCTCAGTCCGTGCCCATTGCGTCCACAATACCATCTCATCTTGGCCGTCCCCTTTTTCTTTTGCCCTCCACCTTTCCCAGCATCAAGGCTTTCTCAAGCCAATCCTCTCTACTCATTTGATGTACTTTAGCTTCATCTTTACTATTTGACCTTCCAAGGAGCAGTCAGGGTCGATTTCTTCTAATATTGACCTGTTTGTTCTCCTCGCTGTCCAGGGGACTCTCAAAACTCTCCTCCAACACCACATCTCAAAGGTGTCTATTCTTCTGCGCTCAGCCTTCCTAAGGGTCCAGCTCTCACAACCACACATCACCACCAGGAATACCATTGCTTTGCCTATGCGGACCTTTGTTTGCAAGGTAATGTCTCTACTTTTCACTATGTTCCCCAGGTTTCTCATAACTTGTCTCCCCATAATCAGTCGCCTTTTTATTTCATGGCTGCAGCCTCCATCTGCCGTGATCTTGGATCCTAAGAAAGTAAAATCTGTCACTGCTTCTCCTTCTTCCCCATCTATTTCCCAGGGCCTGTGGCCATTATCTTGGTTTTCTTGACGTTGCGCCTCAAGCCAGCTTTTGCACTCTCTTCCTTCAACCCAATCTTTAGGTCTTCCTCACTTTCTGCCATTAGGGTGGTATCGTCTGCATACCTCAAATGGTTGGATCAAGATAGCCCTTTGCAATCTGGGACCATGTTGCGGGGGATCTGTCATGAGTCATGGCTGCATTTCACTTTTCACCATCACACTCCAGGTCCAGGGACTTTAGTCTTGAGGAGTCTCACAGCCAAGAGACTAAGTTTTTTTTTAACCAATTTGGGGTTAATGGCTCATCTCGGCAATCAAAGAATGTGGAGCATTGGTGTGAATTTCCTTAAAGATTAGGCAACCCACTGTTGACTTTGACCAGATCTTTGCATAGCTCTTGTCACAGTGCTCAGGTTTTTTAACATGTCTAGCGCTGAGTTTGTTGCAGGCTGGATTTCGGGTAAGACCACTATCTTTTTTAAAAAAAACTTTTTAACAAGAAGCAGGATAGAATATGAGGGCTGGGTTTTTCTATGTAGCGTCTACTAATAGGGTGATTTTGTTGGTACAAAAAAAGCTTCTTAGAGGGCCATTCAACAATTACGTGACCCATTTTTTTGGGGGGGGGATTTACCCTCTTCCCCCCCGCCCCATGTAATCTGACCGTAATTTTCGCTTTGAACCCTTTAAAATTAATTTAATTTAATTTAATTTAATTATCACATTTATATACCGCTCACTCGGCCAAAGCCAACTCAGGGCGGTTCACAATAAAAATTAAAAACACAAGTTAAAACAGTTAAAACAGTTAAAACTACCCACCCCCTAAAAACAAGGGCTGCAGGATCCAAAGGCACCATGGGGAAGAGTTCTTCTACACCAATCACCCAATGGCGGTTACCCTTCCACCTGCACCCCACACTTGACCCGCCAGCCAGGTTTTAAGATCTTTTCTGAAAGGCAGCAATTCCGTCCGGAGACGTAGCTCTGTTGGCAGGAGGTTCCAGAGGGCCGGTGCAGACACGGAGAAGGCTCTCCTCCTTGTGCCAGAGAGGCGAGCCCCTCTGGCTGATGGAACGATTAGAGAGCCCCTCCGGTCCGCTCTGGTTGGACGGACAGACGTCCTCAGGGCGATGCGGTCTCTTAGGTAACCCGGCCCACTACCATATAGGGCTTTAAAGGTCAAAACCAGCACCTTGAATTGCACCCGGAGACAAACTGGCAACCAGTGCAGCTCCCGGAGCAGTGGCAAAGCACGGGCATAACGCCCACACCCCATCACCACCCGGGCTGCCGCATTTTGGACCAGCTGTAGCCTCCGAATGGTCGTCAAGGGCAGCCCCATGTAGAGCGCATTGCAATAATCTAGTCTGGAGGTAACCAGAGCGTGAGTGACCATGAGCAAGGAGTCCCGGTCCAGGAGTGGGCGCAACTGGCGGATCACCCGCAGTTGGGCGAAAGCCCTCCTGGTCACAGCCGCCACCTGTTCCTCTAGCAGTAGCCGTGAATCCAGGAGGACCCCCAAGTTGCGCACTGGGTCTGTCTGGGGCAAAATAGCCCCATCCAGAACCAACGATGGTAGCTCCCGGGTTAATGCAGAACCCCCTATCCATAGCCACTCAGTCTTGCTGGGATTCAGTTGTAGCCCGTTAGCCCCCATCCAGACCCCCACAGCTTCCAGGCATCTGGAAAGGACTTTGACGGCATCACTGGGGTCCCCATGGGCCGAGATGTACAACTGAGTGTCATCCGCGTACTGATGGTACCGCACCCCATGGGAACGAATGATCTCACCCAGCGGCTTCATGTAGATGTTAAATAGGAGAGGAGAGAGCACCGAGCCCTGAGGCACCCCCCATTTGAGGGGCCTAGGACTGGACCTCTCACTCTCCAACCACACCGACTGGGTACGACCCCTCAGAAATGAGGAAAACCAGGACCACACATTACCCTGGATTCCCAATCCTCGGAGCCGTCCCAGAAGGATACCGTGGTCAACGGTATCGAAAGCCGCTGAGAGGTCAAGAAGAGCAAGGACGGATGGGTGACCACCGTCCCGCTCCCGCCAGAGATCATCCATCAGTGCGACCAATGCCGTCTCGGTACCATATCCCGGCCTGAATCCTGACTGAAAGGGGTCCAGATAATCCGCTTCATCCAGCACCCCCTGCAGCCGACACGCCACTGCCTTCTCCAACACCTTCCCTAAAAAGGGGAGGTTAGAGACAGGCCTATAGTTGGTTAGGACAGCTGGGTCGAGGGAAGGTTTCTTCAGGAGGGGGCGCACCAAAGCATGTTTTAAAGGTGCAGGAAACACCCCCTCCCGCAATGATGCATTGATCACAGCCCCAACCCAGTCACCTGTCACCGCCTTGGAGGCTTTCACCAACCAGGTGGGACAGGGGTCCAATGGGCAGGTAGTGGCGCGCACAGCTGCAAGGAGCCTGTCCACTTCATCAGGGGCAACTGGATCAAACCGGTCCCAGATGGTATGGCAAGACTGTGCTCCAGCTCCCTCCGGACTCTCCCCAACCACGCCGGAATTAAACCCAGAGCGAATCCGATCGATTTTCTCCACTAGATGGTCAGCAAAGTCCTCAGCCGACCCCTGCCAACCAGGCACCGGGGTCCCCCTACCAAGGAGAGACCTGGTAACCCGGAACAGGGTGGCCGGGCGATTGTCAGCGGAGGCAATAAGAGTGGTGAAGTATTGCCGCCTCACCACCTCCATCGCCACTAGATAGGCCCTAATAGCGGCTCTAGCTAGTGTCCAATCGGAGTCTCTCTGGGTCTTCACCCAGCGGCGCTCTAGGCGTCTCTTTGCCCGTTTGAGCTCCCGCAGTTCATCTGTGAACCACGGAGATGACCTAGCTCGATGAGCTCTGAGAGGCCGTAGTGGTGCGATTTCATCCAAGGCCGCTGTTGTCATCCTGTTCCACAGGTCAACCAGCGCCTCGGGCGAATCGTGTTGCCGATCCAGAGGGAAATCCCCCAGTTCCCTCTGGAATCCATCAGGATCCATCAGTTGCCGGGGGCGGGCCATTCTAATAGGCCCTGCCTCCCTACGGTGAAGCGTCGCACCCAGGAAGTCTAGAGCCACCAAATAGTGATCTGACCATGGCACAGGTGTTATGTCTAATTTCCGTAGTCTCAGATCACTCTGCCACCGCTCCGACAAAAAGATTAAATCTGGTGTGTGGCCACTGCCCCTGGTCGGGCCCTGAATTACCTGAATCAGGTCCATATCTGCCATGGAAGCCATGAACTCCTGAGCCACCCCGGAGCCAGTCCCCAGCGAGGGTAAATTGAAGTCCCCCAGAACCATCAATCTAGGGAACTCCAATGCCAACGCTGAGATGGCCTCGAGGAGCTCAGGCAGGGAGTCCCTTACCCTGCAAGGGGGCAGGTACAGGAGTAAGACTCCCAACTGACCCTTAAAGCCCAGACGCAGAAGCAGGGCCTCACAACCCAGAATTTGTGGAGCGGTGGCCCTGGTGACTCCCAGTGACTCCCTGGCTATGATGGCAACGCCACCGCCCTTACCCTCATCCCTAGGCTGGTGCCAAATACTGAACCCAGCTGGACACATTTCTGACAGAGGAACCCCATCCTCTGGTCTCAGCCAGGTCTCAGTGATACATGCCAGGTCGGCCCGCTCCCCCATAATGGAGTCTTGTATCAGGGGGGCCTTATTACATACCGACCTGGCATTCATCAGCAGCAGCCTAAGGGCAGGGTCACCCTGGGTCAGCTGCTCAGGACCTAGAGGTGTAACCGTGGGGCTGGAACGAGGGACAGCTACTAAGCATCTGCCCCGCGTTCCCCGGGTGCGGCCCGCCCCTCGGTACCCGCTATATCGCCCCATGCCCATCACAACCTCTATATTGGTCTCCGGAGCCTCCCTGCTTGCCCTGGACAGAATGCTGCCTCTCCTTCCTGGCTGGCCTGGCAATCTCTCCCTCCCTCCCTTCCACCCCAATATAAAACTGCCCCATTCACTCCCCCCACCACCCTCCGCACGGCTCCGGTGGTGATGGAAGTGGTGGGGCATTCTTCCACAGTGGGGCATTACGTAATCCAGAGCTGAATTCCTGTCGGCGGCACAAGCAATTCAATAACCTCAAATCGGATCGAAATTCCCAGAGGTCATTTTTAAACCTTAAAAAGCGCCATGTTTCAAAACCACAACGGCGCCAAATGGATTACGTAATCTTTGACCTGACACCACCCATGTAATTTTCCATAATTCAGATGGCAGACACCCCCCACCACCACTCGAGGATCACGTAATTGTTAAATGGCCCCTTTGCTGTATAATAAATTAAATTACATTTATTTATTTATAATTTTTTTATATATATTTATATATAACTATGTCTTATATAGCATGGGAGATATTTTTCAATGTGTCATTTAGAGCTGCAAAGTTTTTTTTCCCCTAGGGCTATACCAAAGGTAGTTGTTGATATACTCTAAATATCTGGGTACGATTGCCATTGCACGAAAGCCAGTGGTATCTGACTCTAGGGTTCAGTGCGCATGTCTGTTTATATCCAAAGAACCAGAGCTGTCTGCATTTGCAGATGTTTCCATGGACACGTGGCAGGCATGCCTTGGAACGCTGTTTATCTCCCCACTGAAGTTGTACCTATTTATCTGCTTGGAATTTCTTGCTTTTGCTGCCCTTTAGACAAGATCTTAAAACCTGGCTGGCGGGGCAGGTGTGGGGCTCTGATGGAAGTGTGGCCCCCGCCTGCTGGCTTGTACAATAAAAGGCGACTGCATTATATTGTTCCCCATGATAGCCATGAAGATAGGTAATATTTAGAGTCAGGTATGGCACAAGAACAAGAAGATAAAGACGGTTAGCATCAATTGCTTACCTCCATGCCTGTTCTTCATTCATGGCTACGTTTCTTTTGTGTGCGTCAGAAACAACCTGTGATGTGTTTTATTTCTCTATAAAAGTTATCAGAATGTTATAAATTGTTGTCCTGTGAGAGAAGACACACTGGCTGAAGTCCTGTGGTGGGGATGCACAAAAGGCATACCTTTTAGTGCTAAAGTGTCAAAAGTTATGACACTTTTCTCACACCACTTGGTGCGCAATGGATAATGCCTATGGAAATGTCTTCACGTATGACAATTTGCTCCTGGAAGTTATGCCTCTTTGTTTACATGCACAACAGGATTTGGGACACAAAGTTATGCCCTCTAACTAAAAAGTAACCAAAACAGTTACAGTTACACTGTCGCAATGTAACTTAACACATTAGTTAATGCAAAATAAACAGAATGATAAACAACTGTCCTCTTACAGTTACAAGCTCTGACAAACTCCAACTACTATGGCCAGGAACAGTGGGAACTCCAGAACATCTATTGCAGTGGTGGCTAACCAGAGCCAGAGGTGGCACTCGGAACCCTCTTTGTGGGCACCCATGCAGTCACCCCAGCACAGAGTTTGTCCCGCCTTTCTGCCCAGCAGCCCAATGAGAGCACTCCCTCCCCCCAGCACAGAGTTCGTCCCGCTCCTCTGGCCAGCAGACCAATAGGAACATTTCCTTCCTCTCCTGTGTTGGCACTAAATAAGTGGGTTTAGGGTTGCAAGTTTGGTCACTCGGTCTCTAAAAGGTTCGCCACCACTGATCTAGAGCACTGATGGTGAACCTTATAGAGAGCAAGTGCCCAAACAGAGGGTCAGGGCGAAATCAGTGCTGGGGGGAGGGAGGAAGTGCTCCAATTGAGCTGCTGGGCAGAGGGGGCGGGGTGAACTCTATGCTGGGGCAATGGTGTGCGTGGCCACAGAAAGGGCTGTGAGTGCCCCCTCTGGCACGTGTGCCATAGGTTCGCCACCACTGTTGCATTAAATAATACAGCTCTAAAGCAAACACACTAATTCTCCATTTCTCTTGTTACAGGGGCAGCAGGAATCGCTCTGGGGCATCCCATGGACACAGTGAAGGTGAGTTGTGGAGTTTGAAATGCTCAGAAGATGCGAGGGGGAATAAATCTGCAGCATTGGGGACAGCTAAAAGGGAATAGATTCCAGGGAAGTGATGGCGAGGGTCCCACTGGCAGGATGCCTTGAGCTTTTCCAAAGTTGCAAAGCAAGTCATTCTTTCCAAAACATTAAAGGGAAGGTCAGTACAGAACAGTGTGTTTGATGCACTGCCCTAGTCATGAGGCCTGTGAAAGAGGCAGAGCCATAACTAGTGATTCTGGAATCAGGCAAGCTGCCAAAAAGATAACCCTAGAGTCGGACTGGCTTGCTCGAAAGCCAGTGGTATCTGACTCTAGGGTTCAGTGCTTATCTCTATCTCAGCACTGTGCTTCTGCAGACATTTCCGTGGTCATGTGGCAGGCATGACTAGACACCGGAGCGCACAGAACGCTGTTTACCTCCCCACTGAAGTGGTCCCTATTTGTTCCATATTGGGCTGCAATCTGTCATATCTGATTTGTTTTGGATTTCTGCCTTTGAGCAGGGGCAGGGGGGTTGGATTCGATGGCCTTAAAGGCCCCTTCCAACTCAGGGATACTGTGAGGCTAAAGAAGCAGATTTCTCACACAGTCTTGACTTGATCTTAAAGAGAATATAAGTGGGTTACAAAGGACAAATTTGGATGCAAATCCCAAAAAGTGTCACACTGCTTTGGCACTAAGCAGAAGAAAGTAAGGTAAAGATAAAGGTTGTCCTTGTTCGAAAGCCAGCCATATCCAACTCCTTTTTTTAATTTAAATTTTACTGACATAAACATACATAACATTACAGTACAATACAGTATACGAATGAAACAAAAAGAATACATAAAAATACAGTACAATGAAAAAATAAACAAACAAAAAATGGGTATTACTCTCCTTGTCATATTATTTCTTAGATTCTAATACCTATTTATATCTACTTATATTCATATATTACTACTTTATTTACCAATAACTCCCTCATTACCCATATATATATATTAAAAAAAGAACAGAATTAGTGTCACCCCGTGATATATACAAAGCCCTGAAGACCACGGTTTTGTCGCAGCTCCAAAAACTCATGATCCTGCACTGGTTTATCTCCTTTATCTTTCACCAATGTATGTTCCACAAAGGGTCTCCATATTTCCCAAAACTTACTTTCTTTAATTATACTTTTCTTTTTATTCAACTTCCATGTAAGTTTATCATTTAACGCAGTTTCCTTATACCGTTCCTCCAGTTTTAACACAGAATCACTTTTCCAATTTCTTGCAATACATTGTCTTGCCACAGTTAACCTTATAGACAGCTAATTTTTATTTATTTATATCCATATTATCTATTTTCAGTCAATAAGGCGGCACTTGACTCCCACTTCAAGTCAAAATTCAAAATTTCCGATATCTCTTTCTCTATTTTTATCCAAAAAGCCACAACCACTTTGCAACTCCACCACATGTGTTCATATGTCCCCAGGCTATCTTTACATCTCCAGCCGTTTCTAGTTTTAGAACTATCCATTTGATGTAACCGAATTGGAGTCAAGTACCACCTCCATTTTTTAATTATGTTCCTTTATCCTAACTCACAAACTTTTCACAAAATTTTCAGTCATATCCAATTCTGGGATTCAGTGCTCACCTCTGTTTACAGCCAAAGAACCAGCTATCTACTCGAGATTTCTTGCTTTCAAACTGCTAGGTTGGCAGGAGCTGGGACAGAGACGGAGACTCATTATGTTGTGCAGTATCTCAGGTCTACGAACTGCTGACCTGCCAACCTTCCACTCATCAAGTTCAGCGTTTTAACCACTTGAGCCACCGCAGTCCCTTAAAAGAAAGTCAAAGTGACAAATACTCTACACAGAAGAGCTTTAAGTGTAAGGCAGCTCTCTCTATATTCTGGTTTATATCAGCTCTTTTATTCAAAACAGTGGGGACTAGAAATGTATATACTTGCTATGGTGGATAGAGCAGATGGATCCAGGTTCAGCCCTGACACATCTCTCATTTATAAAATAACCAAGGGATAAGATCCTGAGGAGGTGTCAAGACCGTGCTAGGCAGACTTTCGGGTTCTGTGACTCATAGCATATCACTAAGTGTGCTGCTTCTCCTGTTCCAGGTGCGGCTACAGACGCAAACCGACTACCGAAATATCTTAGACTGTGTTGTCAGGACATACAGAAATGAAACGGTAAATATTGGTTGCTTGCAGGCCTTGGCATCGAAGCTCACCTATTGGGGAGCAGGACAGGTATGATTTGCTGCCTAGAGACGCAGGCCACGCTCCAACTCAACCCCGGAGTTACGACAGACCACCCCCCAAACTCCACCCGTGCGAAGCCGGGCACCCCTGTTAGTTGAATCTATTATATCCAACCGCAATATTTGGGAAGACTAGATTCACACCAATCCAGAGTGAGACTTCAGGGCCGTTGGCTCATCTTTCATAGAATAACTGAGTTGGAAAGATACAGCTCAAACTGTTAAGAGGTTTTTCCAACTATCCAACCTATACTGTAGTTTGAGCCTGTCTTTCTGCTTCTCTTGCACAGATCCGTGGCTTCTTTAAAGGAATGACTTTCCCATTGCTCAGTGTGGCCGTGGTGAACTCAGTCACGTTCGGGGTCTACAGCAATGCTCTGCTGTTCCTCTCGGGCACCCACCACAGCGATCGCAGTGCCAACCCTCCCACCTATACCCACATCTTTGTGGCAGGGGGCATCTCAGGATTGATGCAAGTATGGGATGGATTGTTTGCCCAGTGGAGGGTGCTGGGTGGACCTGTCAAGTTATGGATTTGAAAATAAGGGAAATTTCCTGTCCAAAATGGGATATTTGACAGCTATGCTTATCCTGTGCAGCCCTCCAGTGGCGGCATTAGGGCATTGCAGTCTAACTAATACAGGCGGACGGCAGGGGAAAAGGTAAAACACGGGATGTTCCCAGCCAATACGGGACACTTAACAGCTATGCTGCTGGCCAGAGGGGAAGGGCAGCACTCGGGTCCCAAACTGCTGACCTGCCAACCTTCCAGTCATCAAGTGCAGTGTCTTAACCATTAAGCAACTGCTGGTCCTACAAATATAACTAACTAACTAACTAATAAGCAGATAATGTCCCAGATAAGCTTTTGGGAGCATTGTGGTGAAAGAATTAGACTTAGCTGTCAGATTATTGGAACAGGATAGGTAGGGACTAGGATTTGGATTTCCCACAGTGTGCTATGAGTTTTCTATGGGGAAAGTTAAGAACAATGATCTTCTCTCATGCTGGTCTACCTTGTAGGGTCGTCGTGATGATAATCTGGTGGGAAAATACCATTTAGGCCAGAGGTTCCTAACCTTTACAAGCTGGGGGCCGGGTCACGCTCTCTCAGTCAGCTTTGAGGGCCGGATGGCCATTTTGCCCTGCCTGCATGATGTGTGTGTGTGTGTGTGTGTGTGGCAATTTTGTCCCAACAGCTTCAAAAGGGGTGGCCATTTTGTTTCTCAAATGCCCTTGGAGGGCCACCTGAAATGGCACCAGGGACTGGATCTGGCCCGCAGGTTGGGGAGCCCTGATGTAGGCCATGTTCAGTCCCTCTGAGTAACAGGAAACTTTGGCAGCGTTGATGACCAGTTGTTCCCCTCTGGGTCCCACCTCTGTCATGATGCAGGCCGTGATCCTGGCCCCAGTGGATCTCATCAAAGTCCGGCTGCAGAATCAGACCCACCTGTATGGCCACAGCAGGGGCCCCATGCACTGTGCAGCCAACATCTTTCGGCAGGAGGGCATTGGAGGCATGTTTCGCGGAGGCTGGGCGTTGGTGTTGCGGGATACTCCTACCGTGGCCGTCTACTTCATGATCTACACAGGGCTCTGCAGGGGCCTGACGAAGGAAAGGCAGGAGCCAGGTGAGATGCTGGCGGGTGGCAGTTTCCGGGGAGAAAACCTGACCTTTCGTCTCCATAGAGCAGGGGTTCTCAACTTTTACAAACTGGGGGTCGGGTTACACTTGATTTTGCCCTGCCTGCACAATGCGGGGGGGGGGGGAGCCATTTTGTCCCAACAGCTTCAAAGGGGTGGCCATTTGGTTTCTCAAATGCCCTTGGAGAGTTGGGGGCCCACATGAAATGTTACCGCAGACCTAATCCAGCCTATGGGCCTTAGGTTGAGAACCAGTGCATCTGGTTTAGGGAACTTGCTTTATGGGGTTCCGCGCACAGTATTTCTTCACCATCTGCTCCTCTTTCGTCCCGCCAACGAAACCTTCCAGGTCCAGCAACGTTTCTGGTGGCCGGCGGCTTCGCTGGAACCCTTTCGTGGGTTTTGGCCACCCCGATGGATGTGGTGAAGGCTCGTCTGCAAATGGACGGGATGAAGAAGCAGGCAGAGTATCGTGGGATTTGGGACTGCATCCTTGCAAGCGCCCGTCACGAAAGCTGGCGGGTCTTCCTCAAGGGGATGTCTCTGAATGCCGTCCGGGCTTTCCCTGTCAATGCTGTGACCTTCTTGAGTTATGAATATCTCCTTAAGGTCCTCTGCTGAACTTGGTGCTCGGTGGTGTTCTACACAGCTGAGTGTTTCCCATTGACTTGGATTGCTGAGTCTATGAGATCTCTTTGTGGGGTGGCAACAGTGGTTCATGCTGGGCCTTCTGGGTTGTGGCTTCTCACCTCATGCTGCTTCTCCTTGAACATAGTGGCACAAAGATTTCAAGGGACAGGCCTGGCATATGGGAGGGGCTGCTGGTGGAGACCCCCAAAGAAAACTCTAAGGCACTCACTCGTTCAGTGATGGCGAACCTTTTAGAGACCGAGTGCATAAACTGCAACCCAAAACCCACTTATTTATCGCAAAGTGCCAACATAGCAACAGGGATGGGAGGAAACGCTCTCATTGGGCTACTGGACAAAGGGGTGGGGTGAACTCTGTCCAGGGGGGAGGAAGGAAGCATTCCCATTGGCGTGCTGGGCAGAGGGGTGGGGTGAACTCTGTACTGGGGGAACTGTACCCACAGGGCTCCAAGTGCCACCTCTGGCATGCGTGCCATAGTTTCGCCACCACTGCACTAGGTTTATTTTGAATGAATGCTTGACTGTGAAAGAGGATGGGCCAAGAGTCCCTGATTCGAATCTTACCTTGGCTACAAACACACTGATTTAATCCACTTGGGCACCCTCACCCTTGCCTGGGGACTTTGCCAATGCCACTAGTCCTGAGGGTTGTCAGGTTAGTTAACTGCCGCCTAACATTTGGTGTTGACTCGCTGGCAGTAGGGTCTATGCTATTACCATAGCAGGATAACCTGGCTAGACTCCCTAGACTATTTTGGTGAGACGATAAGAAATGGAAAATACAGATTGTTACAGTTGATCATTCAGATTAAAAACCAATGGGTAAAGGAAAGCATTTGGGGCAGAAGAAACAGGGATGTTAGTTTGGATGCAGCACCGTTTCACTGTTTGAATCTGCCACGTAGCCATGATAATATCCAGCCTCTTCTGAGTTTGGACTCGGAGGAAGGAAGAAAACACTTTTCTGTAACCATTCCAACATGTCCCACATGTGCTATTATGGGAAGCTGCCTCGTACCTGGTTAGGTCATTGATCCATCTAGCTCAGCATCATTGCCTGCTGTTACATAACTCCCTCACTTGTGTTTGCACCTCCCGACTGCTTTCCAAAAATAATTTCTAACACAAATGGAAAACAAGGAGTACCATGCTTTAGCAAGCGCATTTCTTCTGGTAGACCGTGCCCCTCTTTCACACATGCCGTGTCTTGGGCCAAAAAGCAGGGGTTCCCAACCTAAGGCCCGTCGGCCGAATCTGACCCATGGTGCCATTTCATGTGCCTCCCCCACCCCTCCAAGGGCGTTTGAGAAACAAAATGGCCACCCCTTTGAAGCTGTTGGGACAAAATGGCCACCCCCATCATGCAGGCAGGGCAAAATGGCCAGCCCTCAAAGCTGACAGAGAGTGTGACCTGGCCCCCGGCTTGAAAAGGTTGGGAACCCCTGCTGTAAAGCAAAGCAATCACACTTCTATACTGCCCTATGGGCACTTAGCTGGGCAGTTCACAAGTTAATTAGAATTTTGCCCCCAATATGCTGGGTACTCATTTTACCAACCTCGGAAGGATGACTGGTTGAGACTTGGCTAGGAAATCACTCCGTGTGTTTTTTAATTTTTTTAAAATCTTTTTCTATGGGTTGCCTCGAGTGATGAAAAAATTCGAGTTACGAAATCATACATGTCAAGTATCCCGCGTTGGCCGGGATTTCCCGTAATTCAGCGCCGCTTTTTCTACTTTCCCGCCCGGACCCGCCGCCAGCCCATAATTTGACGGTGGGGAAAAGTAGTTACAGCACATCTTTTGCGCAGAACCCTTTTGCGCATGCACAGAACCCTTCTGCACATGTACATAACCCTTTTGCGCATGCACAGAACCCTTCTGCGCATGTACATAACCCTTCTGCGCAGAAGCTTTCTGCGCATCCGTAGAAGGGTTCTGCGCATGCACAGAAGGATTCTGCACAGAAGCCTTCTGCGCATGCCCCATATCGTCTGGAGCCGCACTTGACAGGTATGTACGAAATAAGCCACATAACCAACTTTTTTTGTAACTTGGGGTTTTACTGTATTTTGCACGACCAACCAGTGGTGGCACTGCAGGAAGCGATGCTCTAGCCTAGCCTCTCTTGCTCTCCCTTCCCTGCAACCAGGAAGCAGCATGGCTTTCCCCCTCCACTTTCACCCCATGGAGCAAGGCACAAAGGTAAACAAAACCCTTCCTTTTTATGCACAGGTTTGGTTTCCCACTGTCGGTTAGAAACAGCTCCAAATGGATTGTGTAATTGTTGAGTGTGGCCCCTTGCTTGGTGTCATTTTTGCACAAAATGTGGGGAAATGCCCCAAAAATGCACTGGTTGTCTCCTGGCATTGAGATATGTTGCCCAGGAAAGAGAAAGCTTTTTGGACTGGATGTCTTGCTGAAATTAAGGCAACGATGCAATCGCTTTATTATTTCTCTCGGTGTCATTGAGGACTGCTCATTGCTTCTCCAGCAAGAAAGTTGCAAGCAGAATTGTAATTTGCTTTCCAGAGTCTGTTTTATAGAGGAACATTGGGAGTAATCTGTGTGCAACTGACTTTCATCAGGTGGCCAAGGCTTTATTTAGCAAAAATAAGCTTACTCAGTTTACCAAAGTTAAACATTAGAAAGGGGGGGGGGGAGAGAGAGAGAGAAACTTTATCCATTTTAAAAGTGCATATTTTTTTAAAGCAATGATTGTATTCACATTAAAAGTTCCTATTTAATGTTCATCTGACTCCTGCCTACAGTGTCAGTCAACAGCATCATGTGTAATGAATTAGAAGTGTAGATCAGAAACATGGAATTAGGGAGAAATCCTCCTTTGCTAAAATGGTGGAGACTGGGAAAGGGCTCGAGTTGTTTCTACAGACTCTACAAGCTCTAGAAACACTTCCCTTTCAGTTAGGGGGTCCCCAACCTTTTCAAGCCAGGCGGGCCGAGCCATGCTCTCAGTCAGCTTGGCGGGCCGGATGGCCCTTTTCGCCCTGCTTGCATGATGGGGGTTTGCCATTTCTGTCCCACCAGTATCAAAAGGGGTGGCAGTTTTATTTCTTCAAATGCCCTTGGGTGGCCACGTCAAATGGCAACTGCAGGCCGGATCCGGCCTGCGGGGCCTTAGGTTGGGAACCCTTGCTTTAAAGTTCTGGTTCACTAATGTTTTGTAGAACGGAATAAAGAGATAATGAGAGAAGTGTTTTCACCATAGTTAGAATACTGATGGACAAATAAATTCAGTCAGAAATGAGAAGTCCAGCCTTTGAGCTCTCCAAACACGTCACAATACAAGTTAAAGATACCATAACTGGTGTCTCTGCTGGTGGGGATGATGGGAATTGTAGTCTGGAGCAGGGCAGGTTGGGCAGGAGTATAAAGGTTACAAGGAGTGGGTGCCTGTTGATGTAAAGATTGCCTGCGCATGGTATGTTACCATACCTGTGGAAGTCACACCCTCTGGAGAGGAGTAACAGTAAGGACTATCAATATCTTAGCTCGGCCGGGTCACATCCTCTCAGTCAGCCTTGAGGGCTGGACAGCCCTTTTGCCCGGCTTGCCACAATGGGGGTGGCCATTGTGTCCCAACAGCTTCAAAGGGGGTGGCTGTTTTGTTTCTTGAATGCCCTTGGAGGGGTGGGGAGGCCACATGAAATGGTGCTGTTGGCCAGATCTGGCCCACAAGCATTAGATTGGGAACCCCTGTCTTAGCTATCTATCAGCTGAACCATAGCTGCTTCAGAGAGCCAAACTACACATTACACATAGCTTTTTATCATTTGACAGTTGAAACCTGTCAGCATTGTAGAGATGTGGTTAAGGCAGACATTTGGAACCGAGTAATTGCGCTTGTAGGGCCACAGTGCCTTAGTGGTTAAGATGCTGAACTTGACAGCTGGAAGGTTAGCAAGTCAGCAGTTCAAGGCGGAGTGAGTTCTCGTCATCGATCTATCCCAAGGCAGCAGTTCGAAAGCAAGAAATTGGAAATAGATAAATAGATAGATAGGTACCACTTCAACAGGAAAGGTAACAGCGTTCCATGCATTCTGGTGTCTAGTCATGCCTGCCACATGGTCACGGAAACGTTTGCAAACGCAGACTGCGCTGCAGACATTTCCATTGTTACGTGGCAGGCAGGACTAGACACTGGAGTGCATGGGACACTGTTTACCTTCCCACCGAAGTGGCACCTATTTATCTACTTGCAATTTCTTGCTTTCGCACTGCTAGGTTGGCAGGAGCTGGGACAGGCGATGGTAACTCACTCCCATCACACAGCACGCAGGTCTCAAACTGCTGACCTGCCGACCTACCAGCCATTAAGCTCAGCATCTTAACCACTAAGCCGCTGTATCCCTAGAGTAGATCAGATGGAACCAGTGGGAACGGGTGGGACTTCACATGGGAATTGATGGAGGTGCAATCTTTTCCATGGGTCTGTTCTAACTGAACCACATTAACCCAGGAGTCTTAGGTTATTCGGATACGTTGCAGTGCCACAGATCTATCTCCTCCTAAATGGCAGGGCATAGAGAACATGTTCAGCCTTTAGGCACTGTCACGAAACCCCCTTGCTGGTGACCTTCACATGCATGCGCAATTAGACGTGTCACAGAGAACGAGAGAAACTAATGCTGTCGGCACGCCTGAGGTTCCCCCTGTCCTTATTCATTAGTACGTAGTAATGCTTTCCCCTTTCTTAACTAATTGGAGCCGTTGCCTTCTCGCCCAGCACACAGTTTCATGGCTTGAGCTCATCTTGGCCAATTTTATTGACGTTAAAAGCAAAGGGACAAGCGGCTGCCCATTAGGTCTTGGCGGCCCACATACGGGAATTAAGTGCATTTCCCCCCTTCCTGTCGAGGAAGATCACTTGGGGTCTGAGATATGTGAGAAAGGCAGGAAACGGTGGCGGTTGAAGCTATCGGAACCAGAGGTTGGAAAGAGGCTTCTGAGGTTTGCGCTTCATGAAGACAATGCTCTGGGCTTGCAGCCACATGCGCAAGCTTTCTAGGAGGGACGTCCTACAGAACATAGTGGGTCTTGGGCCGTGAAAGAAATGTGCTTCTGGAATTAAGTGCCTAAACACTTAGGAGTTTCACTAACACTCTGCTAGCCGGCTCCTGCCAACCCAGCAGTTTGAAAGCTAGAAATTGCAAGTAGATAAAGAGGGACCACTTTGGTGGGATGGTAAGCAGTGTTCCGTGCACTCTGGCGTCTAGTCACGGCCACCACATGGCCACGGAAACATCGGCAGAAGCAGACAGCACTGGCTCTTTTGCTATAGACAGAGATGACCATCGAATCCTACAGTCGGATACAACTGGCCTTCGAGCAAGTGTGGTTTTTACCTTTACATGTCGCGGCCATGTGGTGTCTGCCTGCCAGCAACCCTGTTTTGCCACCAGATGGCAGCAGAGGATTCCTGGTGGAAACCTTGGGTTAGTGGCCCACTAGTTTTCTGGGGCCAGAATTTGGGAGTTAGATCCCCCCCCCCACACACACACACACACACCAGTGGGCCTTCAGAAGGAAGAGCCGGACTGTGTAAACTTGCACAACCTGCACAATCCCAGGACACCCCCAGAAGAATGGAGTGGCAAACCATTTCTGCGTATCCTCTACCTAGAAGGCTCTGGAAGGGGGTCTCTGTCAGTCAGAATTGACTTGACGGCACACATTATTATTATTATTATTATTATTATTATTATTATTATTATTATTATTATTATTATTATTATTATTATTATTATTATTATTATTATTATTATTATTATTATTATTATTATTATTATTATTATTATTAGCATCGGCATCGTTGGCATCGTGGTGGTGGTGGTTGGTGTTGGTGGCTTCGGTGGCGTCGTCGTCCTTTAGAGAAGCCTGTCCTCCCGTTGAAGGACTGCCAAGCCTTCTTCTGAAGATGTCTTTATATCTATCTATCTATCTATCTATCTATCTATCTATCTATCTATCTATCTATCTATCTATCTATCTATCTATCTATCTATCTATCTATCTATCTATCTATCTATCTATCTATCTATAGATAGATAGATAGATAGATAGATAGATAGATAGATAGATAGATAGATAGATAGATAGATAGATAGAGATAGATAGATAGATAGATAGATAGATAGATAAAAGGGACTGCAGTGGCTCAAGTAGCTAAGACGCTGACTGGGAAGCGATTCCCGAGTACTGCAGATACGGAATGAGCTCCCGTCTTTATCCCAGCTCCTGCCAACCTAGCAGTTCAAAAGCAAAAAAAAATTTAAAAAAATTTGCAAGTAGATAAACAGGGACCACTTCGGAGGGAAGGTAAACAGCGTTCCATGTGCTCCTGGGTGTCTAACTCATGCCTGCCACACGACCACGGAAACGTCTGCAGAAGCAGACAGCGCTGGCTCTTGGGCTTGGAAACAGAGATGAGCACTGCACCCTAGAGTCCGATACGACTGGCTTTCGAGCAAGGGAAAACCTTTACCTTTACTTATTAAATGTATATAACCGCCTTACTCAGCACAAGTGTAGCTCAAGGCAGTTTACAGCCAAAATATAATACAGTTGCAAGATCTCCATCTCCAAAATTACAGTTGCAATTACAAAAATCTCAGTCCAAATACAATATAGCAAAAATACAATACAGTATATAACACAAATACACAATAGCAAAAGCAAAGCGACAAGATACAACAGAACGTAGCAAGATGCAAGATACAATGCAGTAAAATGCAGTCCTCCTTTGGTAGGCTGTCTGGTCTAAGTCTGAGGGATGCTTTCATTGAGCAAAGATCTCTTATATCTAAAGGGAAAATACCCACGTAACCCACTTGGCTCTTGGCCCATTCATCTCAATGGGGCAAAGGAGGCACCAGGGTTTTGTGGACAAATATCTTTTTTATCCAAACTTGTTTTTTTTGGCTAACTGACCTCTAGAAGCTTCCCCTGCTTGAGAACCCGGGTTCTGAACTAGAACCAGGGATGCCCAATTTTTTCTGGCCATGGGCCGGTCACGTGGTTGAGTGGGCCGGTCACGTGGTTGAGCAAGGCCAGTCATGTGGTTCCTCCCACCAGAAGCGTTTTTTACTTCCGCATCTGGGAGTGGTGCAGGTGGCGTGGGATGGCTGATATGGTGTCATGGGCCGGATCCAGCCCACGGGCGAGGGTTTGGGCACCCCCCCCCGACCTGTTCTTTCCTGCGTGTTGGCTGCAGGTCTACATCTTGGTCTGCAGGTGGTGCAAGACTCCTTCTCGGAAACTCAGCTCTGGGTGAAATTCCAGAGGAACACCTACAAAGACTGGAAGAGATTTAGCAGGGTGGTTCCCCTGTGAGAAGAAGGCGAAGGCCCAGAGATTGGCAATGAATCCCTTGGAAGGAGATAAGGGCAAGACCATATAGCTGTTCAGTTAGAGCAGGGGTTCCCAACCTTCTCAAGCTGGGGGCCGGATCACACTCTTTCCTTTGAGGGCCGGATGACCATTTTGCATACCTATCAAGTTGCCGGTGTCCAAATACGGGAAGGTTTCCAGGCGTGGCATTGGCGCATGCGCAGTAACTCCTGCAAGCATGCGCAGAAACCCCTTCAGCCAGGAAAGGAGTTACTATGCATGCGTGCCCATCAGAGGCAGTGGCGCACATGCGCAGTAACCTCTTTCGTGGCCGTTCAAATATGGCAGGAGCTGTACAGAGACGGGAGTTCATTCCGTCCTGCAGTACTCGGGTATCGAAGTCCGACCTTCCAGTCATCAAGTTCAGTGTCTTAACCACTTGAGCCACAGCCGTCCCTCCTTCCATCCTTACAAGGTTGCTAAAATGAGGACCCAGCATTTTGGGGGAGGGGGAAACACTAATTACTCTGAGAACTGCCCGGAGAGTGCATTAAGCGCAATGGGGTGGCATATAAGTGCGATTGATTTGGCTTTACTCTTCACCGACGTCTGGTGAACAAACCAAGCCCCTTTGGAGGTGGCTGTGGAGGGTCGGTGGTTAAGAAGCTCGCCTTGTTAGCTGGAAGGCTGGCAAGTCAGCAGTGCGAGACCCAGGTACTGCATGATGGACTGAGCACCCGTCTCTGTCCCAGCTCTCGGGGACATGAAAGGAGCCTCCTTCGGGCATCACCTGAGCGGCGTTTCTTCCGCCCAAAATCCTTTCAACCCAGAATAATTTATGACGCACAATTATTATTAGTTGAAGCAGCAGGCGTCATTTGGGTTGGCAGTCACACCAGCCGCGCAACCCGGCCCTGAAAGCCCCAGGCCACGTCCAGGAGGACCCCTGGTTCTTTGCACGTCACATTTGCACTAATGTGATAGCTTTTGTATCGATTTAATCCGAATTATATAGGACCTTTCTTTTGGGCCAGCCGGGTTCTGAACACCTGCCGCCGCCGCCTCTTTGGCTACCTCCATGTTTGCCTTCCCTGCTCCCCCCTTCTTCCTTCATCCTTCCTTGATGGAGGCATGCGCCTGTCAGCCATTTAATTATAAGCCTCCCCTCGGATCCCCCGTTGCAGGAGGCTGTTGTTTAAACACCGTTGACAGCTTGGCAGATCTGAGACTCAAAAGGGGAAAGAAGGGAAGGGAATCTGGCATCAAATCGAAAATATGGAAAAATGCCCCCCTCCCCAAAAAAAGCCCTTGTTAGTGGGGAAAAACCCCCCAAGATAAAGCACTCCTCCTTTTCACACTCAGATATAGCGCCATCCCTGCTGAAGGGGAGACTGAGGCCGGAGCGGGGGGGGGCTTGGAAATGAAAGAGTGAACATTTTTTAGACACATCACAGCATGTAGCCAATTAATTTGCCAAAACGATCCTTTGCAAACAAGCTACTTTCCTGGCTCTTCCCGCAGATTGCAAGAGGACGACTCTTTCCCCCACCACGCTTCATTTCAAGTTACAAGGTCAGACGAGCAGACAGTGTCTGCAGAAACCCTACCCACTGGCGGGCGCCTCTGGACCAGGGATGCTCAATGCGTGACCTGTGGGCCGGATGCAGCCCACGCCACCATTTCATGTGCCCCTCCATGGCCTCTACCACACCCAGAAGTGGCAAAATGCCCATCCGGTCTCCGAAGCTGTCTGAGGGAGCGTGACCCCGGCCCCCGGCTTTTTTAAAAAAAGGTTGAGAACTCCTGCTTTAGATGTTGAGTCTGTTTGGAAAAGCTTCCCTGAGGTCTAGAAATGTGCTTTGGTTTGTTGTCGCTGTAGGTTAAGATGCTGAACTTGATGACTGGAAGGTTGGCAGGTCAGCAGTTCGAGTACTGCACGATGGAGTGAGCTCCCGTCTGTCCAAGCTCCTGCCAACCTAGCAAGAAACTGCAAGTAGATAAATAGGGACCGCTTCGGTGGGAAGGTAAATAGCATTGTGTGCGCTCCGGTGTCTAGTCGTGCCTGCCCCATGTCTGCGGAAATGTCTGCAGTCGCAGACACCGCTGGCTCTTTGGCTATAAACAGAGATGGGCACTGAACCCTAGAGTCGGCTACGACTGGCTTTCGAGCAACCTTGACCTATCCTGATATCCCTTTCAGCGTACAATGGCTTAGCAGGTGGCTTGTAGCGAGGGTGCGGCGGGCCCACGGCCAGGCCTTCCGAGGGCCATCGGTGGCCCACTTCGATGTCTCTCTGCTTGAAGGCTAAGCCAACAAGGTGTGACTTTCTGCTAGACACAGGCACCAGAAAAGTCATATTATTACCATTTCGCATACAGGGAAACTGAGGAACATGGTGGTACCATTGCTCACAGCCTCCGTAGCAAAGACTGTGATGCAGGACACCCCCCAGGGCTCGGTCTTTTGAGCTATTTTGTACCGATTCGGCTCCCTCTCCTTGGCTGAGGCTTTGCTCCATGCTCGCTCCCCACATGTGTTTTCAGGGAAATAATGAGCCACGTTGTGTGTGTGTGTTCTGAATTTCCTGGGCCGTTGCCTTTTCTGCCGAGGGTACTTGGAGGCATCCCTGGGGAGGGCCTGGGGAGATGAATGCGCGAGTGGCAGCTGCATTTAGCACAAAAGACAGGCAAATAAATTGACCACACACTGCCTAGAGACAAGGCTCTTTTGTGCGGAGGAACAGGGAGAATGCGCCAGGGGAAGGAAGAGAAGAGAAGGAGAACAAACAGGCCAAGTCTAGCTCAGAAGGAAATCTCTTCCGGGGAACGTCAGTGGGTCAAGCCCTTAGACGCTCTGACCACAGATGAGAAACCTACAGAGCTGCAGCCACATCGATAAAGAGCCCCATTGAAGCTTTGGCACACTTTTTTGGCATGGTTTGGGTGCATTTTGGGGGGCGTCTGGCATGTTTTTGGGTTTGCCTTCGCCGCTTCTGGTGCATGTACGGTGCTTCCAGTGGCAGCTCCGAGGGTCCTTGGTGTGGGCTAGATTAATTGGCTCCGTGCGCCCATAGGTCATAGGTTGCAGATCCCCCAGGTGTACAGAGTGGGATGCAGTCCCCCTCTCTGTGTGTGCCCCAAGAGCTTTGAGCCCCAGCTATCCTATGCCCTCGTGTATCTTGGCACTCTCCGTCTCAGTCTCATAAAACACAGAGTGGACCTTTTGCCATCTTCCAACTTGATGCCTCCCTAAGCTCCCCGTTTTGCCAAGAAACGGCTGCCAAGCTCAGAGAGTTGCATTTCATCGTTCTTTATTAGGCCAGGAGCTCCTTATGCACCGACTCGCTTCAGAAGCTTGGCGTGGAGGCTGTTGGCCAGGTAGGCGTCCTCTGTGGGCGCTTGATCATGTCGCTCTGCCCTGAGCATTGTCCTGCTTGGACCTGCCAGTGTTGACTAGGGTGGCGGCAGGGATTCATTTGGAGAGGGCTCAAAGCCAACCTGTAAAATGCACCTACTGGGATCCTAGCCAGCGAGGTGGAGTGGTTAAGAGTAACACCACAAAAGCTTCCTTTATGGGTTCCCAAAATGGCCACCCCTTTGAAGCTGTTGGGACAAAATGGCCACCCATACCGTGTAGGCAAGGCAACATGGCAGTCCTGCCCCTCAAAGCTGACTGAGAGAGCGTGACCCGCCCCCCCTGGCTTGAATAGGTTGGGAACCCCTGCCCTAAAGGAAACCATCGGCATGCGTTCACAAGAGCAGGTCAGTTGAGGATGCGACATTTCGGACATCTCTCATTCATAGGGTTGCCACATGTCGGAGCGACTTGACAGCAATAACCGTATACGTTTGTGTTCCCTGTTTAGAGGGAAAGCCACAGTGCAGATCTTTCCGTGCCGAGACTTTGGTAGTTGGGATCTGGAATCATTGCAAAACCAGTGCTCCCCCCTCTCCCCGGAAACCAGCATTAATGTGCCACTGGAACTAATAGAATCTGGCAACAAAATGAGAAAAGAAACCTCCCCTCCTCCAAAATTCATTTTAATCATTTTGCTTTGAGTTGATTTGCATGTTAATGGCTCCCTGCACTGTTGGATTTCCCCCCACCCTGTCTTTACTTCTCTAATGCGCACACATACAGAGCTCCAATTGGGTGGACACCCTCACTATCCTGGTCCCACATCGGGAGGGCAGGTGGCAGGTTGAGCAAGCCACATACACCCCATAGTCCAGCCCCAGAGGGAATAGTGGTGGCGGTGTGGGGTCTGATCCGCCTTCCCCCACACTCCCATTTTGTGTGCTGCAGTCTTTCTCCTCCATGAATACCTAATGCTGGTGGAATTCTATGCAAAGCACCTGAATAAATATAAAATTAATTTGCATAATAAATCCCATCCTGTGCACACCCGTGTGTGTGTATGTGTGTGTGGGAGAGACTTTGCATCGATCCTTCTCCTGCTCCCCAGAGGCCATGAGATAAGTGTGTTTTCGACAAAATAGAGAATCCTTTCTGTTGATGTTGTTGTTGTTGATGATGATGTTGATGTTGCTACAGAAAGACACTGACCCCCTGTCTATATACTCCCTCACCACCACCACCCATAAGCCACGGTGTTGTGAGTGGGCGGCTATATGAATTTGAAATATACATAAATAAGTAAATAAAATAAGGGACCGAAGTGGCTTAGTGGTTAAGATGCTGAACTTGATGCCTGGAAGATTGACAGGCCATCAGTTCGAGACCTGAGTGCTGCCCGATGGAGTGAGCTTCCATCTATGCCCCAGGTCCTGCCAACTTAGCAGTTCAAAAGCAAGACATTGCAAGTAAATAAATAGGTACTACAGTGGCACCTCGCTTAGAGAGCATAATGCGTTCCACGGGAGAGCTCTTTAAGCAAGTTTGCGCTTTAAGCGAAACACCATTGTAAGTGACCAATTGTGACTTCTGGCGTGCGTGCGCGAGGTGTTTTTTTTTTTTTTTTGCGAACCCCGATTTAGTTATTAAGCGAGTTATGGATTAGTTTTAGTTGTTAAGCGAGGCGACCATTCAGAGAAAATTGTGCTCTTTAAGTGAGTTAGTCTCTAAGCGAGGCGCTCTTTATGCGAGGTTTTACTGTACTTGGGTGGAAAAGCAAACAACGTCCAGTGCACGCTGGTGTTTAGTCATACCTGCCACATGTCCACGAAAACGTCTGCGGTCACAGATAGTGCTGGCTCTTTGGATATAAACCAGTGGTTCACAAATCTGTAGGAAGATACAGCAGGTTGGTCTTCTTACATGCGCATGCGCACGCACACACACCACCACTTCCACTGGGTGATTTTTGACTGCCAACGCCTAGAGAAGAAGGCTGAGCTAAAATTGGCATCCCAGAGAGAGAGCTTCAAACTGTACAAAGCTTACCTGAGGGCAAGTGCTTCAGCCTTAAATGGGAAAGGGAAACTGAGGCCAAGCCTTAGCTAAAATTTCTCCTTCCCTGCCACTCCCGGTGCGATAGATTTCCTCATTTTGGGGGTCAGGGTTAAGCAGTTCCCCCATTATCTTTGCCCTCAAACGAGCAGAAGCCCAGCTCTGCCTGCACGGCGTGTGGGTGATTGTCAGCGAAAAGATAAATCAAAACAAATTAAAATAGTGGGAAAGCATTGGTCGACTCAGTGGCCAAGTCTGGCCCCACCAGTGAGCGAAATGAAAGGGTCAGCTCACCTGGCAGACAACAAGAAAGGGCAAGCAGCAAGAGATGAGAAGCGAGGCGCTGAAGCCTGGCCCTACCATTAGGCAGAGTGACTAATTTGGCTCAGGCGGCAGACGCCAGAAGGTTATTTAGAGAACAGTTATGTGCCAAATTGCCATGCGCCTCCAAAGTCGCCCTGTTGCCCTCAGGCACGTCTGACGAAACTATTCCCTCATCAGTCTTGAAGAAACGTTCACCTGGAGCAAGAATCCGTTTCCATATATAGGACTCCCTTGCTCGAAAGCCGGTTGTATCCGACTCTAGGGTTCAGTGCTCCTCTGTCTGCGTCTGCAGATATTCCCGTGGACATGTGGCAGGCACGCCTCGAAAACCGGAGTGCATGGAACCAAAGTGGTCCCTGTTTACCTACTAGTAAATTCTTGAGTCTATCCGCTTGGAAGCAAGAAACTGCAAGTCGATAAACAGATACCCCTTTGGCGGGGAAGGTAATGGCGTCCCATGCACTTCGGTATCTTAGCCATGACCATGGAAGTGTTTCCACATGCAAACAGCCCTGGCTCTTTGGCTATAAGCAGGAGGATTTATCACTCGCTGTCAGACGTCAAGGCAAGTGATGCTATTGTGAAGGCTGCCATCAGCAAGACATTCGGTTGGCAGCAGATGGTTCGCTTCCCAGTTAAACATATTTACACCATGCGGGGAGGGTGGGATGTGTGGTGTTTGGCATAATCCGGAACATCTGGGTATTCTTTCTTTCTCTAGCCAACCATTAAGAACCAGCAATGTTTTAGAGTTATTTTTTTGCCACCCAGTGTTGCAAGCCTTCCCAATGCCCGGCCATGCGCTAACCAGGGGTCCAAACCTTGTCAAGCCAAATGCCGGGTCACTCTCTCTCATTCAGCTTTGAAGGCCTGCATGATGGGTGGCCTTTTTGTCCCAAGAGCTTCAAAGAGGGCAGCTATTTTGTTTCTTGGAGGTGGCTGGGAGGGCCACATGAAACGGTGCAGTGGGCCAGATCCAGAAATGGTACAGTGGGCCAGATCCAGCCGCATGGGCCTTAGGTTGGGAACTGTGGAGTGTGCGACGGTCTAGCCAAACAAACATCAGGAGCCAAAGTTCAAAAGACAAATATGTATTCCATACATTAGATAAGACAAGCTTTCTTTTCTGTTTGTTACAGGTACATCTTCCGAGACGTGAGTGGCCGTCGGAGGAGCAGTGACCATTGGGATGGCATTTGCAACCCAGGTAAATAGGGGCTTGGTTTTAAATACCCATTTTGTGCCTATTGTTTATGTTCTGGTACTTTGGTGGGAGTGTACACATTTAATTTTCTTGATACTATCAATCTCTCCTTGTACGGCTTCCCTCCATTTGCGTTGTTCTTCGTGTGGAAGTGTGAGAATCCCTTGGTAATTTTTGGGAGTGACTACGGCATGGGTGGCCAACCTTGGCTCTCCAGGTGTTCTTGAACTTCAATTCCCAGAAGCCCAAGTCAGCACACCTGCTGATCAGGGCTTCTGGGAATCGAAGCTCAGGAACATCTGGAGAGCCAAGGTTGGCCAACTCTGGACTATGGTATCTTTAATGGACATTATATAGTCCGCTAGAGACTTGGGTAGTTTATTTTTTGTTTGACTTTCTGGGAATTATTGATTATTTGTGGTTGTGATTATTGATTATGACTTCATTAGAATGTATTCTACTCCTGGACACGACTAGTTTAAAATGGTAAGCTTTCGGACCTGGTTCATAACCAATGAATCTTAGTCTTTTGGGAAACCTCATCACCCTTCCTTCTCAGTTGTTTTGGTATACGTGCGTCGGCAAACACTGGCTGTTCGGCTTTGAAACAGAGATGAGCACTGAACCCTAGAGTCAGATATGGCTGGCTTTCAAGCAAGGAGCAACCTTTACCTACCTGCAAAGCATGTCTGGGTTGCATGCAGCAGCTGTTCTGCCTGCAAAGCCCAGCTCTGTTGTCTGCTGTGCTTTAAATAGCCTCGTCTTCCTTACCTCAAACCACTGGTTGGAGACAACATGACAAGAAAGTGGAATAAACATGGAGACACTTGCGCCTTCATCATCCCTGCCCTAAACTTTTCCCATGGATCCAGAGAAGATTTGGGCTGCTCCCTGTCTCTTTGCCCAGAAGTCCAGAGTGGTTACACCTTTGGTGAGGGCAAATGCCAAAACCCAGTTTTTAAACAGCTGCACTCGCCGTTCATTTGTTTGCCGCCACCACCACCACCACCACCACCACCCCGGCAGCTTTCCTCATTAACACACCCGTTCAGATGAATTAACACTTGCAAATGAGGGCTGGCTTTCTCTCCTTTTCCCGTCGCCAGGGGAGGAAAAAGATGTAGCAGCCACATCAGCACGGACATGCAAATTGCTTTCAGCTTTGATGGCAAAAAATGTGGGAGAAGGGAGGGAAAAGGTCTTTAAAAGCAGGGAGGCCAAATTCTCTGTCATTTCCCCATGAGAATTAGTACGTGTCACCCATGAGAAACATGGTACCCAGGAGAAAGGGTTGCCATTGGTTAGCATCCATTGTTATTCTTTATTGTGCTCATGCGCCACCAACATGCACCTTATGGCAAAGTGCATCAACGCAACAGCAGCCCCTGATGGCAGCTTGTTGTTGTTGTGTCGCATAGTCGAGTCTGACCCTTTGTGACCTCATGGACCACTGCACACCAGGCACCCTTATCCGCCGCCATCCTCCGTAGCCCGCCAAGGATGCCATCTAGCCACTGCATCCTCTGCCGCCCCTTCTCCTTTTGCCTTCGATCTTTCCCAGCATCAAGGCCTTCTCAAGTGAGTCCTCTCTTCTCATTTGGTGTCCAAAGCACTTTAGCTTCGTCTTCAGTATTTGTCCTTCCGAGGAGCAGTCAGGGTTAATTTCCTTTAGGATCAACTGATTTGTTCTCCTCGCTGTCCAGGGGACTCTCAAAACTCTCCTCCAGCACCACATTTCAAAGGCGCCTATGCTTCTTCGCTCAGCCTTCCTTAGGGTCTAGCGGCTTGGAAGGAAACAACATCTGAACCTTACATTCAGGATGGCTTGGTGGAGTTCTGTGATGTGTTGAACTACAACTCCCACTCTCCTTCAACAAAACTGATGGGTATTGTGGTCCACATCCTCCTTGGGATGTCAACGTGGTGAAGGCAAGGGCGACTACTTGTACTTTACCCAACATAAAGGATGTGCGTTACTTTTGGGGAAATTAGGATTCCAGCTGCCAACATGCCCTTGTTAATTCTGGTGTGGCACTCGGATCCAGCCAGCCGGTTCCAAGAGAGCCTGTTCTCATCTGCCAGCCCTTAATTGTCTGTCTTCCTTTATCTCCAAGAGCAGAGTCGCTTGGCAGAGACGCTGGAGCACTCTCCTCTCAGCGGTGCCCTCGAAACTGGCTGCGAGGCAGGCATTCAGGGACCCGAGGGGAAGAAACCAAAAGGCCGCCTTTCCTTCTTGCAGATTAACCCCTGGGGCACAATTCAGTGGGAAGGCATCCTATGCAAGACTCACGGCGCCGTTTGCCAAGTGAGGGGAGGGGGCTGACCCTGTCAAATGCATTTTTTTGTTTTGCATGCTTCAAAACATGTAGCTTCCAAGTTCGATCACTTCCATCCCCATTTGCAAAAAGGATGTGGGAACACTCCTCTCTGGCCAGGTTAACCTTCTATGGCAGTGGTGGCAGACCTATGGCACGCGTGCCAGAGGGGGCACTCAGAGCCCTCTCTGTGGGCACATGTGCCTTCGCTCCGGTACAGAGCTTGCCCCGCCCCTCTGCCCAGCAGCCCAATGGGAGCACTTCCTCCCTCCCCCAGCACACTGTGGCCTGTCTGGCAGCTGTTGAGTTTGGGCACTTGGTCTTTAAAAGGTTCGCCATCACTGTTCTATGATAATAGAGTAGATCTCCTCTCCTCTTCTTCCTCTTCCACTTCTTCTTCGACAGGTGCATTATCCGTTCCAGACATTGGCTTATCAACATCGCTATAGTCTTCCTGTTCTTAACGTCTAGGAACAGTTCTTCCAAAGATAATTCCACGCCAGCCTCTCAGGTGATATTTGCTAACTTAAGATCCTGACGTCCTACGCAGATTTGGACTTCAGATTTGGATTCAGCCCACTTGATTTAGTATAGGACACATGGATCAGACCAGGGATTTCCGACCTGCAGCCCACTGGCCGGGTGTGGCCCATGGCACCATTTCATGTGGCCCACCACCAGGAAGTGCCATGTGGTGGAGGAAGGGCAAAACGGCTATCCGGCCCTCGAAACTGAGGGAGCGTGACCCGGCCGGCCCCCTGGCTTAAAAAGGCCGAGGACTCCTAGATTAGACCAAGTAGCCGGCTATTTTTGTGAGCATGTGATGCGGTGTTATGGATGCTATTTCCATGCTGGATGGCCAATTTTCCTTTTTCTATTATGCGCCAAATGGTTTTGATCTTTTCCTTGCTTCCAGTTTCACTTCACACCACTTTATCAGGTGCTATTTTGTTCTTGTTTTATTATTTTACCATTTTTTAAAAAAATTAACCATACGCTGCCTGGGGGACCTTTGGTTATTAGGCAGGTTTTTTTAAGAAAAGGTAACAAATCGATTAAATAAATAAATATCACTTTATCCGCCATTCCTGTGTCGTCCTTCGCTTGAAGTCGCTTGATTCCAGAAGAGTTAAAACTTTTCCAATTAGCATGACGGAAAGAGCCTTTTGTCGTTTGTGTGGGGAGATATGCACATGCGAGTTGCCAATAATTCCCACATCAAAGACACGTGGGATAAAGACAGCTTGGGAATCGTGTGCTCGTAGAAAAGAGGGAAATAATAATAATAATAGTAATAATAGTACAAAAATCTTCTTTAAGCTTCTGCATTTTGCTAAGCCACGTTTGATTAGGTTTGCTTCTTCCTTTTACCTTTAAAGCTCTGCTTTTCTCCCCTCCCTTTCTCTTTTTTAAAATTCCTAATGGGAGTAATTTGATTGTTTTGAAATGCATTAATTTTTTCCCCCCCTTAAGAAGAAGAATTCAAATTACGGCAAACATCTGACAATGTAATGAAGTGATTATGCAGCTCATGGCGTCTCTCCATCCCGGGCGGGCATGCTTTCAGTCTTTTACCAGCCCCCCCCCCTCCCAATTACCCCCCATCATCCTTTTAATTTCTACAAAGAAATAAAATTGATAATACCAAGCCCGCTCCACTAGGGAACCGCAATTGGCTTTCGCATCCAGTATTGCGCTACAGAGGAACAGCCATAAGGTAGTGGCTGATAACCACAATACTTTCAATTGAACCCCCTCTTTCATGTGCAGGCTATCTGAGCCTGCCTGTTCAGCCGTGGGGGAAGCCAGTTACCGCCTCCATAGCCTTCAAGAGTATCCAGGACAGCCATGAAGGCTGCAAGGTGTTTAATGAAAGGATTTGCTTTATCCCAAATCAGTGTCTTTGGGTCGACCTAGCTGGGAGATGATGATGCAGAGGATGATACCTCCAGCACTCCCTAGATCAGTGGTGGTGAATCTATGGCACACATGCCAGAGGGGGCACTCAGAGCCCTCTCTGCAGGCATGTGCGCCATTGCCCCAGCACAGAGTTTGCCCTTCCCCTCTGGCCGGCAGCATAGCTGTCAAGTGTCCCGTATGGGCCGGGAAACTCCCATATTTTACCCTCTTTCCCAGCATTGTCTGGGTCCTCCTTGAGTCAACCTTGAGCTTGTTGGGATCAAACTCAGATTGTGAGCAGAGTTTTGGCTGTAGTACAGCTTGCCACTGTGCATGGGGGCTAGTACTTTTAAAAACGATAGTAATATATTTGCTCAGTAGAGCTTAAATTAAATTAAATTGTCAATGCAGTACTTGGGAATCAAACTCCTGACCTTCCGCCTCCCAGTCAGCATCTTGAGCCACTTGAGCCACTGCAGTCCCTTGTGGTTTCCGGTAGAGAGGGGAAAATAGGGGAAGCCGTCCAGTTTTTATGCTCTGCCAATGCAAGTTGCACCGAGCATGACCTGCAGTTAAGTGGGCTTAAGCACGCCTCACTCGGTACTGCTGCTTACAGTTCCCTTTTTCATCATCGTGCCAGAGATAAAGTGTATGTGCATGTGCATACGTGTGCGTGTTTTGTGTGTGAAAACTCTGGAATTCCAGGGAGCAGAAGCCGGAATGTTTGAGAAATCGCTGTATTTATTGTGATATAGAAGATGTCACGGGTTCGAGGTTTTCTTTTAAAGTGTGTGTGTGTGTGGGAAATTCAATGCCAGGTGAGTTTCTGCCACAAGGCAAAGGGGTATGTGCGTGCACATGCACGATCCTTGACTTCAAGGGAAACGGTTAAGCTTTTAAGGGGCTTAGCTCTCTCCCAGCAAAACCACAGACACTTCAAAGCCTACCTTTCTCTGGTTGAATGTCTCTTTCGTGTGCCTTGATAATTTCAGCTTCATTTTTTTTACAAAAATGCTCTCCCTGACTTTCAGGGAGGCCCCATGGAGTCATGGCACTTTGGGCAGGGGGTGCATAATTATTATTTTTTAAACCTGTCCCACACTTCCCACTGGACCGCCGCACTATACCTAGGTAAAGGTAAAGATCACCCTTGATCGAAAGCCAGTCGTATCTGACTCTAGGGTTCAGTGCTCACCTCTGTTTATAGCCAAAGAGCCAGTGCTGTCAGGCAGGAAAAGTTCATGGCGATGTTACTGCCAGGTGCTCTTCTTAGAGATGCATGTTGAAAAAACAGCAACATGCCTCCCCATGGGTGTCTGCCATTACTCTCCTATGGGCTTTTGAACTACATAAGTAAGAGAAAGACCCTCGAGATCCATCTGAATGGAGATGAGCATCAAGTCTGCCGGCACAGATCCAGGAAGAGCTTTATGGCAAGGACAAACACTCTTGAAGGTACACAAGAGCAAAACCAAATTAAAAGATGGAGGAAGGCACTCACTGCATTGAAGGAGGTTATGGCTGAGGAACTCAACCTCCCCTACGTCACTTGGAGGACCCTGAATAGCCTGAGGGTTGGAGTCCTTAAATGTAAGACCAACATGCTCAAGTGGGGACAACAACACACGGCGTGAATGTGGAGAGATGAAGAATCCGGCTCATTTACTGGCCTGCCGATTCATGTCGGAAACATGCATTGATGAGGACTTGAGTTTGGCCAACGACAAAGCCAAGTAAGTTCCAGGCTCAAAACAATATCTTTATATCCTTCATTGAATGCTTTGGCAAAGGAACCCTAAGGGATCTTCTTCCAGCTAGATTTATTAGCAGAGCCCTTTTGAATGCATTCACTTTCCTGCACTTCGCAGAAAGCCCCCCCGCCCGCCCCCCGCCTTCCTTCAGGGAATGCAAGAAGTCAGCATAATTAAATTTTGCAACACATGTATAGATTGAAATGTAACAGAGCAGTTCTAGGAATCGAGCGCAATCTGCTACAGGATTTAACGAAGGATGAAAACAAGGGAGACGCCGGTACATCTGCGTAGATTTCTAACTTGGACGTTGAAGAACAGTCACAGGATGTCTCTATCCTCGCTTTCTAAATCAAGCAGTAGACATCCCTGGTTCTGTTGAAGCCGAGACGGAGAGCTGTCCTTTTGTAAGAGGCCACATGAAATGGCACCGGGGTCCAGATCCGGCCCATGGGCCTTAGGTTGGGAACGCCCTGACCTAGTCATTTGCCTACTCAGAAAGCAGTAGATTACCTAATCTAGGTAGCTTTTAAGGCACTTTTGCCCTCCCAAACCATGTTGCCACCACCCATGTCTGGCGCTCGTGGCAAGCTTTTCACTCTGCCTGATGATAGGGCTCAGCTCAGCTGGTTCATAGAATCACTGAGTTGGAAGGCACCTGTGAGGCCATTGAGTCCAACCCCCTACTCAATTCAGGTATCCAAATAAAAGAAGATCTGACAGATGGTTGTCCAATTCTCTTTTGAGACATTTCCCCTGATATTCAGTCTATAATCTGACTTTGAGCCCACTTTGCTGAAGTCAAGTTATATTACATCAACAGCATTCCCACTGTCTATCATCGAAAGTACCTGGTTGGAAAATGAAATCAGAAATCAGATTTGTGTGAGTAATCTCAGGCTATGGCCCAAGACCAAAAATTGACTTCAAACTGGTGCTCCAATTTAGTCTCGTTGCCGGTTGATCACAGCGTAAAGTAGATCTTCTCACACGTATGAAGTCCAATGGGCGCCCAGGAGGGAGAGAGACGTGGCCTGAGGTCCAGGGAAGAGCAACCTCCAGAACAGCTTTCCAGACTCACACAAGAAAAGACAATGATTTCTGGACAGTGATTTGTGTTGAACGTCGGTAGCTTGGAATTGCAAAAATAATGACTCCTCTTGGGCTCATGTTCAAGGAAACTGGAAGCAATTGTCAGGCATCGATTACCACAAACCGTCCAAACAAGACGCTAGCCCTGTCCAAGTAGATTTTGATTCCTGCTGATGTTCTGATATCGCAGGACAAAATATCGGATGACAGATTCCCCCTCAAACACCGCAAGCTAGGAGAGATTTCTTCCAGTGTAACAGCGATGGGTACCTAAAAATGTCTTCCCTGCCTGTGGGTCTTGTGCATAAAAAGCAGTAAACGATTCAGAAGAAGTGGTTCAGAAATGAAAGGATGGGGTTCAGCTGAGGGTTGTGAGGAAAGATAGGTAAGGGCTGCCCCTTGCTAGAAAGCCAGTTGTATCCGACTCTAGGGTTCAGTGCTCATCTCTGCGCATAGCCAAAGAGCCAGCGCTGTCTGCATCAGCAGACATTTCCGTGGACATGTGGCAGGCATGACTAGACACCTCTGCTAGGGAGTCATGTAAAAGGTGAGGAAACAGGACTTAGCCCCAAGGTCTCGGATCAGATCATGCATGCTTTTCTGATTGCAAAAAGGTGGATACTCCAGTGGGAGTATAGCCGCCCCATCGACATGCCCAGAGTCGCATGTTGATGGGGTGGCTATACAAATTGAATGAATGAATGAAGGATAGTCATGTTTGCATAGTCAAAGCAATGGTATTCCTGGTGGTGATGTATGGTTGTGAGAGCTGGACCATTAGGAAAGCTGAATGCAGAAGAATGCCTTTGAAATGTGGTGTTGGAGGAGAGTCTTGAGAGTCCCCTGGACAGCGAGGAGAACAAATAGGTCAATCTGAGACGAGATCAACCCTGACTGCTCATTGGAAGGTCAAATAGTGAAGATGAATTTGAAGTACTTTGGACATCAAATGAGAAGAGAGGATTCGCTTGAGAAAGCCTTGATCCTGGGAAAAGTGGAGGGCAAAAGAAGAAGCGGACGGCCAAAAATGAGATGGTTAGATGCTGTTGTAGACACAATGGGCACGGGGCTGTGAGGACTGAGGAGGATGGTGGAGGACAGAGGCGCCTGAAGGACAATGGTCCATGGGGCCGCGAAGGGTCGGAATCGACTGTGCAACTGAGCAACAACAACACTTTACTAACGGCCTGACTTCGGTCAGGACATGTGAGAAGGCCAGCTGAAATCTTGAATTGCTTAGCTGGAGGGCGACAATTTAGGAGCCCTCCACGGACCTTTGGGCTTTTATCTAGCTCAGTCTGGAGGTCTGCCGAAAGAGGGAACAACATCTCTCTACTCATTCTTGAACAACATCGTCTCTCTACTCATTTTTGCTGCATTTGTGAACTTTCTCTTTCCTGCAGATGAAAAGCCCAACCGATGCCAAGGAAGGCAGGCAGGCTCAAGGAAAGGCGGTTGCAGAGGTGCGCTCAGCTGCCCCTGCTGCTGCAGATGCTGGCATGAAAGAACAGAGATCAGCTGTGTGTGCACGTGTGCGCGCGCAATGCACACTCAGACAAACAGCTGGCCGAGGAGGCTATTGCTGCTGAGACAGAGCTTCTGGCAAGAGCCACCAGTGGGACGCACAGCCACTCTGCAAGGGGTGGCTTATCCGTCTGTTGCCAGAGCCAAGCACAGCCCTGGGGCATCGCCTGGGGCTTTGCTCCAGTTCATGAAAGAGGACTGGCATGCATTGCCTGAAGCCACTAAACTGGGCTTGGTGCCACGGCCACAGCTCCCGGGGCAGGACTGGGTCAACGTCTCACAGGACAGGTCTCTGATCTTGTAGGAGATGAATAATCAAAGGTCTGGCCAAAGGCAGTTTTTATTGAGTGGGAAGGCTGCTCATAATAAGCACAGGAAGAACCTTTCAGCAGATGGCAAAAGAAACCCCTCCACATCCCCTCAAAGGTCCTTTCGCTGAAGACGAGGATTGACCAGCTTGTGTCCGACATCCTCCACTCGCCCCTCTCTCCGTAGTCTGGGTGTTGAGCAGATGGGTCTTCAACGGCTGCTGCCCAACTGCTACTCCTACCTTGGCGCTCCAGTAGAAACCCTGGTCAGCTGGAGCACCAAGGTTCGCCATCACTGCCCCGGGGTCTTCTTCTTTTGTGTCCCAATCAAACCCTGGACTGCCAAAACCGAAGCCACTTTCTTGGCTTTGTCGTTGCCCAAATGCAAGTCCTCATCGGTGCATCGGCAGTAATCTGCAGACCAGCAAATGAACCGGATTCTGCATCTCTCCACATTCACACTATGCAGTTCGTGAGATGCAATGCAGACAATCAGAGTCAACATCCATCCGGTATAATTTGGATATTTCGAGTTCTTCTTCAAGAATCTGTAAAGCTCCACCCAAGACGAGTTTCCAAAAGAGGTTGTTTCCGAGTGCGTTCATACTTCGCAGATTCTTGAAGAAGAACTCGAAATAGCCAAATTATACCGGATGGATGTTGACTCTGATTGTCTGCATTGCATCTCACAAACTGCATAGAACTGTACTATATCGAGCTTTGCTTTGATCCTCACGCATTTGCCAGCTACCTAGACGTGACTTCATCACTCACCTTTTAGATTTTCCACATTTCATGAAGCAGGACTAACATTGCTGACGGATTTGGACTATTGTTGTACACTACGCATATCATGCTTGTTGAAAATGTTTGTTATTTGACACATGATATACTTATAGACCTTGTTGCGTGATACGAATTGAAAACAGCTCCATGTTATCTATATTGAGTTCTACCGAGCTCTTGTTGCATTTCACAGTTGGTGGTTGCTGTTTCTACTTTTTAATACACTATTTAGATGGAGTAAAGACTTCACTCTTGCTTATTGCCCTTTGTATCTCTCAGATTTCCCATGAGACATATGAGGTGTTCTGGTATTCCCATCTCTTTAATTACTTGCCACATTTTGTTGTGGTCCACACAGTCAAAGGCCTTGGTGTAGTCAATGAAGCAGAAGTAGGCTTGTTTCTGGTATTCCTTTGTTTTCTCCATGATCCAACGTATGTTGGCAATGTGGTCTCTGGTCCTCCTGCCTCTTCTGAACCCAGCCTGGTAGTTCTCTTTCTGCTGCAGTCTATCCTGTATGATCTTGAGCATCACTTTGCTAGCTTGTGGGATGAGCGCAATTGTTCGATCATTTGAACATTCTTTGGCACTGCCCTTTTTTTGGGATTGGGACGTATACTGATCTTTTCCAATCCTGTGGCCACTGTTTCATTTTCCACATCTGCTGGCATATAGCATGTAGTAGCTTGATTCCATCATCTTTTAGGGCGTTGAAGAATTCAACTGGGATACCATCATCTCCACTGGCTTTGTCATTTGCCGGGCTTTTTAGGGCCTTTCTGACTTCACTCTCTAGGATGTTTGGTTCAAGTTCAATTTCCCCCTCATTCTTATTATCCGGGGTGTTTAAGTCTTTGTTTGTAGAGTTCCTCTGTGTACTCTTTCCATCTTTTCTTTATCTCTTCTGCATCCGCTAACTCCTTGCCATCTTTGCCTTTTATCGTGGTCATTTTTGCTTTGAACGTTCCCTTGACTTCCCCAGTTTTTAACAAGAGATCTCTAGTCCTGCCTCTTGAGTTGTTTTCCTCTGTTTCTTTGCACTGTTCATTTAGGTAGCTTTCCTTATCTCTCCTTGCTTTTCTTTGAAATTCTTTATTTAAGTGGTTGTATTTTTTCCTTTGCCTTTTGTGTTCCTTCTTTCCTCTGCTATTTTAAGAGCCTCCTCCGACAACCACGTTGCTTTCTGGCGCTTCTTTTATTTTGCTATGGTTTAACTTGCTGCCTCCTGCATAATGTCCATAATTCTTCTGGTACTCTGTCTATCTGGTCCAGACCATTGAATCTGTTCCTCACCTCCACCGTGTATTCCTTGGGTATGTTGTCTAGATCATATCTATCCGGCTTATTAGTTTTCCCAATTTTCTTCAGTCTGAACCTGGATTTTGCGATCAGTAGATTGTGATCTGAGCCACTGTCCGCTCCAGGGCTTGTTTTTGCTGACTGTAATGAAAAAGGCAATGGAAGGATCCATTTCCCAATTAGGTAAATTCGGTCCAGGTAGATGACTCCCTTGCAAGAAAGCCAGCCGTAGCTGACTCTAAGGTGCGGTGCTCTTCTCCCTTCATTACAACCACCCTCTCCAGCTTTTTGCACCAGCTGGGCACGCGTAATTTACGCAAAGAGGGTAAGTTGGAAAGAGGGGAGAAAATGCTGGTTTTTGCAGAGGTTTTTATTTTATTTTACTGTTCCCTTCAGACTCTGACAAGGGCTACTCTAGCTATTTAAAAGGGGGGACCGGGTTCCTGGGGGTGGGGGGGGGAGAGTTTGCTTTTGATTCCCTTCCTTAATTGTGTTTTATTTTATTTTTAAAAGGTAAAGCTTCCATTCTAAGGTCTTTTCTCCTGCCTTCTCTCAACAGGTTGCCTGAGCAGCATAACGGATGATTTATTTGAGGACGGGGCAGGAAAAGGACCCCCACTTTCCAACTTTGGAGAAAGAGGGCCCCCCAGCGTTGGGGGGCTCAGAAAGGAGGATGGTTTCTGGACATGCTGCAGAATGGACTGGTAAGTCCCATTATCCCCTAACATTAGGGTATTTTCTAGCCCCCCCTTTCCCTGGAGATTCCCCCCTCTAGCATTGAGTTTCCAGCGTGGATAGGCCAGATGTGGCCTATTGAGTAGCTTGGGACTCTTGTTCCCATCCGTCCGTCCTAGACATGGGCTGGCAAGGGAAGATGGGTGTTGAGGTTCCTCTCCACCCTTTCTGCTCTAAAGAGCACCCGGCGTGATTTCTGAGCCTGATTTGGACCTCCCCCTGCCCTGCTTATTGTACCTGTTTACGTACGTGTGCCAGGGACTACAATGCCCCACAATCGCCTGCCCAGGCTAGGCAGAAGCAGTGAGGAACGATGGGACCTCAGGAGTAGATTCTGAAAAACCAGGATATCCATTGCATCTTCCAACCCCAACAGGGCTTTGTTTCAGGGATCCCACAAACCCTCCCTCTGGCCTTCTGGGGGTCTGTGTTTCTTTTGGGGGGCTTCTTACCCTGAAGGACTCCTCCCCCCCTTTTTTTTAAAAAAATGTCCCTCTAGGGCTGCGTTTGAGTTTCTATATATTAAATAAAATGTATTTTGATTTTTTGTCCTATTATTGTGTCTGTGCCAATGGGAGTTTGTCCTCTTAATCCCTCCCTCCCTCTTGCTCTTTTCACCTCCTTCTTTCCCTTCTATTCCTCCCTCCCTTTTCCTTTCTCTTTCTTTTCTTCTTTTCTTTTCTTTCCATCCCTTCTGTTCTTCCTCCCTTTTCTTTCTTTCCATCCTTTTCCTTTCTCTTGCTTTCCTTTCTATCCTTCCTTCTTCCATCTCTCCTTCCTGTCTTCTGTTGGAGCGCCTATTCCTGTACACTGTTATTCTTATTATTCTGTCACCTACTGTCTCTACGTGAATTCTCTCTCTTTTCTCCCTCCCTCCCCTCCCCCTCTTTCTCTCTCCCTTCCTCCCGTTCTCTCTCTCCCCCCTCTTTCTCATTCTCTTTCAGTCTCTTTCTCATTCTCTTTCAGTCTCTTTCTCTCTTACATTCCCTCTTTCATTCTTTGTCTTTCGTTATCTCTTTCATTCATTGTCTTTCATTATCTCATTCTCTCTTTCTTTCATTCTCTCTCTTTCATTCTGTCTCTTTCACCTTTATTGTCTCTCCTTCATTCTCTCTCCCTCCATTTCTTTCTTTCTCCCTTCCTCCCTCTCTCCCCTCTTTTCTCTTTCTTTCATTTATTCTTTCATTCTCTTTCATTCATTCTCTCTCTCTCATTCTTTCTTTCTCTTTCATTATTTCCCTTTCATTCTTTCTCTCTCTATCTCTCACAATCTCATTCTTTCTCTTTCAATCTCTCTCCCTCAATCTCTCTTAATCTCTTTTTCTCCCACTTCTTTCTCTGTCTCTTTCATTCTTTCTCTTTCATGCTTTGTCTTTCATTCTTTCTCTGTCTCTTTCATTCTTTCTCTTTCATTCTCTCTGTGCCTCCCCGTTTCTCTCTGTTTCTCTTTCTTTCATTCATTCATTCATTCTCTCTCTCTCTCATTCTCTCTTTCACTCTCTGTCTCTTTCATAGTCTCTCTTTCATTCTTTCTCTCAATCTCTTTTTCATTCTTTCTTTTATTCTTTCTTTCTCTTTTATTCTCTCTTTCATTCTTTCTCTCTCCCTATCTCTCTGTCTCTCAATCTCTCTTTTTCTGTTCCTCTCTTTTTCTCTCTCTCTTCTTTCTTTCTCTCTCATTCATTCTCTCTCAATCTCTCCCTCTATCTCTCCTTCATTCTTTCTTTCTCTTTCATTCTCTCTCTCCTTCATTCTTTCTCTCATTTTCTTTCATTCTCTGTCTTTCATTTTTCTCTCTCTCCATTTTCTTTCTCTCTCTCTCATTCTCTTTCATTCTTTCTCCCTCTCCCTTTCATTCTTTCTCTCTCTCATTCTCTGTCTCTTTCATTCTCTCTCATTTATTCTCTTTCATTCTCTCTTTCATTCTTTCTCTCAATCTTTCCCCCTCTCACAATCTCTTTCTCTCTCCCTCTTAATCTTTTTCTTTCTCTCTTTCATTCTTTCTTTCTCCTTCATTCTTTCTTTCTCTCTTTCATTCTCTTTCTCTCATTCTTTCTCTCTCATTCTTTCTCTCCCTCTCCCTTTTTCTTTCTCATTGTTTCTTTCATTCTTTCTCTCTATGTCTCTTTCATTATCTCTCTTTCATATTCTTTCATTCTTTATTTCTGTCCCTTTCTTTCTGCTCTCTCCTTCATTCTTTCTTTCATTTTCTTTCATTCTCTCTCTTTCTTTCACTTCATTCTCTTTCATGCTTTCTCTCTCTCATTCTTTCTTTCTCTCTCTTTCTTTCTCTCCTTCATTCATTCATTCTTTCTTTCTCTCTCTAACCTAAGCTATTCTTTCTTCCACAGATGCGTCGTCGTCACGGGTCCGAATTCCTTGGCGAGACCTTCTTCGGAGCGGCAAAAGCGTCTTCCCTGGATTAATTAATGTAATTTGCATAATAAAGACTCAGAAATTAAACTTCTGAATGCTTAATGTTTTATTTTATTAAAATAGAGGATTTCGGCGATCCACTTCCGGTTTCTGGGTGGGTGCACCGAAAAAAGCAGTCCGGGTTGGAAACGAAACCATTGGCAGTTTGAGTTCCCCCGGAAGAAGGGGACTATTTTTCAGGTTACACGCCGGTCCCGCCTCTTCTGACGTCATTTCTGACGTCACTGGTCATATAGTCAAATATACCAAAAAGGCAGTTCTTCTCGTAGAGCCAGCGGTGGCGCAGTGGGTTCGACGGCTATAAGCCTTGCAGGTCTATAGAGGTCTGCGCGTTCGAATCCAGGCTGGGAAAAGAAAAAGATATTATTGAAATTTTTTTTTGGTGGCGCCCGCCATTTTGTCAAAAATGGTTCTCTGTTCCTGGTGTTGGGCCCCGCTACCTATGCCTAACCTTGCGCATGTCACATAGCCCTAACACTAGCGGTCCTGCCAAGGTGGGGCTAGTGGAGGACTGTGCAACTTGCCCAAGGTTGACACAGGTGGCAGGACCCAAGCCCAGAGAACAGAGAACCGGCGTCAGGTCATCTGGCTCAGAAACCCTCGGGATTCGAACCCGCCAAGGGCAGGTTTTGACTACGCAGCATATGGCCGCAATAATTTCATTTACCAAGCGTTATCCCGCTGAGCCATCCCATCAGCCCGAAGGGAAAGAGGGTTTTGGTAAACTTGACATGGAGAACGCTGTGACGTCAGTAAAAAAAAAAGGCATTGCAATTAATGGGGTCTCCGGCCACGGAGGAGACCCCAATTACTTTCTAAAATTAATTACTCATTAGCCAAGACCAGGGGCTCGCTTGGGGGGCAGTTTGGGGGGCGCCCTGCCCCCCCGGCACCCGAACCCCGCTTTCGTGCCCCAAATTCACACCTGGCGAAGACCGGGGGGGCCCCAAATCCAAAGCCCCTTCCCCCCCCCACTTCGAGACCCCCGCCCGCCCGTGGGGAGAGGGGGGGCCCCCGGGAAATTTGGGGGTCCCCTCGCCCCACCGACGGACGGAGGGGGGCCTCGAAGTGGGCGGGAAGGAGGCTTTGCCCCCCCATTCGCCAGACATGGAAACTTGGGGGGCGAAAGAGAAGCAAACAAACAAACAAACAAACACCCGAGAAAAAAGGCCAGGGCAAAACCGGCAACATTTCCTACAACAACAACTTTAAATAAAGGGGGGGGAGAAGAGGGGGGCCCACACCCCACCACCCCCACCCACCCCGCTAATTGGGAGATACACGTGTAACACATGCACAAGTACTAAACGTGGCGGCGGTGTCCCGTGTCGCGTGTGAACACACTGACGCGTGTCGGGGATAATACAATATAAGCCGTGCCGGTTACGGTCGGCGGTGGGGTCTGTGCCCCCCAAACCCGAGGTTTCTCAGACATGAGTGGCTGCCCCCCCCGCCCCCCCTTTTCTGGGGGATTTAGAAAAACCTCTCATGAGGCAAACCTCTAAAAACACGAGAAAAAAGCAAGTAATGTCTACAGAAGCAGCAACAGAGAACGCCGTGTAGTCGTGCCTGCCACATGACCACGGAAACGTCTGCAAAAGCAGGCAACGCGGGCTCTTGGGCTTGGAAACAGAGATGAGCACTGAGCTCTAGAGACGGATACGGCTGGCTTTCGAGCAAGGGGCAACTTTTACAGGAGAAGGTTTTGGAGACCAGATTGGGAAGAAGAAGAAGAAGAAGAAGAACCAGCAAGAAAGAATTCCTAAAAGAAAACCAGAGGAACCAAAGGAAGAGGCAAAGAAAGAGTGAGAGAGAGAGAGAGAGAGAACAGAAGGGAGGAAAGAAAGGAAGAGAAGAAAATAAAGAGAAAAAGGAAAAGAAAGGGAGGAGGGAATAGAAGGGAAGGAAGGGAAGGAAAAAAGAGCCAAAGGGAGGGAGGGGAAGGAAGGAAGGAAGGAAAATAGAGAAGAGAAGGAAGGAATAATGAGTCGAGACCCCCTGGATAGGAGGCAGAACTGGAGGCAAAGCTTGACTTAAAGGCCTTCGAAGTTTAGGAAAGTGGAGGATTCAACCCAAAAGCCACAGCAAAATCAGAGCGGAGTCACAGGAGAGACCCAATAGCTGGGAAAGGTAGGAAAGGGAAAGGGTGCTCTGGCTCAAAAGCCAGTCGTATCTGACTCTAGGGTTCAGTGCTCATCTCTGTTTATAGCAAAAAAGAGAGCCAGTGCCGTCAGTGTCTGCAGACGTTTCCGTGGACATATGGCAGGCATGACTAAACACCAGAGTACACAGAAAGCAGTTACTGTTCCCACTGATGTAGTACCTATTGATCTACTTGCAATTTCTTGCTTCTGAATTGCTAGGTGTGATACTGCGAAGGCAGATGGAAGGTAATTCTCAGCACAGTCTTCATGGCTGAGCGCCATGAGGATCGCCAATATTTGGAATCAGATACGGCACAAGAAGAAGGAGCACCCTCAGCCTATTCAGGCCAGAAGAAACACTCCTGCTGATCAGGGGGTTTTGGGAATTGAAGTCCAAGGACATCCGGAGAGCCAAGTTTGAGGACCGATGGCCAACCTTGGCACTCTGGGTGTTCATGGCTTTCAATCCCCAGAAGCTGAAGTCTCTTCGTTCCCAAAGAGAGCGAAGCAAGAGACGGGGACCCTCCTGGACAAATTAAGGGCTTCCTAGTGTGGGTGCCAGCTTCAAGCTTAAATCAGGTATCGACACCCCAACACCCGTTTGCCCATGCTCGTGTGAACGCATCAACCGCCCCATGAAGCAGGAAATGCAACACCTTCCCAAAGAAAACTTTTATTTCCTAGAATCAGCCAATGGGCGAAGGAGAAGGAGAGCGCAAGGATACTTGAAGCACCTTCCAAAAGCCACATGGAAGAGGCTGAACCAGAAGAACAACATGTGTCACACACATACCCGGAGGGAGAGACCATCATCATAAACCATTTTAAGAAAAGGACACCAAAGTCCAGCCTCCACAACCTGAAAACCTCTGGGCTCTCACAAGGCAAACATCTAAGAAAACACCCCCACAAAGGTGGTAAGAAAGAAATGCAAGAAGATCATGGGGGGGGGGGGGGAGGTGTTGTCCCCAGCTCCTGCCCAGCCTAACCGTTTGAAATTGCAAGTAGACAAATAGGGACCACTTCGGTGGGAAAGGTAAACAGCATTCCGTGTCTAGTCATGCCTGCCACATGACCACGGAAATGTCTGCAGAAGCAGACGGCGCTGGCTCTTTGGCTTTGAAACAGAGATGAGCACTGAGCCCTAAAGTCGGATACGACTGGCTTTGGAGCAAAACCAGAAATAAAGAATTCCTAAAGGAAAACCAGAGAAACCAAAGGAAGAGGCAAAGTGGGATTTTGAGCCAGGATTAAATTCTCAATCAGGAGAGAGAGAAAGAAAGAGAAAGAAAAAGAGAGAGATAGAAAGAAAGAAAGAGAGAACAGAAGGGAGGAAAGAAAGGAAGAGAAGAAAATAAAGAGAAAAAGAAAAAGGAGAGAGAGAAAGGGAAAGAAAGGAAGAAGGGAATAGAAGGGAAAGAAGGAAGGAAAAAAGAGCCAAAGGGAGGGGAAGGAAGGAAGGAAGGAAAATAGAGAAGAGGAGGAAGGAATAATGAGTCGAGACCCCTGGATGGGAGGCAGAACTGGAGGCAAAGCGTGGACTTAAAGGCCTTCGAAGTTTAGGAAAGTGGAGGATTCAACCCAAAAGCCACAGCAAAATCAGAGCAGAGTCACAGGAGAGACCCAATAGCTGGGAAAGATAAAGGGCACTCTGACTCAAAAGCCAGTCGTATCTGACTCTAGGGTTCAGTGATCATCTCTGTTTATAGCAAAAAAAGAAAGCCAGCACCATCTGTGTCTGCAGATGTTTCCGTGGACATGTGGCAGGCACGACTAAACACCAGAGTGCACAGAAAGCAGTTACCATTCCCACTGAAGCAGTCCCTATTGATCTACTTGCAATTTCTTGCTTCTGAACTGCTAGGTTGGCAGGAGCTGCGACAGAGACGCCATGGGAAATCAATGAATGAATGGGTTACAACACCCAAAGACCTCCTCCATGTGACGCTTGGCCAGACTCTCTCTTTTAAGCAGCCCTGCCTGGATACCAAAGCCCAAGTGAGACTATCATGGGTCTAAGTCAACACATATCTAGCTGGAGGCCAAAACCGTTCAGGGAGTTCACAGTACATGATGCGCCACAAAAGAAAAGAGACGACGACGACGACAACAACAACAACAACAACAACAACAACACCAGTTCTTCCCAGCCTACTCCAACTTCCCAAACAACTCCTGCAGGGAATGCAAAAGGCATCTTGGGGGGACACCAGAGAAACCCAAATAATGGGGGTGGAAAGAGGCGCCCTGGACAGACCTTCAGCTCAGAGACCCCCGGAAAAGCCTCCCCTTCCCTATGGCCACCTCCACAACACAGTCTGGGGGCAAGAGAGGGAAAGATCCCACATGCAAAGACATCACAACAACAACACCCGCAAGAAACATGCGACGACGACGGCGCAGGACTAGCCTGGAAATGGACAGACTTGGCCTCAAATGCTGGAAATACGGGCAGCCCAGATTCCTCTTTTTATCTGAGTTTATACAGTGGATTAAAAGGGGGGATTAAAAGGAGTGGGGGTTACTTTTGGGGGGGATTTGGAGAGTTTTAACGTTAAAGTGATCTTTCTGGGCTCCATCTGAGTCTCTGTGCAATATTTTATTGTACTGTATTGTTGATGTGCTGAGATTTCTGTGAGCCGCCCTGATGCGCCTATGCTGAGTGGGTGGCATGCAAAGCCAATAAATCAAATCAAATCAATTTGGAGCAGAAGTCTTTGACCTCCAGCCCCATGGGTTGCATGAGGTCCCTCCATGGGGGGCTTTCTGGATGCCCCCCAACCCTCTTATTGCCTGCTATCCTCCTCAAGGCTGGGCTGGAGAGGGAACCTTTCCCCCTTGTCCAGGTTAGATGTGATCTGGTTACTAGGCAGGTAAACTGGTTGGAGAGGAGGAAGACCAAGAGGGGAAGGACATTTTCTGCTCATCCTACCTGAGGGGACCCTGAAGCGACAGAGGGAAGAACACACCTGTACAGGTATTCCTGGAAGGCCAAAAACCTCTTTAAGGCGCCTGAAAAACCCTCTCTGTCAAATGTGCACCGAAGGACGGACTTATTCCTCCTTCCCTGCTTGGATCTCACGGGTATTATTATTATTATTATTATTATTATTATTATTATTATTATTATTATTATTATTATTATTATTATTATTATTATTACATCTCCTTCAAACTGATCTTATCAGGAAAAGTCCTCTTAAAAGTTTGCACAAAGCCTGGAAACCCTCCAGACATGTGGGATCATGACAGGAGCATCACAGCCTACAGAACAACTAAACCCATGGGGCCCAGGGGGGGGACCATGTACTTTGGAGTTGCTATTTCTAAGGCTGCAGCTCAAAGACCCCCACAGAGTCTGGTGGGGGTTTTAAAGGGGGGGCTGGCCTCTTTCCTTGGGCATCATTGGTGGAGTTAAGGGAGCCTGTGAGGTGGGGGGGGGGATTCCTTTTTATGGTGAGTTGTGGGGAGTCTTATGCTCCATAAAACATAACATTCAGGCCTCCAATAACTGGACTCCAAAACCTAGGGGGAATTTTTAATGGGGTCCAACCGTGCACATTGCAACCCAGGTAATGCACAAAGGCACACATACACACACCCTGTGTTGCTGTGGGCGGGGATTCTGGGGCTTGGGGAGTCCGACCTCCTCCTCTCCTCCTCCTCTGAGGAGGCCCATCCTCCCTTAGGGGTTGAATGCTGGTCGGGACCCAGGAGTGGGAATTCGGGCCAGAGAGTCACCCTGGGGCAGAGAAGAAGAAGAAGAGCATGAACCCCACCCCCACATAAACATTTCCCCCCAATAAATGTCTGTTTCCCATTACCTTGGCTGCTGCTGCTGGGCGTCGTGGTGGCGGGGGCGTCGGGGCCAGGCCAGGCCAGGCCAGAAGAAGCCCCGCCCCCTCCTCCTCCGCCTGCACAGGTGAGTCCCATTCGCTCCCACCTGCGCCTCCCAATGGCTGCGACCTGATCCTCCGGCGCCACCGCGTGGCCACTCGAGGAAACACACCCACTGCTTGCAATAGTCGTCCTTTGGGGATTCTTGGCTTCGTTTGTCTCTCGTTTTTGGAGACGAGAAGATCTGCCCAAGGCAATGGAGGCTCTTTCTCCAACACGACACGATCCAGAGCTTTGCCAAAAGGGCGCATGATGCAACATGAATCCAAACCATCCCCCATTGGGAGGGGAGGAAGGACATTCAATGCTCAGACCCCATTGAACACAGGCAGCTAAAGAATTACAGAAGATGCCATGTCAAACTTTCACATCTTTACTTCTTGCCTTTGCTTCCGATTATACGTAGGGGAGCCTAAACTTTTTGGGCCATGCGCTGGTCATGTGGTTCAGTGTGGAGTGGCCACAGGGTTCCTCCCGCCAGAAGTGGAAGTAAAATGCGCCCGCGCAAAACGCTGCCGTGAACGTGTTTACTGCAGCTGCAGGTGCATTTACGGCAGCGTTCTGCACATGCATGGGCGCATTTTACAGTAAAACCCTGCCTTACAAATGCCCAGAGTTACATAAAATTCGACTTACCTGATGTTTTTGTGCTAAAATCATGTCCAGGTTTGCATAATTTCCTATGAGTTTGCTCGGCGTTACATAAAGATTCTTTTCCCTATGGGTTTGCTTCGAGTTATGTAAAGATTCATTTCCCTATGGGTTTGTTTCGATTTACATAAAAATTTCATTTTTCCTATGGGTTTGCTGCAAATGTCTGAAAGAGAACCGTAAAGAGGAAGGGCAGGGTCTGTTCTCCATCATCGCATGATGCGTCAGAATGGGCTGAAACTACATGGAACCAGAAATAGGCTGAATATTAGGAAAAACTTCAACTGTTAGAGCAGTACGACAGTGGAACCGACGGCCCCGAGAGGTGGTGAGCGCTCCGACACCAGAGGTAGCCAAGAGAGAATTCAACAACCCTTTGCCATATTTGCTTCAATTCGGATTCCTGCATTGAGCACAATTTGGTTCCGACAGCCATAATCGCCCCTTCTGACTCTGTGATTCCAGAAGGGCAATGGGGAGATGTACGCCAACACCTCTGGACGGCGCCAGACATCAATCCTTTTATAGATCTGATATAAACAGAATTCTGGAAGTGGTGACCAAGCCATTTTTCTACCTGAGCCCAGAGACAGGAGAACAATCCCCGCTCTGCCCCCAATGCAGAGAAGCAAACAGGATTAGCCGCTGAATCTGGCCACATGGCAGGGTTTTTCGTTGCGTTGCCACAATGCACCGGCTTAATTGTCAGTGTGGTTTTTCCAGACTACCATGACCAGAATCCCCAACCTGCCCAGCCAGTGAGGAAAAGGATCTTCTGCAGCCTTTCCAAGCTCTGCTCAGGAATAACAGTGGGTTGTTTCCTCCCATCCTGTCTAATGGTAGGGCTGGCACGCGATGTGAGAAACCTGTGGGGAAATTGCAATGTCGGAACTGAATTTACCAACTAGCATTCTATCACCAAGGTCAGGTTTGGAAGGAACGATGGTGCCGACAATTTTAATAGCTTCATTTCCCAGGAAATGTTGGCCAGTTCCAGTTTGACGTGAAACCGCCCATTCTCTTGAGCAGGGGTTCCCAACCGAAGGCCATGGGCCGGATATAGCCCATGGTGCCATTTCATGTGGCCCACCCATCCCTCCAAGGGCATTCAAGAAACAAAATGGCCACCTCCCCATTGCACAGGCAGTGCAAAAATGGCCATCCGGCCCACGGAGCTGGCTGAGAGAGCGTGACCCGGCCCCCGGCTGGAAAAGGTTGGGAACCCCTGCTCTTGAGAGTCAAAGCGGGTCCCTTGCCCCATCAAATAAAGACTAGCACAACGTATACGAAGTATAGAATCAATTGTATTCCCCTTTGTGCTAAATGTACATGGATTGGATTTTTGTTTGTTTGTTCATAGCCATCATTTTATCAGTAACACTTTACAATAACATTGAAGAATACAGGAATTTTACAGGGTAAATATGCAGAATCACAGTTTTTCCCCCACCCCAAACCCTCCCCAGGAGGAAAAAAAAACCAACAAACAGGTAAGGTTTTTTTTTCTGTTTTAAAAAAGTCTCAGTTACCAAAAAACCAACTCAAATCAAAACTGATTTCCACCCTAAATGGAATGTCATAAAAAAATAAAAAATAAAAGTAAGGTGTTTTTTGTTGTTGTTGGTCAAAATGAATATTTTCCCCCACTCTGTTATTTTTTTCGTATTTTTTTTCTTAAAAAAACCAGAGAGCTTTTGGGGATCTTAAGAGTGTTTTTGTTGTGGAGGGTTTTTTTTTAAGCTTCTGCATGTCCCCCTCCCCAGATAAAAATAAAATATTAATAATGTACAAATAAATTTACATTTGGTAAGAATGTTCATTTCACTCTCATAGAAACGGGCAGAAAGGCCTGCCATATAAACAGTTGAGGATTATGAAGTTGTGTGGGGGAAGGAATAAGAAAATTAAGGACATTTTCCAAACAAATCAATGCGCACACACATACACACCCCTGTCCAGTTTTTGACTCATTGTGTCAGTTGGCTTGCAAAAAATTGCTTTTTGGAGTGGCTGCAAGTCCTGAAACATTGGCATTGTAGTCCTAAAAGAACGGTTTCTGAGCTCCGGAGAAAATGTATTTTGTCTATTTGTCGCCCCAAGCAAGAATCACCCTGAAGTTGATAATGGCCAACGAAAGAGATAATTCCCCTCGCAATCTCCCATGCAGGGGCAAAAATACATGGTTAGGATCAAGGAGATGCGAAAGGTCCCATGCTTCAACCACTGGGTGACTGTGTGGGTGTGCTTTGTGTTCACCCACTTCTGAGGATGTAGACCAAGGGTTCCCAGCCTAAGGCCTGTGGGCCGGATCTGACCCCTGGCACCATTTCATGTGGGCTCACCCCTCAAGGGCATGTAAACAAAATGGCTTGTGACAAAAAGGCCACACACACCCTATTGTGCAGGCAGGGCAAATTCGAGCTGGCGGAGAGAGCATGACCCGGGCCCTGGCTTGAAAAAGTTGGGAACCCTTGACGTAGACTTATGGCAGTGATGGCGAAGCTTGGGGCTCCAGATGTTCTTGAACTTCAATTCCCAGAAGCCCTGATCAGCAGGAGTGCCGACTTAGGCTTCTGGGAACTGAAGTCCAAAAACACCTGGAGTGCCAAGGTTCTCGCCATCACTGACGTATGGAATAAATGGTCTTGGGACGGTGTCAAAAACATAGCGGGATTTTTGCCATGGGCCTGGATTTGGCCAAGGAAGCATCATCTTGTGTCCACTTTCCTCCTTGAGCATTTCACGGAGGAACATGTCTGCATAGTTGAAGTGCTCCAGTCTTCCGTTTGCAAATCAGAGCCACTGCTCCGCACATTTCTGCCTGCCCTGCCTGCCTTAAGCCTTTAACTTTTGCGGAGTCTTTTCAAATAACTCAGTCCTTCACAGCGAAGCCCCAATTCTTGGCTGCTGGGTCTTCTGCACCTGACAGCTCTTGGTAGATCTCAGGGTCCCATTAAAGCCCATTGGACAGTGGTGGCGAACCTATGGCACGCATGTCAGAGAGGGCACTCCCAGCCCTCTCTGTTGGCATGCACGCGATCACTTCCTCCCCCTAGCAGTTTGCCCTACCCATCTGCCCAGCAGCTCAATGGGAGCACTTCCTCCCTCCCCCCCCAGCACAGAGTTTGCCCCACTCAATCTGCCCAATGGGAGCGCTTCCTCTCTCCCCCAGCACAGAGTTCACCCCACGCCTCTGCCCACAGCCCAATGGGAGCATTTCCTCCTTCCCCCCAGCACAATCCCTCTGTTTGGGCACTGGGTCTCTAAAAGGTTCGCTACCACCGCCATAGGAGACCCTGCCAACCAAAGCTCTGCCTACCCTGAAGAACATTTCATCGTTAGTTCTTTAGCACAGGTTGTAATACTAGACCGCCAGGATCAATTTGGCTGAGACGTTACATACATTCAAATATACAACAATTGGGTGAATTTTCATAGCACCGAGAGTGTGCTAGGCACTGTACATTCTCTCCCTCCAATGCTTCTCCTAGAAGTAAGGCTTGGGGAACTTATTTTTGCACGACAATTCCCCTTATTTTCAAATCCAAATCTCGACAGCTATGCGCGGGCCAGATTTGGCCCATGGGCCATAGTTTGGGCACCCTTGATCGAAACAATTTACAAGGACCTGCGGGCTATCACGAGTCCTCTGATGTAGTTGTTTTGCAATGATTAGGAAATTGGGATTTCTACTGTTCTCTATTTTCCCTTTCCAATTTCGTGTCTTTATGCAGAACCCGATGGACGTTCCAGATAGGAGGCTAGTTTCGGAAGAGCTGGACCCGTTTCCCCAAATGGCCCGGGACCAGTGGCAGTCTCACACCAGTTGCGCTCAGAGGCAATGACTTCATAGCTAAAGCTTGGTCGTCAATCCCATTTATTTTGGAGGGGAAGACGGGGTTGATGTATTTAATGGGTAGTGCCCGGAAATTCATTTAGAGGCAAGGTTGAGTTTCGTAAGAGAGGAACAAAAACTGGCATAATTTGCTTGCTGAAATTTACATTGAATGCCTCACTCTCGACACCTCCAAATTAAGGGTGACCAAACATTTAGGGGTGTGAAAACAATAGCTAGCGTGGTCTCGCCTCCAGAATAAAAGGCGTTATAACACACAATTAGCTTTCTAGGAGCACCAAGCCAAATTGAATGTTTGAAAAGGAGGATTTGGGAAGAACAGCAAAAATGAGAATGGTGTCCAATAATTCCTGCAGTATTTTATTTTTTCCAAATCTCAAAAGAATAAAGGCTTAATTACGCTTAAACGAAGCCACTAGACTGCATGGGAATTTAGTTAATCACAACTAACTCGGGTCCATCATGATGGAACAGTCCTTCTCGACAATCTGTAGTTTCTAACGGCCTTTTCCCACATAAACAATATTCCCCAACCTGGTTTCCTGTACATAGCTCTCGCTACAATACCCATCGCCCACAGACGTTATTAAGGGGGCACATGGCTTGAGTGATGGGAGCTGTAGTCCAACACAGCTGGAGGACAGTAGATTTGGAGAGTTGACTTAAATCAAGGGCTTCTCAGAGGTTCAGTTTCCAACTTACATTTTGGGCTACACCTTCCTCTTTAGTGCAAGAGTGGGGTAAACTCTGTACATGCCTCCAAAGTTACAGGGCTCCAGTTCCCTGGACCACATGTATAGCATGATGGGAGTTGTAATTCTTCATAATGTGGCAACTGAGCCCTTTCACAACAAGAAAACCCTCCTTAAAGCGGGGGTTCCCAACCTAAGGCCCATGGGCCGGATCCAGCCCCCAGTGCTATTTCATGTGGCCACGCCATCTCTCAAAGAGCATTCAGGAAACAAAATGCCTGTCCCATTTGAAGCTGTTGGGACAAAGTGGCCATCCCCATTGTGCCGTCAGGGCAAAATGGCTATCAAGACTGAGAGAGCGTGACCCAGCCCCTGGCTTCAAAAGGTTAGGACCCCCCCTGTCTTAAAGCTATGGGAGGGATAACCCCCCCATTTGATATAGGTCTGTTTAAGGGTTGAGATAGTTATTCTAAGAGGCAATAATACTATTTTACTAATCCTAAAAGACTGAGACAGTTCCTTTTGCTACCAATTAGCTAAAAGGCAAAAAGAAACAGTGGTGACACATGGGCTCGCCACTGGAAGACAATGCGCAGCCCTCCTCTGCAAGATGTTGTGTAGGAGGAAAGTCTTGAGAGGAAGTACCCAACGCTAACTATCCAGGAGCGGCATCGCTTCCACATAACACCCAACTCTAGTAATAAAAATGGTCTGTGCGTCCATTCGAAACAAAGGGATTTGTTCCTTTCACCTGCCGTTGTGCGGAAGGCAGGGTGAGAAAGCCACGCTGCAGTAAAGCCGTCGAGAAAAGTCAGCACCGTTGCGTGTTTGGCAAGCAGAGAGGCCACAATCTCAGCCACCATGCGCCGAAAGCCTTCCTCTGGTTTGGCTACGGCAGCTTTCACCCAGAGCCGTGAAAATTTGACACATACATATCCTCATCCCCCGAGGGGCAGATGAGGACAGAGAGGGAGGAGGGTCCAGCCCCAACCTCAACGTGACTTTAACTCCTTTCCCAGTGATGAGGAACCTTGGCACTCCAGCTGTTCTTGGACTTCAATTCCCAGAAGGTCAAGTCCCTGTGAACCCACACACAATAAGTCAATTCGAGTGGATTCACAGGGACTTGGGCTTCTGGAGTGCCTAGGTTCACCATCACAGTCCTAGCCCCATCTTTCCCTTCCGATGACATTACGATTTGATCGGGTGGACATAGATATTAAAAAAAACACCCCAAAACAATACAATAAAAAAAGCAATTGAAATGAGAAATGCAACATAGCTTATCGTAATGGGGAAGACTTTGATCAGATAACCCACTTGCCTGCTGTTAAACCTGCTATCTAGGGAATATTAGTTTGGAACTACAACTCCCATAATTCCACATCACCTTCTCTCATTTTCTAAGAGCCTGGGTGACAGCCAGTGTGGTGTAGTGAACGTACGCAGATTTGGCCACATATACTCTTTATGTTGTATGCAAATATACTTGAAGCCGATCGGCTCATTGTCTCTTCCCTTTAACACCCTCTTTCCCAGGAGAGAGGAGAGAGAATGAGCCGATCAGCTTCAAGTACATTTGCATACAACATAAAGAGGATATTTCAGTGGTCTTAAACATAGATTTTTTTAAAAAAATGAAACTGAGGTACACAAGGCTAAGACAGTAGACAATTAAGTGATATAAGTGTAAAAAACAGTTATGTGAAAAAATCACCATAAGGTGAGTGCCTAGGGGGTGTTTCCTCCTCCACCCGGGGGAGCCCAACACTCCTCCTCCCTGGCTTTGGTATGAGGAACATACACATTGGTTTTATGTAATAAAAATAATAAAGTAATATTAATAATACGGGAGAATTATGGGAAAATACTAATACGGGAGGGCGGCAGGAAACCACTGAGCCACCAATCGGCCTGGCGTGGTCAGTACCTTCAACCCCAAAGCTGATGCGCTTCCTTCAAACTGGCTCTTGAATGTTCCTTCCTTCAATGCTCCATATATTTTGTACTTTCTATATCTTATACAGTATATCTTAATATCTCTCTCTATACATCTCTCTGTATTTATAGATATGTCTCTCTATAGAGTTATCTATGGCTTCCTTGTTACTTTTATTTATTTATTTTGGGAAGAAACAGTAGACAGCTACTGAGGAGGAAAAGGGAGATATAGCGATAAAGCTCTCACTCATGCACATAAGGACACACGGCGCCCTTCCACCCCTGCTCCAACTTTGGCAAAAGGTTGCGGTCTTTTCCGAGGCTGTGGAAACGCCAAAGGACCTTTTTGCATTTGGCTCTGTGCACCTTTTCAATTTTTTTTTAAAATAAAAAATCAAACAAAACCCAACCCCGCCAACCACGGAGAAAGCAAATTGAAAGGAAATGGCGACTCAAGTTTCACATGCTTTTAACATTTTAACGAAAGACAATGTAATAGCACCTTAATCCAGGGGAGATCTTGACATTAGGAGGTGGGGGATGTGCAGGTGAAACTTGGAAAATTAGAATATCGTGCAAATGTCCGTTCATTTCACTTAAAAGGTGAAACAAATATATGAGATAGACTCACTACATGCAAAGCGAGAGATGTCATGCCTTAATTTGTTCTAATGGTGATGATCATGGCGTACAGCATACATGAGATTATGTGATGATTATGGGGTACATGAGATTGGGGGAGGTGGGGTTTTCATAAGCTGTAAGCCATAAGCATCACTATTATAACAAAGCAAGGCTTGAACTATCTCGCTTTGCATGTAATGAGTCTATCTCATATATTTGTTTCACCTTTTAAGTTGCATTACTGCACTGAATGCACATTTGCACAATACAGTGGAACCTCGTGCAAAAGTTGAGAACTCCTGTTATAAAAGCCTTTTATTGATAAGCCATACAGTGGAACCTCATACAACAATTGCCCCGTATAGCAACGAAATTGCATAACAATTAGGTTTTGGGGGTACAACAATTTTTCAATGGGAAAAAAACCACTTAGCAAAATAAATAAATAAATTGTTGTACGATGCATCCCATAGGGAAAATCGCTCTACGATGCATGTACATAGCTGTCAAGTATCCCTTATTGGACAGGAAAACCCCTTATTTTACCCTCTTTCCCGCCGTCATCCCTTATTAATTAGACTGCAATGCCCCATTGCCGCCATTGGAGGGCAGCACAGGATAAGCATCGCTGTCAAGTATCCCGTATTTGCCGGGAAATTTCCCTTATTTCCAAATCCAAAACTTGACAGGTATGAATGTATCGTATAGCAATCGTTTCGCACAATATGGAACGGATTAAAACCATTGTATGGGGTAGCACTGTATTCAAATTTTCCGAGTTTCACCTGTAACAGACCATGAATGGTTCATTTGGACCCTTCTAAAACAAAATCCCTGGAGATATTTGAAACCACACGCCCCTTCTGCGCCAAAATGCAGCCGCACCACCCCAAAAAAACTGCTCTTGACTTCATCGATAAAGCGGGGGGTGTCAAACTCTTGTTCTTTCCTTTAAAAAAAACTTGATTTTTTTACCACTCTCCCCTTTTTTTTAATTTTTAAATTACAAAGACAGGATATGAGTTGGCTGTTGGAAGATTGGGAATATCTTCAGCCCCAAAGTCCACCTTACCTGCTTTATTTATTATAATGAATAGTATTTCCTTTTGGAAAAAAAAAACTTGTTCATTTTATTCCACACATTTCCAAGACTCCGACACGTTATAACAAAGAGAGGAAGAGAAGAAGAGAAGAAGAGAAGAAGAGAAGAAGAGAAGAGAAGAATGCAAGACGGACAGACTGACCCTTTTTGTTAAGAGAGAATTCAGAGGCAGAGGAGAGTGGGGTGTTGTGGCCGTGGGGTGTTGTGGCCGTGGCTGTCCCCCCTCTTTCCCCCAGTCCAGTTAGGGGTTCTGTAGAAAGATACCACGTTGCCTCCACCTGGGAATCTCTTGTTTCATAGCATGGTGCTGGGGGGTGGGTGGGGGTTTATATAGGGACGAGGTCGGTGGGCCCCCCCATTTCCTTTCCACATCAAAAAGTACGCTTGCAAAGAGCTGCAGCAAATGCTCATGCGCACACGGTCGTGGGAAGCCACCTCCTAGCTTCGAGTGGACCTGGGAAGCCTCAACCCCTCGAACCCGCTTTAATCATCCTTTCCCAGCATCCATCCCATTCTTCCGGCCGACACACGTTATCTGGACTCTGACCGCCATGTGTCAGCCGTTTCGGGCTTTCTCCCTCGGTTTGCGAACACCCGACAACACCCCTGCAGGGATGAACAGTCGGGCAGAGGGGAGGCAGGCAGGCCCTATGGCACTTTGATTGACTGACTGAGCTAGATATATATAGGTATGTATCTATGCATATATACATATATTCTTTTCACTTTTTCCCCCTCCTCCTTTTTCATGTTAAACGCAGGCGTTCTCAACCTTTTAAAGCCGGGGTCACGCTCCCTCAGACAGCTTCGGGGGGGTCGGATGGCCATTTTGCCCTTCCTCCACCACATGGCACTTCCAGGTTTGGTGGAGGCGGTGGGGGGGGTCCCCACATGAAATGGTGCTGTGGGCCACATCTGGCCCACAGGCTGCAGGTTGAGAATCCCTGGCTTAAAGTAAAACAGGAGTAAGCAAACGGAAGAGGGATGGAGTGTGCCATTTTAGGATGCCAGTGGTTGCCCATTCTCCTCTCTCTGGTGAGGAAAGGAGGCATTTTGGGTGGTCTCCTCTTGAGAAAGTTGGTGTGTGTGTGTGTATGTGTGTGGTTTTTGGTAGGTCTGGGTGGCTTCTCTGCGTGTGTCGGTCTCTCTGTGGCACGCAGGGACTCGGGGCGGGGGAGAAACAAAGGGGGAACGTGGGGCTCAGACATAATATTCCTTGTCTTTGTTTTTCTTGCTCTTGCTGGGCGTTTTGGTGGCCGTGGCCGGCTTCTCCTTGACCACCGTGCCATTGCTTTGGGCCGAGTTACTGATGTAGTTCCGGCTCTGGTCCACCTGGTAGGAGCCTTCGTCCCGGTTGCGGTATTTGTACATGGCGTACAGCAGGATAAGGATACACAGCGCGGCGGCGGCCACGATGCCCACGACCATCCCGGTCGTGCTGCTGGACTCCCGAATGACCTCCACTGCTCCGGGGGGGCCCCTCTCCCCGGGGCCGGTTGGGTTCACTGTGGGCAGATTGTGGAAATTGGGGGAAGAGGTTATACCAGGGTACCTAGGCCTGTTTAGCTTGTCGGGTTCAAAGGGGGTGGACACGGCGGGGTACTGTTCTGGGTGGGGTTTGTTGTTCATTTTGCCGGCGGGGATGTTACGGACCAAACTGGGAGAGGTGGTGGAGGTCAAGAGGTCAGGGATGGAGGGTGACTCCGGCAGTCCTGTCCTAAGGTTGGGCCGGTATCCTTGCGCTTTTTTGGGCGCTCCATCGGGCCGGCCAATTAGGGTCCTATCCGTGACCAGGGGGAAAGTGGTGTAAAAATCTTCGTCGTCAGTAGGGGGCAGGCTGGAGTCGAAGACCTCGCCCGAGGCGTAACCGGAGGCCTCGATCCCCTCCTCACAGTCGCTGTCGTCTTGGTCGGCCAAGCAGGGGGGCCTCGGGTGGGATGGCAGGGAAAGGGTGTCTTTGGTGGTCTCGACTACGGTTAGGAAGGGGCCGAAAGTGGGAGGCGGGGGGATGAACGGAGAGCGGGTAGCGATTGGAGGGGTGTCTAGTGAGTCTTCGGTTATTATGGGCAATACTAATTCACCTCCTAGAACAGAGAGAAAAGGGGAAGAGACAGAAAGCAAAGGTGGGTTAGTGGCAGGTTAGTGGCCGTGGCGCTTCAATCTCCCACCGATACAAGACAACTCAAGCCCCGTCTGCCTACAGCTAGCCAAATCCCTCTGCTCCCCAAAGTCCCTGGCCACTAGCTTCCTCTCTCGCACTTTACCAATATATTAGTCTAAAGAAATAATAAACCAAAAGGAAAAGGAAAATAAACAATAATAATAATAAAAAAGAATTTAAAAAGTCATTTAATGCGCAAAAAACTAAACAGATAAAACCAGCAGAATTAAGAGCAATAAAAAACCCTCACTTGCTCATCCTCTTCCCATCCTCCTTGACTAAAACACTGATATTTTCCTTTCTTTCCTTTTTTCCCTTTTTTTCTGATCGTTTTCTTTCTTTCTTTTTTTTTTTTTTGTTAAAAGAAAAATAAGAGAGCAAACCACGGAATTCAGTCAACTTACATCAACAAATAGGCCGAGTGATATTAGCATGAAGAAAAAAAATTACAAAAAAGAAAACTGGGTAAGAAGGTTTTTTTGGGAGAAAAAAACAACGTTTTTCTTTTTTTCTTTTCACATCTTTCTCTCGAGTCTGGCTTTTTTTTTTAAATAAAAAAAGTCTCTCTAGATTCCAGGTCTCTCCCTTTTCTTTCCACGATTGCACCATGTCAAACCCGACCCTTACCCCTTACCCCGCCCCACCATCACCCCTTTCTTTGGGTCCCCCCATTTCTTCCCACCCTCCCCTCATAGTACACCCCCCCCCCAAGCCAGTGTTAGGAAAACCAATGTTAGTTTCAAAATCACCATAATAACCTGCAGCTCCAGCTATTTTTAAAAAATAAATAAATGTGCAGGTTGGGCCGTGGGAGCGGAAGGGAATAGGAGAGAGAGATTTCTATAATTTGAAAAATTAAAACTCTGAAGTAGCTTTTGGAAACAGAGGCAGATCCAAATTCTCTGCTGCTTGTGGGTTGGGACAGGATGGTAGATAAAATGCCCCGTGTCACAATAATTGTGATGTAAACTGCGACCCTTCCCTCTTCCTTCTCTCCGTAGCCCATTTACGACAGCCGCGGGTGCATTTACGGCCGATGCAACCGGATTTACGACAGCCGCGGATGCGTTTACGGCTGATGCAACCGCATTTACGACAGCCACGGGTGCGTTTACGGCTGACGTAACCGTGCTTACAACAGCCGCGGGTGCATTTATGGCTGACATAAATGCGTCCACTTCCACCTCTGGGTGTGGTGGGCCATATGAAATGATGCCACAGGCCGGGGCCAGCCCACAGGCTGAAGGTTGGGAACCCCTGCTCTAGACATATGCAGAGCGCATGGTTAGGAGGTGGTGGGGGCAATTACTTCTCTTTTGTGTGTGTGAAGAAAGGATACTGTTCATACCAGGATGGGAAAAGGCCAGGGTTGTTTGCTCCCTGGAGAGAGGAAATACCAAATAAGCCAGCTCTCTCCTGCAAGGATGATGATGCCTGCTCAAGGGGGAATCTTGTTGGGAATCAGGATGGCTTGAGGAGGCTGTTCCAGAACTTTCATTAAAAACAAAAACAAAAAATGCACCAGTCTTCACTCCCCAGTGCTAAGAAACCTTTTCTTGTTGTTTAATATGCAGTGTATGTATGTGTGAGTGTGTGATTCTTCTGCAAGGAATCCCACAGGAAGTCTCTAGCAGAACAGGTTTTATCCAGCATCACCTTTTATGTGCCGCAGATGTGGGAGACATTAAGTGAGATGCCGTCTACAGACGTTTAGTCCAAATTAAACCTGTAGTCTTCAAAGTGCCAGAAGACTGCTATGTGTAGTGTTGAGATGTTGACGGGAGGTGCTTTGCGTTTGGGTTGGATGTGTGTCTGTGTGAATCAGAGAAAGTGGGGAGGAGCGGAGAGAGAAAGACATGAAAGAGAGAGAGAAGGAGGAAATATTAGGTAGCTCAGACTGGTGCAATATGAGGAAATGTCGTGTCTGTCATCTCCATTCATTTGCATATGGCTTTAAGTCCCAGTTTTGGGCACATCCAACCTCAATTCCCTGTCTGTAGACTGGATCCCTTGTGTGGCTTTTTATAGAGAGACCACCCAAAGCACTACATAATCAACCCTAAAGACTTTCTTGGGATCAGCTGGAAGAGGCCTCTGAGGCCATCGAGTCCAACCATATTCTGCCTACGTCCATTTAGTTTGAGGCCACTTTGCTGAAGTCAAGTTATATTACTTCAACAGCATTCCCACTGTCTATCATAGAAATTACCTGGTTGAAAAATGAAATCAGATTCTGAAACACACACACACACACACACACACACACACACACACACCCAATTTGTTAGCATCCTTCTTAAAGAGCAGTTTACACTCTGGATATGGTCTAACTAGTGCAAAATAGAGAGGGACCAGTATCAGAAGTTCTGGAGGCTATGCTTCTGTCAATGCAGGCTAAAATAGCATTTGCCCTTTTCTGTTTGGAGCCACATTGCACTCTTGACTCACATTCAACTTGTGATCTACAACAGTTGCAAGAACTTTTTCGCTTGTAATATTGTACCCTGTTTTGATTCCCACCCCCCTCCCTCCGGTGTAAATCTTTGCACTTATCCGTTCAAAATTCATTCTGTTTGTTTCAGTCCAATGCTTAGGTCTAGCAAGATCTTTTTGAATTTGGACTTCCAAGCTGTTAACTATTCCACCCAGTTTTGTGTCATCTACAAGTATTCCCTGCACTCCCCCAACCAAGTCATTAATAAAATCATTGAAGAGCACCAGGACTGACTCTTGTGGTACCCCGCTTGTTATCCCCTCCCAGTTTGAGCATGATTCTGGAATCAACTGTGTAGCCACCTGACACGTGTGCTATCTAGGACCACACCCAGCCAATTTGCTAATCGGAAGATCGTGGGGCACTTTGGCAAAGGCTTTGCTGAAATCAAGATATATTATGTTTATAGCATTCCCACTATCTACCAAGGAAGTTACAAAATCACAAAACGAGATAAGATTAGTCTGGCAGGGTTTGTTCTTGACAAACCCATGTTGGCTTCTAGTTATTACTGCATTGTTTCCAAGTGACCGTTTTGCAATCTGCTCCAGAATTTACCCTGGGATTGATGTCAGGCGGACTGGTCTGTAGTTCCTTGGTTCCTCCTTTTTAAAGAAAAGGCTCAGCCCTATGGATTTGAACTCATTTAAAGTAATAAGGTATTCCACGACTGTTTATCAAACACAAGTTGGAGTTTGATTCCAAAAATGTTCTGATGTTGGGATGGGACTGGCAAAACTATCATCATCTCCTCCTCCCACTTTCTATTTCTACCTCTCTTCCCTACCCTAATTGTAACATGTGGGTTTATTAAGATGTATCTGTATCTAGAGCTTGGAAAAGTTGCTTTTATGCATTATGCATCAAATGCCATCGTAGCTGAGAGATTTTAGGAGTTACTTTTCTAAGTTCCAATCCTGACTATCTTAGGTAAAGGTAAAGGCCACCCTTGCTGGAAAGCCAGTCATATCTGACTCTAGGGTTCAGTGCTCATCTGTTTATTGCCAAAGATCCAGCGCTCCCTGCTTCTGCAGACGTTCCCGTGGACATGTAGCAGGCATGCCGCAACACCAAAGTGCATGGAATACTGTTTTCCTCCCCACAGATGTGGCCCCTATTTATCTACTTGCAATTTCTTGCTTTCGAACTGCTAGGTTGGCAGCAGCAGGGACAGAGATGGGAGCTCACTCTGTCATGCAGTACCTGGGAACCAAACTCCGACCTTCCAGCCAGTGAGTTCAGCGTCTTAACCACTTGAGCCACCGCAGTCCCCTGACTATTTTAAGTCCCAATTATTTCAATAGGTATAACTAAGTATAATTAAAGGCCATTTCAGACGAGGCTTTTATCACACCTTCACCTTCCTTGGTCAGTTACCATTGGCGCAGTCCTCCACTCATAATTCCCCTTTTGTTTTTCTGTTCCTTTTATTCATGTCTTCTTTGTTTCCAGACAATTCCATTATGGAGAAAACATGAAATGGCTGCAAAGGAGCTTTCTAGCTGGTAGTATGACAAAAGCCTTTTTTTAAAAAAAAAAAAAACTCCTTGAAGCTTAGAATCAATTCAAGTTTTTTCCCCTGAATAAAAAGAAATTGCAATTCAAGGCCAGTTTCCATTGAGAGCCCACTGAAAGGACTGAGGTTTTACTCTGAGTAATTCCCCAGATCTGCCTCCAAGCTGCACAGACCGCCTAAAGCAGGGGTGCCCAAACTTTTTGGGTGGGAGGCCTGACCACAGTTGAGAAGGCCTGACCACACCCCCGGAACAGGGGGTGTTTGCGCATGCGCATCCATACTCACTTCCTGGTTCAGCGCAAACGCTTCTGCGCATGTGCGAAAGTGGCCATATTTACTCCCTGGTTTGGCGCAGAAGGTTCTGTACATGTGCAGAAGCATCCGTATTCACTTCCCGGTTCGGTACGGATGCTTCTACCCCTGCACAAGCATGTCCGCGCCCAACCAAGAAGTGAATACGGATGGTTCTGCTCATGCAAGAGGGCATCTGCGCCCAACCAGGAAGTAAATATGGATGCATCTTCACATGCGCAGGAGTGTCCGTATACACTTCCTGGTTTGGCAAGGGCTTGATGGAATGGCTTTCTCTCTCATTTGGTTAAAGTTGGCTAGCATTCTGTTGTTAACAAGCAAAGGATGCTGTTTAGCTGCTGTTGATCTCTTGCAGCCCCAAATCTGAATATTGGTAATCATTGTGGCAATCAGCCATGAAGACTGTCCTGAGAATATAATGCAGTGGTGTTTCATCTGACTTCCGCATGGCAGCATGATGCCCATAGTACCATTGATCCAGTTCCAAGAGTCACTTTCTGCTCCTGAGCCCTTTTGTCATGCAAAGTCCTCATCGGCTCCTAGGCCAGGATGGATGAAGCTGCTGCCCTTCATCATTATGGAGTCAAGTGAGATTTAATCCATTTAGGGACCACCACCCTTCTCTGTGGACTTCGGCACCCAAGGCTGCTAGTCCTCAGGGTGGTCAGGTTAGTTAACCACCACCTGACACTCGGCATTGAGTCGCTGGCAGTAGGGTCTACTCTATGACCATAGCAGGATAACCTGGCCAAACACATGAGGGCTTTATAGACCTTGGTAATGGGATAATGTTTCCTTCAAATATCTTTCTTCCCATAGCGTTTGTGCAGTGGAGAGGAACAGATTGTCTGCGTGTTGGAATTCTTTAGCGCACTCAGTGTTCCTCAGCTGCACACCTCAAATCGACTTGTTGTCCTTTCCCCATCTGGTGCTATAGTCACAGAAAGAAGATTAAGTAAAATCAGTTCCTGTGTTTCTTGAACACCGAATTCGTCACTGGTATGAACGTCAGATCCACCTGTTGGGACTGCTGAATCCAGGCAGAGAGTATAATGTCACTTTAAGGCATTTTCTGATGTCCGGACTGGGCGATAGAGATGACCTAGAACTACTAAATAGCTGTGGTAGGGACATTAGGGTGGTAAAAGTCTTCTGATGAGGACTCTGTCAGGCGGCGGTTAACTAACCTGACAACCCTGAGGACTAGCAGCCTTGGGTGCCGAAGTCCACAGGGAAGGGTGATGGTCCCTAAATGGATTAAATCTCACTTGACTCCATCTTAATGGAGGGCAGCAGCTTCATCTGATCTGATCAGTTTAGTTTCATAGGAAGATCTTTATAATTCACCGCACAGTGACGATTTTGCTACTGGGAATGACACATGTGATTTGCATATCGAGTGTGCTGATTCCAAACCTGAACTCAGAATTTGCCTATCACGTACAGATGTTGAGGCATAGCTGTTCAAATGGTTGGTAATTGGGTAGTGTATTTTTACGTGGGAACATTAGAACAGTTGCAGCTACCTCTATGCCTGCTGCCGCCTCAGCTGAATCGCGTCCCCTGGTGGCATGCATGCTCCAGCAACTGGGCATGTCTGGGCAAGCCAGTGAGCTGATGTCAGAAATAGGTATGTAAGGCGAGATGGACCATGAATAAGGTTGAGTGTTAGAGTCCCTAAATGCAAGACCAACAGACTCAAGTGGGGGCTGCTGGTGGACAACAACATGAATGTGTAAATGTGGAGAGAGAGAATCTGGCTCATTTACTGGGCTGCCAATTACTGTCAGAAACATGTACCGATAAGGACAAGTTTAGCAAACGACAGAGCCAAGAAAGTCCAGGGTATGATTACCTCTGCTTGCCCTTGGGGGTCGCCAGGCGCTGGGGCGCACCGGGATGAGTCCCTGTATCGGGGGGGGGGGATGCATTTGCCCCCCTCTTTGCAGAGGAATAGGAACCACTTTTGATCAAGTGGTGAGGAAGAGGAGGAGGACGAAGCAAAAAGGACCATCAAAGAGGAGTCGTTGGCAGGTAGATGAGAGAGAGAGGAAGAGGGTGGCAGCAAATGCTCACTGATTCTCCAGGGAGGGAACAGGAGGGTGTTTGTCACTGGGGAGCAGCTGCGTGTATGTGTAAGTATGTGTGTACGTGTGTCGAAGGGCTGATTCACAATTTGCCTAGAAGCAACCGGCTCTACGCCTTCGCAGATTTGCTGCCAGGTAATTAGGGAGGAAACTACCCCTTATATTTGCCATGTTAAGGAAACAGGTGGCACCCGCACTGCTTTCTCTCCGATTTCTCATTTCCCTAGTCCTAAATTTAGTTCACCTCAAACGCTAAACAACAAAAAAAATTTTTTTTTAAAAAAAGACGCACACACATCCCAGGAAAATGCATTCTTCTGTTGCATGGTGTTCTGCTAATTACAGTAAAACCATAACTTACAAATGCCTCTAGTTACAAAAGAATTTGACTTACATAATGATTTTGTGCTAAAACCATGTCCCGGTTTACACGATTTCCTATGGGTTTGCTTCGAGTTACGTAAAAATTCATTTCCCTTTTGGTTTGCTTCAATTTACATAAAAATCTCATTTTTCCTCTGGGTTTGCTTTGAATTACATAAAAAAAAATGATTTAAGCAAAAGCCTACGGAACAGACTTTTTTCGTAAGTAGGGGTTTTACTGTATATCCTTTTTTGTATGTAATCTGGCTTAACATACTTCTAAAAAACAATTTTCTTGATATATATGATATATATTTTTCAGCATTCTTTTTTCTGTCAAGTTTATAGTTTGGGCCATTCAAAAGATGTTTTATTGATCAGATAGGGGTTGCATGCAAAGGTGAGGCATTTTATTGAGTAAATTTTATATTTTATTGTGATTGTATCATTCTACTTGTAATCTAATGCAGGGGTTCCCAACCTAAGGCCTGTGGGCCAGATCCGGCCAGCATCCCCATTTCATGTGGCCCCCACCCCTACAAGGGCATTCGAGAAACAAAATGGCCACCCCTTTGAAGCTGTTGGGACAAAATGGCTGCCCCCATCGTGCAGGCAGGGGGAAATGGCTCTCCTTGTTATCCTACTATGGTAATAGAGTAGACCCTACTGCCAGCGACTCAATGCTGAGTGTCAGTCAGCGGTTAACTAACCTGACCACCCTGAGGACTAACGACTTGGGTGGCAAAGTCCACAGGAAAGGGTGATGGTCTCCAAATGGATTAAATCCCACTTGAATCCATATTGATGAAGGGCAGCAGCTTCATCCATCCTGGCCTGGGGCTGAGGAGGACTTTGCATGCCAAAAGGGCTCAGGACCAGAAAGTGACTCACATAACTGGATCAGTGGTACTATGGGTGTCATGCTGCGATGTGGAAGGCAGATGCATTATATTCTCAGGACAGTCTCGCCATGAAGATCACCTATATTCAGATTCAGATACGGCAGAAGGAGAAGAGCTCTGTGTGTTTGTGTGTGTGTGCATGTGCAATGCACACTCAGACAAACAGCTGGCCGAGGAGGCTATTGCTGCTGAGACAGAGCTTCTGGCATGAGCCACCAGTGGGACGCACAGCCACTCTGCAAGGGGTGGCTTATCCCTCTGTTGCCAGAGCCAAGCATAGCCCTGGGGCATCGCCTGTGGCTTTGCTCCAACTCATGAAAGAGGACTGGCATGCATTGCCTGAAGCCACTAAACTGGGTTCGGTGCCACGGCCACAGCTTCCGTGGCAGGACTGGGTCAACGTCACACAGGACAGGTCTCTGATCTTGCAGGAGATGAATAATCAAAGGTCCGGCCAAAGGCAGTTGTTTGTGAGGTGTTTTTTTGTGAGTGGGAAGACTGCTCATAATAAGCACAGGAAGAACCTTTCAGCCGATGGTAAAAGAAACCCCTCCACATCCCCTCAAAGGTCCTTTCGCTGAAGACGAGGATTGACCAGCTTGTGTCCGACATCCTCCACTCGCCCCTCTCTCCGTAGTCTGGGTGTTGAGCAGATGGGTCTTCAACGGCTGCTGCCCAACTGCTACTCCTATGGAAGTGATGGCAAACCTTGACACTCCAGCTGTTCTTGAACTTCAATTCCCAGAAGCCCTTCAAGGGCATTCAAGAGACAAAATGGCCATCCCTTTGAAGCTGTTGGGACAAAATGGCCACTACCCCCATTGAGCAGGCCACGACTGTGGCTTGCTGAGAGAGCATGACCTGGCCCCCAGCTTGAAAAGGTTGGGAACCCATGCTCTATTACATTGGCTGTCTGACTCTTATTAAAATTCTGCTTTAAAATACAGAAGCCTAATAAGGGAAGTACAACCAGAGCCTTGAGTTTCCTCATCTGCACATCAGGCTTGCCCAGTACAGTGAGGGTTGCTGTATTCCTTCCTCTGTTATAGAGTTTACAGAGAGTGCTTTAAGCATGATGACTCCCTGCGGGGTGCATGTGTTGAATGGCTACTGCTACTTACTTCTGAATGTGCATCTGTATCGCTCAATTAACATATAACCAGGGGTTATACACAGGATACGTAACACAGGAAGAGCCCCCTCAAAGATTGTGGTGTTTTTTGAACCACAATCGAGCATACCCTGGTAACGGCAACCTTGTGTCGCCGTCTAATCTTTCTCACACTCGATCTGGTGAAAGGGACTGCAGAATGAACTCGCCAAAAGGTGCCTTTCATTTTGGCAGTTTCGCGCCTGGCCTAGATAGAGAAGAAGAAAAACAACGCATGCATGTTTCATGTACACCTGTGGTTCCTTCTGAAGGTTTGATTCTCTCCCAATACCTTTCCTGCCTCTCAGTAAATAAATAAATTTTGTGTCAGAAATTACTCTGGGTTGGAAAGATTTTTGTTGGAGAGACTCTGCTCAGGGGACATCTGAACGAGGCTCCTCTCTTGTCCCCAAGACCCGCCGTGCAGCACTCGGGTATCGAACCCCGACCTTCCAGTCTCCAAGCTCAGCATCTTAACTACTAAGCCACCGCAGTCACAGTGACTGGCCTTGCCTCTCAGGAATAGCGCCAATCCACCTATGAGGCAGGACTAGCACAAAAGAAACATCATCTTCTGCTCCTATGGAGCATCTTCCCTCAACCTTCCTGCAAAAGCCAGTCTATTATTTTGCACATGTGTGTTTATGTGTGTGTCTCCTCCCTCCTTCCCTCCCTCAATTGTCTCCGGTCTCATCTGTGAAGGGGCAGCTCCCGGTTAGATGGAGGGTATTGGAAGCATCGCCTGTCCCTCCCGTCCGCCTCTCTCTAATCCCAGTGGCCACCAAGAGCGAAGATCTGAGAAGATCACAGCCAGGACTGATATGGCTGCAGGCATAAAACAGACAGCAGGGAAGGAGCAGCACACAGAGAGAAAGGCAGAGAGAGGGAGGGAGGGAGGATGTGTGTGTGAGAGAGAATGAGAGAGAGAATGTGTGAGAGAAAGAATGAGAGAATGAAAGAAAGAGAGAGAATTAGAGAGAGAATGTGTGTGAGAGAAAGAATGAGAGAGAACGAGAGAGAATATGTGTGAGAGAATGAGAGGAGAGAGAGAACTAGAGAGAACGAGAAAGAATGAGAGAAAGAGAGAGAGAAAGAACTAGAGAATGAGAATGTGTGAGAGAAGGAATGAGAGAACAAGAGAGAGAGAGAAAGAGAGAATGTGTGAGAAAGAATGAGAGAACAAGAGAGAATGTGTGTGTGAAAGAAAATGCATGAGAAAGAATGAGAGAATGTGTGAGAGAACAAGAGAGAATGAGAAAATGTGTAAGAGAAAGAAAGAATGAGAAAGAATGAGAGGAGAGAACTAGAGAGAGAATGTGTGAGAGAAAGAATGAGAGAACGAGAGAGAATGTGTATGAGAGAATGAGAGGAGAGAGAACTAGAGAGAGAACGAGAAAGAATGCGTGAGAGAAAGAACAAGAGAATGAGAATGTGTGCGAGAAGGAATGAGAGAACGAGAATTAGAGAGAGAAAGAGAGAACTAGAGAATGTGTGAGAAAGAAAATGCATGAGAAAGAATGGGAGAATGTGTGAGAGAACAAGAGAGAATGAGAAAATGTGTAAGAGAAAGAAAGAATGAAAAAGAATGAGAGGAGAGAACTAGAGAGATAATGTGTGAGAGAAAGAATGAGAGAACGAGAGAGAATGTGTATGAGAGAATGAGAGGAGAGAGAATTAGAGAGAGAACGAGAAAGAATGCGTGAGAGAAAGAACAAGAGAATGAGAATGTGTGCGAGAAGGAATGAGAGAACGAGAATTAGAGAGAGAAAGAGAGAACTAGAGAATGTGTGAGAAAGAAAATGCATGAGAAAGAATGGGAGAATGTGTGAGAGAACAAGAGAGAATGAGAAAATGTGTAAGAGAAAGAAAGAATGAAAAAGAATGAGAGGAGAGAACTAGAGAGATAATGTGTGAGAGAAAGAATGAGAGAACGAGAGAGAATGTGTATGAGAGAATGAGAGGAGAGAGAATTAGAGAGAGAACGAGAAAGAATGCGTGAGAGAAAGAACAAGAGAATGAGAATGTGTGCGAGAAGGAATGAGAGAACGAGAATTAGAGAGAGAAAGAGAGAACTAGAGAATGTGTGAGAAAGAAAATGCATGAGAAAGAATGGGAGAATGTGTGAGAGAAAGAAAGAATAAGAAAGAATGAGAGGAGAGAACTAGAGAGAGAAAGAGAGAGAACTAGAGAATGTGTGAGAGAACGAGAGAGAATGAGACATAATGTGTGAGAGAAAGAATGAGAAAGAATGAGAGAGAGAATGTGTGAAAGAAAGAACAAGAGAGAGAGAGAGAATGAAAGAGGGGGGGGGGCAGGCAGGCAGAGTCAAGATCCTGAACAAAGCAGCCTTCTCTGCCGTGGCACGGGAATGGTGGCTTGGTGGACTCCGTCTTGAGACCAAGACAGGCTAATCAAGTTAGGGATGTAAATTGCCACTTGCTTTGCTCTTGCATTCCCCGCACCCATAGTTTTGAAACAGCGAGATTTCATTCATTCATTCATTCATTCATTCATTCATTCATTCATTCATTCATTCATTCAATTTGTATACCCGCCCCAATCAACATGCGACTCTGGGCGCCGTACATAAAATCCCCAATGTTTAAACTATAGAAACCCTTAAAATGCCTAAAAACACTGAAAAACTACCTCCCACCCGCTCCAATTTAAAATCTAGTTCAAAACTTTTAGAAGCATGTGATATTTCCTGCCGGCCTCTGTTAAGAAACCAAAAGCACTGAGTGGCTTGTTTGCATCTTTTAAAATCCAACCCCTTTCCTTAGCCTTATGTTGAATATGCGCCAACAAGGCGGTGCAGCGGCAAAAAAGGCCAATGCTCTTTTAGGTTGCATTAACAGAAGCACATAAAGTACTAGTTCCTTTCTCTTTGGCACTGGTGAAGCCTCACCTGGTGTAATGTGTCCAGTTCTGGAGAGCACACTTTCAGAAAGATGCACACAAACAAGAATAATTTCAGAGAAAAGCAATGAGGACAAATCAGGCAAATGGAAAGTTCTGTGAGACTTGAAGGAAGATGTCTGAGGCATGTTTAGGCATGTTTAGGCTTGAAGAAAGATGTCGGAGGAGAGATAAGATAGGTTTCTTCAAGACTGGTTGGTGCAGGCTAGTGTTAGAAAACACAGGGTGCCTCACAGTATTAAACAGGCAGGCGCAACCTACGGCCCACGGGCCGGCCCACACCACCATTTCATGTGGCCCTCGCCGCTGCCACCACAGCACCCAGAAGTGATAGCTGGCGCGTCTATGCATGTGCAGGTGTGTGTTACATCAGCCATAAAACGTGCCTGCGCATGTGCAAATGTGCCCAAAACTGTCATAAATGTGGTAGTGGCCACATTTCCGATAGCCGTAAATATGTCCTCTTCCAGGGGGCATGATTTGGCCCACGCAGCTGTCCAGGGGGTGTGGTCAGCCCCGTGGCACAAAAAGGGTGCAAACCACTGGTCTTGAGGGTGAACTTCTCTGAGACATGAAACCCAGTAATGCACACATGGATTGGTAGAAGCTCTGCAGGGATTTGAGGCGCTAAGGTGGCTTGATTATAGAGCATGTTGTCTTTCCTCTCTCAGTTCTGCCCTGCCATGTGCAATAACATCATTTATACACAGACAGAGACAAAGAAAGAAACCCAAAAGCCGTCTATATCGAATAAACGTCGTTGTGTGTGTGTGTGTGTGTGTGCGCACGCTGCGTTGTTTTCTGGGGCACTGCAGAAAAGAGCATTCAAACTTCAGAGGCTTCTAGTGCTTCGTTTGATGTTATTTTGGCTTTGCCACAAAAAGCCTGTTCCCAGATCTGTGAGATTTTCTTTTGTCAGATGGGGAGAGGCACTCAGAAGATCTCACCTTTTCTTCTTAATACAGAGTGGGAAAGTGGGTCAAGAGATTGGCACAGATCTTTAGACCTCTAAATGTGCAGAAAGATGTACAAACAGTGTGGCCTGTATGTACCCTCTCTGCACTTCTCCTGCCCCAACACCCAATTTGCTGTTATGCTGCCAGATTTTGATTATGCTGCATTTGGGAAAGGGTTTTTATTCCAAAGCATTTTGGATATACATTTCCTGGATCTATGTGTCAATATCTTTGGGCCGGTCATGTGGTTCCTCCCACCAGGAAGCGGAAGTAAAACACACCCGCGCATGCACCTAAAGCTGCTATAAATGCACCCGCGGCTGTCGTAAACACGTTTATGACAGTCGTAGGTCACTTATGGCAGTGTTGTGCACATGCACATTTTACTTCCACTTCCGGGAGCGGCGAGGGGACCGGGGCCCAGATGGAATGGTGTGGGGTCCGGATCTGGCCCATGAGCCGTAGTTTGGGAACCCCTGCCCTAAATAGAGAGAAAAGGTTGGCACTTTCCATGTTATGACTCCACTTGCTTTCAATTTCTCCTTTTCCGCTGATCTCTGTATCAGTAAGGACTAGAAAAGCAAATAAAACCTACAATAGCCTGCAATACCTTTGCAACGTAATAGCCGAAGCACAGACCTCTGAGCACATGTCTATGTACTCTTTACGGGAGCCACCTTATACCCGAGTGTACAAGAGTAGGAGGGGGTAGAAAGAAAGCACAAGAGGAAGATACAGAAAGACAGAGAGTGACAGTATGTTAGTGTATAGCAATGACGGCCAACCTTGGCACTTCCAGGTGTTCTTGGACTTCAATTCCCAGAAGCCCACGTCAACACTCCTGCTGATCAGGGCTTCTGGGAATTGAAGTCCAAGAGCACCTGGAGTGCCAAGGTTGGCCATCACTGGTGTATAGCGATGCCAATTGTTGTAAGCTAGCTGCATGTTTGTGTCTCTGCACCAAGACCCTAGGATGAATTTCCCCTACATTTCATGCGGGCAGTGTTTTAGGACATGTGGCACTGGATCCATGAGCAAGGGCCAGTAACTCCCACCCACCCACCGTGGGCTGTGGGTGTGCCCGGGGTTGAGAAGATAGAAAAAGACCCACCGGTGCTCGGCTCACACTCTTCCAGGTCTTCGTCATCGCTGGGGCACTCGGCCGAAGCCACAAGGAGGTCGTCAGTGTTCTGTAGAGAAGGGAACAAGAGATCTGGGGGTCATTGGGGTGACAAAAGGAGCCATGGAGGTGTCACATTCCCGTTACCCCCGAGTAGAAGCCTTGGCCTATAAGGGCAGCATACAAATCAAATCAAATCAATCAATCAATGAAGTTAGTGGGAACACACCTGAATTGATGCCCTGTAGCTAAGCAATTCAGGATTTTATCTTGCCTTCTTACAGATCCTGACTTGAGTCAGGCAGTTAGAAAGGTAGCAGATAGAAAAATTAACTCCAGTCCTTCATTGAAAATAATGTTGTGTTTTAGCAAAAAAATGGGTTACAATTCAAAGTTTCAGGAAGCAAAAATAAAATTCTAGGCAAATGGAACATCTTCAGTTCATAAAGCACATTGAAAACAATGGAAACCTTTCTAAGTTTGGAAGCCTTGAGGTCCCCCCAACTCTAGTTCAAAAGACTACATGAGTTAGAAGAACCCCAAAGAACTACAGTAAAGCCCCGACTTAAATATGCCTCGAGTTACATAAAATTCGACTTACACAATGATTTTGTACTAAAACCATGTCCCGATTTACACGGTTTCCTATGGGTTTGCTTCAAGTTACATAAAGATTATTTTTTCTATGGGCTTGTTTCGAGTTACATAAACATTCATTTCGCTATGGGTTTGCTTCAATTTACATACAAATTTCTTTTTTCCTATGGGTTTACTTCGAGTTACATAAAAAACTGATTTTTAAAAAAGCCTACGGAATGGACTTTCCCACCAAAAGTAGGGTTTTTACTGTACATATCTTCACACTGAGGAAACCATGTGAAGTAAGCCAGTCTCAGAGAATATGATGCAAGTGGCCAAACAATGACCTGTGGTCCAGCCCTGGCCCACAGCACCATTTCATGTGGCCCACAGTCGCAGCCGCCGCTCCCGGAAATGGAACCAGAAGTGTTTACATAAATGTGCCGGTGGCTGTCGTAAATATGGAAGCAGGCGTATTTATGACAGCAGTTAATGCGCCTGCTTCCGCTTCTGGGGGTCATGGTCCGGCCTACACAGCTGTCCAGGGGACGTGGTCAGGCCCACGGTGTAAAAAGGTTGGGAACTACTGCTATAAGATTTGTGGCTGAAAAATGAAAATGTGGCTAATTTTCATTTTGTATGCATAGCAAAATGTTTGCGTGCATGCGTACACACACACGTGTGTGGCATTAACCCCCAAATTGAACCCATATTGCCTTAGTTCTAGTTCACTTCTCTAGCCACACGAGCATTCACTGCTGGTCCATTGCTCTTCCATGCAAGCTGTTAACTGAGCATCAATTGATTCTTTTGAGTTTTAAACGGAAAGGGAACACTTGTTTTTCAGAGCATACGGCCTTTCCATATTCCACTGGGTGCGACACCATTATGGGAGTAGAGGTAATTCATCCAAGCAACAATTCCAATAACTTTAGAAAACATTTTCTACATTGATTTTTATATATATATCAAAAAGAGACACTTAGTTGATCTATGTCAGAGCACTTATTTACATTTCACAGTCAGGTTACTTTCCAGAGGTGTAAAAGAAAAAAACATGTTAACACTGTTATGGTCTAGTGCTTACAATGTTTGGCTGGGATGTGGGATCCAAGTTCTAATCTACAATTAACCATGTAAACCAGGGGCTCCCAACCTTTTCAAGCCATGCGCCAGGTCACACTCCCCAGACAGCTGAGCGGGGGCGGACTGGTGGTTCTGCCCAAGCTGTCATAAATGCATTCACAACATCTGCATTTACGGCTGTTATAAATGTGTTTACGACAGCCATGAACCATGTTTGCGTCCACTTCCACTGCTTCTGGTGGCAGCCCACATAAAATGGCACCACGGGCCGTAGTTTTGGCCACTCCTGATGTAAACTATCATCTCCTGACCTTCTTCCCAACATTTTCAGTAAAAGATTAAATGCAGATTGCTGGCAATGTTGCCATGCACGCTGCCTTGAGCTCATGGGTGGAAGGCAGAATACAAATGCAACACACAGACAAGACATAGTAGGGGGGAACCCATCCTGCTAAAATGGCAACAGAAATTGCAGGCTGCAGTGCCTCTATTTCAATCCTATTGTACCAGGATATTAAAAAAAAATGTTCTTAACATGCCACCCTGAAAGAGTGCTGTAGGGCTACTTGATAAAGATAAATCAGAAATATAAATCAAGATTAAAGCTGTATCAAAACGGTGCTAAACAGAAAGGCAGCCGTGGAGATATGCCGAGGGGACATCATTTCATCTGGCTGGCTGTGTCTGCCCAAACTATGGTGTTTTAGAAAGGTGGGGAGAACACTGTCAATGTGCTATGTAGTTCAGGAATGACACACTTTCTGCAACAGAAAACAAACAAACAACCCCCCAAAAAAACCAAAAAAACCCCAAAACATTTTCTGTGACCAGGAACAAAGAGAAAGCCAGAGGATGAGAAGTGTACATCATGTGAAAACAGACACCTACGTTAGACTGCATTACACCCTAGGCCCGTGATGGTGAACCTTGGCACTCCAGCTGTTCTTGGACTTCAATTCCCAGAAGCCCAGGTCTCTGTGAATCCACACAATTGGGTTTACGTACACGAAGTAAACCCATTTGTGTGGATTCACAGAGACTTGGGCTTCTGGGAACTGAAGTCCAAGAATAGCTGGAGTGCCAAAGGATCGCCATCACGGGCCTAGGCGAACCTTGGCACTCCAGATGTTCTTGAACTTCAATTCCCAGAAGCCCTGATCAGCAGGAGTGATGACTTGGGCCTCTGGGAACTGAAGTCCAAGAACATCTGGAGTGCCAAGGTTGGCCATCACTGCCCTAGGTCCATCCACCCCAGTGTTTCCAAATCTGGTTGGCAGCTGTAGGTTCTCAAGAGGTCTTTCAACACATATAGAGATCCCTGATGTAAGTCTGGCCAGACATCCTGCTACAGTAATGGAGTAGACCGTACAGCCAGCGACTCAACACTGAGTGTTGGGTGGTGGTAAATAACCAGACTCCCTAAAGGGACCAATGGCTACGGGCAGATGAGCCCCTTTAGGTGGGGTGATGGTCCCGCTCAGTGGAGGAAACGCCATTGGAAACCATCCTATTGGTCCCAATGGCAAAATGAGCGGAAGATGAATTCTGATTCCCAATGGTCATGCAGGTGGAAGAGGCCATGCCAGATGGGCTGGCAGTGAAGGCGCACCTCAAGGCTGCGGCAGTCCATTGCAGTCCCAGTGTTAGACCCTGCATGTCTCATTATCATGTGTGAAAAGGGGGATCATAGTGTGTGGGTCCCTTCATGGCAAGCTGGGATCCACCTTAAACAAATTCACACCAATGGCATTTTTCCTGCTTTTTTTGGGGGGGGGGAGGGGGACCCGTATTCTCGGATACGAGTTGCAGCTAATGAGGATGATGGAGATCCCTGCTATTCACCGATGGCCACCCATCCAGGTAAAATTACCAGGCCCAGTTTGCTCAGCTTTCAAAAACCAAGCCAGGCTTTGAATACGCTGTAGGAAATGTAGGGAAGATGCTTTGTGAAAAGGTGAAGAGTGAAGCGCAAGCGAGTGCATGTTATAAATATCAACTGCTGAAGCTCAAAGCCAAGGTACGGCTGTAGCACACACACACACACACACACACACACACACACACACACACACACACACACACACACACACACACACCCCTCACACTCTGCTGGATGTGGAGACCAACCTTTTCTATTTTTCAGATGTCAAGATGTCTGTTCATATATAGACAAATGCATAAAATCCTTTAGGTGCGCTCAAGAACCGAACGTAGAAACCCCACCTGCCGCCATCCTTGTGTTAAGAAGCTCGCCTTGTTAGCTGGAAGGCTGGCAAGTTGGCAGGTCGAGACCCGGGTGCCGCATGATGGAGTGAGCGCCTGTCCCATCTCTTGGGGACACAAAAGGAACCTCATTTGGGCATTCCCTGAGAGGAGTTTCTTCTGCGAAAACCCTTTCAACCCAGACATGAAATTTTTATCCCCATCCTGTCTGCCATTTCGATTCACACTAATGGGGAATGCTGAAAGCAGGAGTGTGAGTGAGTGAGTGACGATTCCGAACCTGCTAGCGAGCCCCACACCAGACGATGCTATTCCAGATGAATTAACACATGCACACACACAAGGAGGGGCTAATTTCAAATGGTGTGTGACATCCGTCAATGGTAGCGCACATGCGCGCGCACACACACACTCAATCTCTCTCTCTCCTGCTGCATCTTCATACCACCCGCCCTTCTTTCCCGGCGCCCCCCTTCCTCCATCCCATGCCCCACCCTCAGTTTTCAAGGGATAAGAAACCAGGCCAACCTAATTACTGCCACAGTTGTCATAGCAACCGGAAGAGGACCTTGTCAGCGCATTTTTTCCCTATATTTTTTTTTTGAAAAAAGGGGGAAAATAGCATCATCTGTGCCACTGGAGGAGGAGGGGGGAAGCCTAAGATCGTTTGAGGGATGTGTGTTGTTCATGTTCATTTTGCATGCGCAGCAAAGTGCAGGGGGTGTGCACAGCATGAGCCACCAGTCCCGTCCTCCACCTCTGCTGTGCCAGCCCTGCCAAATGGCACAAGCCATGGCAGAGGAAGAGGAGGGAGAAGGACGGAAGATAAACCCTCACTCAGCCATGTCGGTTACGTCCCTAACGGAAGACACAGATGGAGGCCGCTTGGCTCAAATAGGGGAGCACATGGTTTGTTTGCAGAAGAAGGTTCCAGGTTTGCATTCTACATCACCCTGACTGAGATCGCGGAGAAAAACCCTTTCCCTCTGAAACCCACCAAAATGTGAATTAACTTCTGGCTCCTGGAATCCTATTTCCAGTTCTGCCATTTTGGGTGGGGGTCTGTTTTGAGGGCTTTTATGGGAGCATGGGAATGCATGGGGCTGCAGTGGCTCAAGCGGTTGAGACGCTGAACTCGCAGACTGAAAGGTCAGAGTTCGATTCCTGAGTATTGCGTGAAGGAGTGAGCGCCTGTCTCTGCCCCAGCTCCTGCCAACTTAGCAGTTCGAAAGCAGGAAATTGCAAGTACAGTGGAACCAAAAATCACACAACGAAATGAAAACGAAAAAAACCAAGGTGCCCCGTACAATGGAAATTTTCCCTATGTGATACATTGTCCCTATGGGAAAAAGTGTACAACGAAAATCTCTATGGGAAAAATTGCATAGCAAATCCCCCCCCCCCCGGTTGCACGGTTTTTCCCGTAGGGATTTTTGTTAGTATAGGGCTGTGATGGCGAACCTTGGCACTCTAGATGTTCTTGGACTTCAATTCCCAGAAGCCCAAACACCCTGTGAATCCACACAAAGGGGTTTACTGCGATTCATCCGGCCCACGCTGCCCTCGTCACTCCCGGAAGCGGAAGTAAAATGCGCCCGTACGGTTAAGGCTCTTCCAGGTCAACCCTTCCTCCGTACGGGCGCGTTTTACTTCCGCTCTGTTGTTGTGACGTGAGTGCCATGTTGCTTGCAATTTATGTCAAACCCAAACAGGGTTTTTATCACGTTGGAGAGAGTCACAGATTGCTTTTACCATTGCTATCTTCCCAAGTGAATTTCCATAGCTGAGCAGGGATTTGAACCTGGGTCTCCTGAGTCCTAGTACTGTTTCTCCTACACACCATACAACCTCTTGGGGTTTGCTCAATACCTTTTTCTGATGAGTTCTGAGCCAGCAAATGTTTAGACTGTAGTTTATGGTTTGTTACATAAATTTTATAGATTTTATGTGTGCCTGCGCAACGAGAGAGAGAAAAGATGCTCTGTCTTGTGCCTCGGCTCCTTCCCTGCCGATTACAAATGGGCACATGAACATACAGATGTGAGGCAGACAGCCATGACTCAAGGGATCCAGGCAAAGGATGTGTTATTAAGCATTCTTCTTCTTCGAGTGCCATATTCAATTCCTCATGGCGATGAGCCATGAAGATTGTCCTGAGAATATAACGTAGTGGCCTTCCATTTGCCTTCTGGATCACAGTATTGACACACATAGTACTTTCTTCTTCTTGTGCTGTATCTGATTCTGAACATTGGTGATCCTAATGGTGATCAGCCATGAAGACTGTTCTGAGAATATAATGCAGGGGCCTTCCATGTGCCTTCCACATCGCAGCATGACACACATAGTACCAATGATCCACTTCTGCGAGTCACTTTCTGGTCCTGAGCCCTTTTGGCACACCAAGCCCTCCTCAGCCCCAGGCCAGGATGGAGGAAGATGCTGCCTTCCATCAAGATGAATTCAAGTGGGGTCTAATCCACTTAACATAAGAACATAAGAACAGCCTTGCTGGAAGAGGCCACAGGAGCCCATTCAGTCGAGCATTCTGTCTCACACAGTGGCTCACCATTTCCTTCAGGGCATTATTCCCAAGGAGATGCCTTCACCTGTTTAGGATTCCCTGGAAATGGCATTGAGAGATATCCCGCCTATCTCTCCAACCCAGAGGTTGTCCATAGGTATCCATAATTATAGCCATAGATACTCTTGTCCTCCATGAACTTGTCTAATCCTTTCCTGAAGCTGTCAAGACTGACAGCTGTCACCACGTCTTCTGGCAGGGAGTTCCATAGACCAGGGATCCTCGGGGGGGGGGGAGTACTTTCTCTTATTTGTACTTTCTCTTAGACGATTCGCCCGAGATGCTTGTTGACTTATGGGATGGCGGTGGCGGCCTTGGATGTAACCGCGCCACTACGGCCTCTCGGCGCACGTGGGCTCTGCTTATCCCCATGGTTCATGGAGGAATTGAGGGAGCTTACACGGGCAAAGAGATGCCGAGAGCGCCGCTGGGTGAAGACCCGGAGTGACTCGCATCGAACACTTGCTAGAGCCGCGATTTGAGCTACCTGGTGGTGATAAAGCAATCTTTCACCACCCTTATTGCCTCTGCGGATAATCGCCTAGCCACCCTATTCCAGGTGACTAGGTCTCTCCTTGGTCCATGTGGCATGGCCTCTTCTGCTTCCATGACCGTTGTGAATCAGAGTTCCTCCTCCACTCATTTTATTGTTGGGTCCAATATGATGGTTTCCAGTGGCATTTCCTCCACTGAGGGGGACTCATCTGGCCATAGCTGTTGGACCCTTTAGGGAGTCAGGTTATTTACCGCCGCCCAACACATGGCGTTGAATCACTGGCTGTGCAGTCTACTCCATTACCGTAGTGGGATATCCGGCCAGTCATCCCGCTACGGTAATGGCAGTAGGGTCTACACTATTACCATAGCAGGATGTTCTGACCAGACTGGGGTTAAGCATTAGAGGTCCCATATCATTAGAAGTGGGATCTTTTTTCATTGCTCCTGGATGAGTGCACGGTTCTGAGTCTCACAGAATTCTTCTTCCACACACATCACAAAGTGCTGTGAGGAATGTAATTATACTTCTTCATTATTTAGGGGAACCCCCCCCCCCAAATCTTTATTCTCCAGGATGTTTTAAGCAATTCACTGTAGCCTCTCCACCATCCATTGGGGTTTCAGACATTGTCTCCTTTTACATGCATTCTAATATTTTAATGTGATTTCTATTATGTTTTCTGATCTGCAAGTAGAGTGATAATGGCATTTTATTGTGTCTCATAAAGTGCCTGCAGCGCCAAATCGTGGCGGGGTGTGCGGAGGCGGAGAGGGGGGTGTACTTAAATTTACCTGAAGCCAGGTTAAGTGCAAAGTGTAACCTCCCCCCGCAAGCGTTCGACGCCTCCAATTCTCCTCTGTTCAACAAAGCCAGAGGTGGAAGCAATGCAAGACCCAGCACAATGCTGTTAAATTAAGCATGTGAACAACTGAGTCATATTCCATAACCAACTTTGGTATGTGTGAGTGAGTGGGAAAATGGTGTGCATTTCCTGCAACATTTGCAGCAGAACTGGTTTAAAACTAGAGAATGCAGATAGGGAAGGAAAGGTTTATTTGAGATTTTCAGGCAAACTCCCCTAATTTACACTTCCTATGTGGATTAGGTAAAGGTAAAGTCACCCTTGCTTGAAAGCCAGTCGTATCCGACTCTAGGGTTCAGTGCTCATCTGTTTATAGCCAAAGAGCCAGTGCTGTCTGTGTCTGAAGACATTTCCATGGACATGTGGCAGGCATGCCTCAACACCGGAGTGCACAGAACGCTGTTTACCTTCCCACAAATTTACTTGAAATTTCTTGCTTTTGAACTAACTGCTAGGTTGGGACAGAGATGGGAGCTCACTCCATCATGCACTACTCGGCTCTCGAACTGCTGACATGCCAGCGTTCCAGTCGTCGAGTTCAACATCTTAACCACTGAACTGCCGCAGTCCCTAGCAATATGTGAATTAAAACAGAGTTAAAACTTGGCATACGTTTTGAATTCTGCACAGCCGCTTTTCTTTTGTAAAAAAGGTGTACCAAAATACATGTTTGAGGAAATTATGCTCAAAGATGCATATATTGCAATCTAGATAATTTTAGATTATGTGAAAGGGGAAAGGATTAAAGCCAGAGCAAGATGCATTATCTTTTTGGAATGAGGGGTGAAATATATAAATAAATGGTGACAATAGAGAGCAATGATGGCGAAACTATGGCATGTGTGTCAGAGGTGGCACTCAGAGCCCTCTCTATGGGCATGGGCACCTGTGCAGTTGCCCTAGGACAGAGTTTGCCCTGCCCCTCTGCCCAGCAGCCCAATGGGAGCGCTTCTTCCCTTCCCCCAGCACAGAGATGATGATGATGATGATGATTATATTCGATTTATACCCCGTCCTACTCAGCCCAGGCCGACTCAGGGTGGCTAACAACATATACATACCCCGAAGGGTTGATATGCAAAATATAAAATGCAAAGCAAATACATATAAAATACAAAATATATAGAAAAAAGATACAAGTAAAATACATAATTATGCAAGGAGGCAAGGCTACATAGAATTATCCAAAAATACAATATATCCAAGTGCAGAATATCCAAAGTTACACAGTAACAGAACAATATAGCCCCTTCTCAACAATGGTAAGTCCCAAGGAGCAGAAACATCCGCGCTTCCTCCCTCCCATCAGCACTGAGTATGTCCCGCCCCTCTACCCAGCAGCCCAATGGGAGCGCTTCCTCCCTCCCCCCAGCAGAGTTCAACCTGCCCCTCTGTGGTGCAGACATCAGACTGTTGATTTTGGGCACTTGGTCTCCAAAAGTTTTGCCATCACTGCTATAGGTGGTACTGGGTGGTTCATAGTCATTTAAAGGTATTTTTATTCTTTAACTAGCTGATTACCCGGCTTTGCTCGGGATTTCCGTTTCTTTAATGTAAGCCAGCCTTTCTCTCTTGGAAACCTCGTGGGGTGTATGTGGGTCAACCGTGCCTCCCTCTCTTTGTCTCTCCCCTCACCCATTCCCGCTTCTCTGTGGATGGTCACTTACAGTGCTGATCTCGCATGCCCATTTGCCTTCCACTACAGCTGAGCTAGATAGATGATGTCACAATCTCAACCTACCTGAGACTATGACATCAGCTCAATTACATCACTGGAATACACACACATTGTATAGATCAATTGCTTCCCAATTTGGGGGCATATGCCCCCCAAGGGTTTTGAGTCCCCATGCAGTGCTGGTCCCCCAAACCCAAGGTATGTATGTGCCAAATTCCAGCGGGATCGGTCCAGAGGTGTGGGAGCCTTTGGAGCACATACAAACAAACTCTTCTGTTTTATATATAGATTAGAAAATAAGGATCCCACATTGCTCAGAAGACATGTGGGAAGCACCAGACCATAATATCCTAAAATGTTTATAGCATGGCTTCCAAACGGAGGAGCAATTCTAATATCCTGAAGAAATCCATAGCAGAGGGACTTAAGATTGTACGGTTATTTCCTAAATAATTTTTCTCCCTGTCTTAAAGAAACGTCTGTGATAGACACTATCCTAAGCATTTAGGAGTTCTCAGGAAATATTACTTGTGCTTGGTTTTTAATTTAAGCACATTTTAATTACACATTTGTGTTTAATTCTAATGTTCAATTATGGATAGAATAGATTTATACCCTGTCTTTCTTATTGTAGTGGGACTCTGTAAGGCACCTTGCAAACGATTTAAAAGCATAAATATTAGAACAATTACAGATATGATAAATTCCAGTATTGAAAAATTAATTAAACACACTATTAATTAGCTAGTTATTAAGAGGTACTAAACCAAATTTTAAAAATCAAATTAGAACACATTTAAAACGTTAGAAAGAGACTACACCCTTTAAAACCCATTCCTGAGTAGCATTTTTTAATAATTAAAACCTGTCTAAAAAGAAAAGGACCACGGTGGCTCAAGTGGTTAAGATGCCGAACTCGCTGACTGGACGGTTGGAGTTCAATTCCTGGGTACTGCATGACAGAGTGAGTGCCTGTCTCTGTCCCAGCTCCTGCCACCCTAGCAGTTCAAAAGCAAGAATTTACAAGTAGATAAATAGGGACCACTTTGGTTCCATGCACACTGGTGTCTAGTCGTGCCTGCCACATGTCCATGGAAACGTCTGCAGAAGTAGACAGCACTGGCTCTTTGGCTATAAACAGAGATGAGCACTGAGCCCTAGAGTCGGATACGGCCCCCGAAGCTGTCTGAGGGAGCATGAGCCGGCCACCAGCTTAAAAAAGTTGAGAACTCAGGTTGGCATGAATCTTCTAAGTGGCAGCAGAATACCTGCCCCAACAGAGATAATGAGTCACCTTAATTCTGTTTTCTTCTTACCATGAAATAAAAATGTCCAATTTTGCCCAGGTGTTTAACATGGTTTTTAAAAATGATTTACTTGTGTGTTTATGTTCTGGCTCAATTGTTTTAATGCTTTTTTATTTCATTGTTGTTGCTTTTTAAATAACATTATCTACACCACTTTGGAGATTATTTTGGGCGTAATAAATTCATAGATTCACCATATGCTGCCAAGCATCCTGGCAGCACATAACAACATACCACCATCTTGCGCTCTCTGGTGAATGAACAGGCTGTTTATAAATCCATGCGGCTAATAAATCTTTGCACGATTTAATGTACGTTTCATTCATTCAAGAGATGTTAATTCCACAGAGTAGCAGTGTTTAGTCTTTTGCAGCGGAACCAGAGATGTTAAACATATCTGTGAGCCAAATTAAAAAATAAAATAAAATCCCAATCTCACAGATACGTCAACAAAATCTTAGAGAAAGCTGAATGGCGAGTGATTCATGGCAGAGAATGTGGTATTTTATGACATGCCAGGGGAAAAAAATTACGGGACTTGCTTCCATGAAATGAAATGCTATCAACTAACATGTTTTATCAGATAAAATTCAGAATTATTGTGACAGATCACATTTAACTACGGTTGTATCGGGCATACATTTTCACAGGTTTCCGTGGGCATCAATCTGTGAACATGTATGCCCGATACAACTGAAGGGCTACAAAACTCTTTGCTGTTTAACAATAGTTAAATGTGATCTGTCACAATAATTCTGAATTTTATCTAAGGAAAGTGGGGAACAAAATACAGAAAACAGAGTTCTACCATCTAAGGGCGGGGAATATAAAGTTGGCCATGTGATGGAAATTGCCTGAGGAAATCTCAGAAGCAAGAAGAGGATTTTAGGGACTCTTCAGAGCTCTCGGAAAGGTAGGATTAATCATACAAAAATGAAAACCAATGGGCAACTTTTGCACAAGTTGTAGATGTTGAAGAATCCAGGGTTTCATACCATGTATTGTTGGTTATGCCGGGAGAACTTTCCCCTTCCCCACATGAAGTCTAAGGAAAGTCCTCTTTAACGGTTGCTCAGTCAAGGATTTCTCATGGGATAATGGTTGTCTAGTCATCTCTCTTACAATCTGGCCAGGTTATCCTGCTATGGTAATCGTTTAGACCAGTGATGGCCAACCTTGGCACTCCAGGTGTTCTTGGACTTCAATTGCCAGAAGCTCTGATCAGCAGGAGTGCTGGCTTGGGCTTCTGGGAATTGAAGTCCAAGAACACATGGAGTTGCCAAGGTTGGTCATCACTGGTGTAGACCCCAATGCCGGTGACTCAACATTGAACGTCAGGCGGTGGTTATAATCTGACAACCCAGAGGACCCATGGCCATGGGCAGTGAGGTCCACAGGGAAGGGTGATGCTCCCAAAGTGGATTAAATCCCACTTGAATCCATCTTGATGGAGGGCAACAGCTTCGTCATTACTGGCCTGGGGCTGAGGAGGACTTTATGTGCCAAAAGGGCTCAGGACAGGACCAGAAAGTGACACGTGGAACTGGATCAGTGATATGGGTGTCACACGGTGGCGTGAAAGGCAAATGAGAGACTACTGCATTATATGATTCCCAGGACAATCACCATGAGGATAGCCATTATTCAGAATCGGATATGGCACTTAGAGAAGAAGTCACCTGTCTCCTTCGAAAGCAGTCTTCCCCAATCTTTGGTTTGTGGACTTCAATTCCCAGAAGCCTAAGTCAATTCCCCCAAAGCACTGATCAGCCAATGGACTGACTTAGGCTTCTGGGAATTGAAGTCCCCCTGTGGGGCATGGGCCCCACCTTGGGAAACACTGCTCTAAAGCCTTCATCAAAGGGATGGCACCTTTGCCTTTCTAGAGCTCTCAGATGCATTGGACTACCCCATCACCTTAGCCCTCCTTAACCACTGATGTTCCCTAGTTCTTTGGCACAGGATCACTTTATTATCCAGCAAAATTTTCCCTTTTTTTGGTGTCTCCCCCTCCTTTTGGCCCTAGATGTCATTTTCAGCTTCTAAAAGTTTCAAGTGTGTTGATTTTCTGGTAAAACAGGGTGCAGCCTCCCATGTACCCCCCCCCCCCAAATCAAGACTGTACAACAGGGGTTCCCAACCTAAGGCCTGTGGCGCCAATTCATGTGCCAATTTGTGTGCCCCCCACCCCTCCAAAGGCATTTGAGAAACAAAATGGCCACCCATTTGAAGATATTGGGACAAAATAGCCACCACCCCATCATGCAGGCAGGGCAAAATAGCCAACCGTCCGTCCTTGAAGCTGACGGAGAGAGCGTGACCTGGCTCCTGGCTTGAAAAGGTGGGGAATCTCTGATCTAGGAAACTTTCAGTAAGAATTGGATTTGATCTCTTTTTTGCTATATTTGCTAATTGCAGAGGCTACTGCAGACCCCAGTGGATTCCTGGGAGGGGGAGAACCCTGGCCTCCAATGTTGCCTATCCCCATCCATGCAAATTTTGGTCCAATTCCCTCCATGAAGGTCTCCAGTCCCCACCTCTTTCTGCTTCTCCAGTCCCCACCCATCCCAAACACTAACCTGTGTGACGCTATCCCGCATGGTGGGAGAGCGGCCGCGCCGCGTGGTGGTGGTGGCCATGGTGGTGGTGGTCTCCATGATGGTGGTGGACATGTCTGCCAGTAGGGTGGTGGCTGTGGTCTCTGTGGTCATGACAGAAGGCACCTCACCCACCAGCCTCAGGTTCCCTTCCACCTTCACGTTGGGGTCACTCTCGGCCGCCAGGGACAACACCTTGAGCCCGTTGTAATAGAGCCCCGAGATCTGGCCCTGGAAGGGCCGACCTTGGTCCCGGCCTCCGATCTTGATGGCGGCCTGGCTGTTAAATATCGTCAACTGGCGACCTGGCGAAGGGAAGAGGGGGGCCATGGAGGGAAGGGGAGCAGGGGAGAAAGAAGGCGGGAAAGGTGAATAGGAAATTCAGTGGTTGGATGAAGGGTTGAACATGCAAATCATAACACTTTCCGCTTGGCTCCAGAGGCATGGCAGGCCCACCATAACCCCTCCATCCTCCATCTTGCTCTTTCAATGATTTAGTTTCATATTTAGTCTTTCTCTTTCAATTACTATAACTGTCACATTATCCTAAACAATCCTGTTCATTCAGACCCTGTTATCAACCAACCAACCAACCAACCAACCAACCAACCAACCAATCCATCCATCCTATTCTTTGGTATCAACCTTCCAACCAACCTTCTTCATCTATCTATCTATCTATCTATCTATCTATCTATCTATCTATCTATCTATCTATCTATCTATCTGTCTGTCTGTCTGTCTGTCTGTCTGTCTGTCTGTCTGTCTGTCTCTGCTAATCTCCTTAATGTAATTTTATCTATCTATCTACCAACTACTATCTATCTACCTACTATCTACCTACTATCTACCTATCTATCTATCTATCTATCTATCTGTCTGTCTCTGTCTGTCTGTCTCTGCTCATCTCCTTAATGTGATTTTATCTATCTATCTATCTGTCTGTCTGTCTGTCTGTCTGTCTGTCTGTCTCTCTGTCTGTCTGTCTGTCTCTGCTCATCTCCTTAATGTAATTTTATCTATCTATCTACCTACTACTATCTATCTACCTACTATCTATCTATCTATCTACCTATCTATCTATCTGTCTGTCTCTGTCTGTCTGTCTCTGCTCATCTCCTTAATGTGATTTTATCTATCTATCTATCTATCTATCTATCTGTCTGTCTGTCTGTCTGTCTGTCTGTCTGTCTGTCTGTCTGTCTGTCTGTCTGTCTGTCTGTCTGTCTGTCATGGAACTTTGGTTAACATATGGCTCAGTTAACATAAAAACCACATAACTAAATCCATAGAAAACAGTGGCTTGTTTTACGGAATTTTTCCCCCAGAACAGGTTAATTGGTTTCCAGTGAGTTCCTATGGGAAACCACGTTTCGGTTAAAGTATTTTGGTTTTCAATGCATCCCTATGGGAAATTCAGTTAAAATAATTTTAGGTGTAAAAAACGTCCTGGAGAACGCATTAATTGCATTAACCGAAGTCTGTCTGTCTGTCTGTCTATCGATCTATCTATCCAATACGTCTGTCTTTTTATCTAAGTTACTCTTCCATCTATCTTTTTGCCTTATACATCCTATTTTTCTCTTTCTGCCTCCCCCCCTTACAGAGTTATAGAATAACTCTGTGGGGCCTTTTAGGACATCGGGTCCAAACCCCCCCCCCCGCCCCTTGCTCAATGCAGGAATAATTCTATGACTCTATGATAGGCAAGGGGTCAGGATGGAGGGGAAGCAGTAGGACTTGATGATGTCATTAAAAAGCAACACTGAGACTCCGTGATTCACTCCAATTTTTTACTATCACCTCTGTGGGCGGGGCCAACACGATGGGGTATGGAGGTGGGCGTGGCTGGCCAGGTGGGCGTGGCCTGGGGGAATTTCCGCTACCGGTTCTCCCGAACAGGACAGGACCGGCTTCAGTGCATCACTGCTGACACTACTGGAACATGCGGACAGATTCTGAACCTGGTACAGAGGAGGACAATTTGCTTACCTGTAACTGTGGTTCTTTGAGTGGTCACCTGTGAATGCACACAAATGGGTTAACCCGTTTGTGCTCATTCGCAGGTGACCACTCAAAGAACCAGTTACAGGCAAGCAACCTGTCCTCCTTCTTCGTGGTCCTTGTAATAATAATAATAATAAAAATTTCATGTCAGAAATTATTCTGGGTTGAAAGGATTTTTTTTGCGGAAGAAACTCCACTCAGGGAACGCCCAAATGTGGCTCCTTTCATGTCCTCAAGAGCCAGAACAGAGACGGGTGCTCAATCCATCTTGCAGCACCAGGGTCTTGAACTGCCGATTTGCCAGCCTTCCAGCTAACAAGGCGGGCTTCTTAACCACTGAGACACTGCAGCCCCATGGTCCTCATGAATCCACACAAGGGCTTGGTAGTGGCTTGCTGGCCGTACGCTTCCAAAATATTTGAGCACCCCAGAGCCGTGCCAGCGGGGTGGAGAGGGGACACTAAACTGGTCAGGTGAGTCGGCTCCCCAGCAAGGAATAACACGACTGTGTGTGTTATTCGAGGCACCCCAACTGGCCATACATGGAGACGCTGCCCCTCTGTTCCCCCTCCCTAGGACCATAGGGTGGCTCACCCCACTTTTGCAGAACAATCCCCCCACCCATCTCGCTCACTCTTCATCCAAACAGTTTGCTGTTCTGAGTTTGTGCCCAATTGCGTGTGCATAAAGAGAGAGAAAATGTTAAAGGGACCGTCTGTTGTTGCAACCTAAAAAAGCATCTCCAGATGGAGCACACTGAACTTTCCTAATCTGTTGCGGTGGGGAAAGAATTAAAATACAAAAATAACCCCCTCCTCCAACCCCCCCCCAACAAAACCCTGATTTTAAAATAAACATGCCTCATTTCTCCCCAACTTGAGAAGTTTGCAAGTGGATATTTTTAACCCTCCGAGTCTCTTTTGGTTTCCCTCGGTTTAGAAAACAAGATTAATACTATTTTTTAACGTTGCTGGTTGATCGGGGCTGAAACAAATAGATCCCTGTCGATCTGTTTCTCTGCCCGCCAGCAAAACTGTTCCCTCCTTAGTTTAGTACTTTAATTAGTTTTGCTTCTTAGTAACCACTGTTTTATTTCTTCTTCTCGGAGTTAAAAGTCAGTTCCTCTGTTTATTCCACACCCAGCTTTCTTTCCCCCTCCGTGTGGCCACATGTGTGAAAATGGAGCGCACAATGTGGGGACAGTATCCTGCATGCCGAAATTCCCTGGCAAAGGAGAGCCTTGAGGTGAAAGTTGAAGGGTTGCTGAATATAAATGTCTGCAAAGCCAAAGTGAATGTATGTTGATATGTGTGTGTTTTCGTGTCAGAAATTACTCTGGGTTGAAAATATTTTTTACAGGTCTCCAAACCTGCTGAGCCACCGGGGAGCTGCCACGAATGTTGGTGAAATCTTGCAAATCACAACAAATAGTTCGTGTGCATGTGTGCATGTGCGCGTGTGCGCGCATGTATGAGAGAGAGAGAGAGAGAGAGAGAGAGAGAGAGAGAGAGAGAGAGAGAGAGAGAGAGAGAGAGAGAGAGAGAGAGAGAGAGAGAGAGAGAGAGAGAGAGAGAGAGAGAGAGAGAGAGAGAGAGAGAGAGAGAGAGAGAGAGAACAGGATTGGTGCCAAATTAAACATCTGTGGAAGCCAAGACAGCTTAGCAACTTCCCCGGAGGTATAGATCAGAGCAAATCATCCCCAGTATCCAATATCCCTTGTGTGTGTATGTGTGTTGCCCATCCTCTTTATCACTCAAGTGTGCCAAAGCACACGGAAATTACTCTCCAGATTCAGGATAATTGCTGATGTGCCAGCCAGCCCGACCTAGAAGAAATTCAGAACCAGGCTCCAGAAGCAAGGCTGCTTCTCGCTCGGATGTCTGACAAAGTGGACGTGATCCACAAAAGCTAACATTTAACGTGCGCCGACGAAGACTTGCGTTTGCACAACGACAAAGCAGAGAAAGTGGCATCGTTTTGGCAGTTCAGGGTCTGATCGGGACACGAAAGAAAGAAACCACAGGAATGGGATGCCTGAGGAAGGTTGCTGGAGTGACTAAAAGGGATAAAAATCAGGAATGGCCACATATTGTGACAAGACTCGCAAGAAAACAACAATTTTCAGGGATGTAGGACTGACTCATTCCACCTCCCCTTATGAGTCTGACCAGGTTATCCTGCTATGGTCATAGAGTAGTCCCTACTGCCAGCGACTCAACGTCGAGCGTCAGGCAGCGGTTAACTAACCTGATCACCCTGAGTACTAGCAACCTTGGGTGGTGAAGTCCAGAGGGAAGGGTGATGGTCCCCAAGTGGATTAAATCCCACTTGAACCCATCTTGATGGAGGACGGCAGCTTCATCCATCCTGGCCTGTGGATGATGATGAGGACTTTGCGTGCCAAAAGGGCTCAGGACCAGAGCTGGATCAGTGGTACATGGGTCATGCTGCGATGCGGAAGGCAGAGTAAAGGCTACAGCATTATATTCTCAGGACAGTTTTCATGACTGATTGCCACAATGATTACCAATATTCGGATTTGGAGCTGCAAGAGATCAACAGCAGCTAAACAGCAATAGAACGCTAGCCAACCTCAACCAAATGGGAGAGAAAGCACCCCTTGGAGATATTAACTTATTTTGAAGTTAACCTTGATGGGTTAGGAAAGGTTCATCAACTTCATCCTTGCTATTGCTCAGCCTAAGGAAGGGATTCTCAACCTAGGGCCCCAAAGGGTCGGATCCGGCCCATGGTACCAACTCATCTGGCCTGCACCCCCACTCCAGCCGCTGCTTCTGTCGCCACTGGAAGCAGCCACGGAGGTGTTCTGAGTGGCCATGGCCATGTTCCTGGTGGCTGCAGGGTCCTTCACCCATGCCAGGCAGCTCCTTCAGGCAAGGGAGAATTTTTTTTGGGGGGGGAGGGGGCTTTTTTGGGGTATGGTGGGCTTGGGGTGGTCCCACTACCGTGACCTCCAAAGGCGGTGGGGGACACACCATTCTGGCCCACAAACAGTCTGAGGAGGTGTGGTCTGGCCCCCGTCTTAAAAAGGTTGAAAACACCTGGGTTAAGGTTTAGCATCAGGTCCACAAAATCACTCCTGAAGTTGCACCCCTTTTCATTCTCAAAGACATCATCTTCTTTCCCTAAACCTCTGGAACCAAGAAGATGCTGAGAGACTCATCTCTCCTCCCCTTTCCTCACATTTCAAGACCATAGTCCCCAAGGAAGATGAGGAAGGGAGCCATCACCATTTAGTCGGCTGGAGTACCCCAGCAGGTTCATCGCTGCTAATCTCCCAGACGTTTTGGAAACACATAGTTAATTTTTTTAAAAAGTCCATATAGAATTGATAAATGCTTGCTCTGCAATTCTCAGCAAGGTGATCAATTCTTGCTTGAGAGAAAAGGTTATTGCTTTCGGTTCTTATTTTTGTAGCTGCTCTCAAGGTCTATTTGCACATTTCTGGGATCAATTTTTGTGCCAATTGACATTTTTGGAGGAAGACTGGGTTTCCCCCACGCAATTGTAATAGCCGGTGTCTCGCTGTATGGACTGGGGTACACAGAAAGCACCTCCTAGAAGATTGTGGTATTCTCGAACTGCAATTGGGCGGTTCAAAAGATGGATTCCCACTTGAATCCATTGTGATCAAGCTTCATCAATCCTGGCCAGGGGCTGAGGAGGACTTTGCGTGCCAGAAAGTGACTTGCGGAACTGGATCCGTGGTACTATGGGTGTCACGCTGCAATGCGGAAGGTAGATGAAAGGCCACAGCATTATATTATCAGGACACTCTTCATGCCTGATTGCCAATATTCGGATTTGGATATGGCCGAAGAATTGGGCGTACCCTGGTAAATGGTAACCCTGTGTTGCCAGCTAATCTTTCTCACACTAGGTCAGGTGAAAGGAACTGCAGAATGAACTCACCAAAAGGTGCCTTCTTTTGGTAGCTTCGCGTGTGGCCTAGACACTGAAGAAGCAGCAGCTGTATGGACTTTCATAAAGCAGAAGCACTGAATGGGTTGTTTGCATCTTTTTTAAATCATTCAACGACTGCTTCTGTGTTTGCTTAGTTTTATAAAATGGAAGGACAGTAGTTTTGCACATTTGTTTTTTTTTTGCACATTTGTTGCACAAATGGTTTTAAGTGTGGGGTTGTTGTTTTTTTGAAGACTGAAAGGTAAACAAGCACTACACAACACTCCTTGTCCTGTCAGTTAACAACTTTTTGACAGGTCCTCTTGATCTACCACCATGTCAGCCTATCCCCATGAGAAAGACACAAGAATAGTGAGATATCTTCACACCCCAAATCTCAAATGAAGGGGAAAGACTATGTGTTTTCTTTGAGCTAGAAGTCCTGTCTCCATAGAAAGGGACGTACAAAGTTGTGGAACATGTTACTCACAAAAGAATCGAACTTTACCCCTGGGACCCCAAATCGGAAATTGGATCGGAAATTGTCCTAGTTTTGCTTAAGTGGGTATGTGTGTGAATGTGGAGAGAGAGACAGAATCCAGCTCTGCCGATTAATGCCAGAACCATGTACCAATGAGGACTTATGTTTGGGCAACCGCAAGGCGAAGAAGGTGGCTTCATGTTGGCAGTCCAGGGATTGATCAGGACATGAGAGACGAAGCATGCAAACGTGTTTTGATAGTATATGTGAGGGGTTCCCAACCTAAGGCCCACGGGTCGGATCTGGCCCTCGATGCCTTTTCTTGTGTCCCTCTACCCTTCCAAGGGCATTCATGAAAGATAAATGGCTGCCCCCTTTGAAGCTGTTGTGACAAAATGGCTGCACCCATCGTGCAGGCAGGGCAAAATGGCCATCCGGCCCTCGAGGCGGATTGAGAGAGTGTGACCCGGCCCCCGTCTTAAAAAGATTGGGAACCCCTGGTGTATGCAAACTAGATAGATAGACAGAGATGTGGAATAAGGTGTTGTGGCTTTAACAACATTCAACCATTACTCTTGTGTATTTATCCCCATATTCTCCATCAAGGCAATCCCTTTAAGCCCCCACAATAACCAATGGGTTAGCAGTGGGTGATTTTTCTATCATCTTTAGATCCACCCATTTCTCTTTCTAGCCGAGTTTCTGCTTTTCCTTTTCTTCCCCCTTTTTGGGTGTGAATTCATTAATATCCCCTTTAGCTACTTTTTTGTTGTTTGATTTGCTGTCAACTTTGTGCCTCTTTGTTTAAAACCACCACGTTATATAGACATTTAAAAGAAAAAGATACACTTTTAGGCGCTTTATTCCCCCCCTTTAGAAAAGCCACGCCAACTAAGTTGGTTATTAAGACATTTGAAATTTATCGGTTAAAAAAACTGTTTAGCACTTGGTTTGGTGTTAAAAGCATGTTAAGAGTTATTAGCTGGTTAAATTAAGATTTAGAGACGATCTTTTCTTTCTTTCATTTTTTTTTTGTGGTTACTTTTGTCCCTTTCCCCACTTAATTTAAAGTGTTAAAGGTGCAGCTCTCGGCCCCGGAAAAAGTCACAGGTCTCCAACCTCCCGGGGACGTCAACAAGCGGAAGAGGACGACGTTCCAAAGCTGGTGTGAAGACTCATCTGGTGGATCCTACCCTACCTCGGTACTTCTCTGGATCTGCTAAAATGCAACTCATGCCACAGCTGTCTGGGAAGGTGTTTCTATTCCCACTTCTCAGTTAGGTAAAGGTCGCCCATGCTCGAAAGCCAGTCGTATCTGACTCTAGGGTTCAGTGCTCATCTCAGTTTATAGCCAAAGAGCCAGCGCTGTCTGCATCTGCAGATGTTTCCATGGATATGTAGCAGACAGGACTAAACTCTGGAGTGCACAGAACACTGTTTACCTTCCCACTGAATTAGAACCTATTTATCTCCTTGCAATTTCCTTGCTTTCGAACTGCTAGGTTGGCAGGAGCTGGGGCAGACTGCGGGTGCTCACTCGGTTTTCGGACTGTTGACCTTCCAGGCATCAAGTTCAGCGTCTTAACCACTAAGCCATCGCAGTCTCTGCTTCTCAGTTACACATATGCTAATCTGTGTAATGCTTGTGCACGTTTGAAATAACCCACCAGGTCCGGCTGTTCATACCCCTTGTTTGAGGAAGAAAATGCCCAAGGCAAGGCCAAAGACCCGGGAAGCAACAGCAAACGTGGCCACATTTGTGGCAAGATCCTCAAATGGCATCCGGTGTCTACATCTTTCCACATATGAACAGCAGCCCGTGAATTTGGAGTAGAGGGTAACACTGGTTAAACCCCAAATTACCGCTAAGAAGGCCATATCTGGCGCATGGATTCATGCTTCTGGGTTATATTGTTCCCAGGACAATCTCTATGGCTGAGCACCACGAGGATCGCCAGTATTCAGAACTGGTTATGGCACAAGCAGAAGAAGAAGAAGAAGACTGGAGTGGAGTGGAATGGGAGAACACACCGCAGCCTGGGACTGAAAGCAGAACTAGATACTGCAAAAGATGGTTCCCCCCTCCTGAATTGATCGGTCTTTCTCTCTTTTTCTGCTGGTGCCGAGTATTACACAAACCACACTGTGACAACGTCCTGCTGGGCTTCTCCATCACTCAACAGGAGACTGTCAAACTGAGTGTTGTGCAATGATATCCCATCATGTGTTAGACTCAACGTGGTCAGAAAGAGCTGGGGGGAAATGAGGGAGGCCAGCAGACAGATAGACATGGAGCAGCAACCAGCTTCATGCCTCAAGTAATGTCTGGAACGCCACCCCAACGACGGCTCACAAATGGAGCCGCCCGTCTTGCGCATGAATTGTTAGAAAGAGTGCCCCTGGCTATGTGCAAAGGGTCATCATTTAAGATTCATCTTGTCGCAATGGGGATTCAAAGGAAAGGACTGCCCCGTGTCCATGAGAAGACTGAGTCATGCGCCGTAGGCAAAGTCCTCTCAGTGGTTTTTCATCAGAAAATGTGACTGGCTACTCCTCCCTGCTCTAAATAATCTCTCGTCTGGTGGCACAGGGGTTAAACGCCTGTACCACAGCCAAAAGGTTGTGGGTTTGATCCTGACAGGGATCAAGGTTGACTCAGGCTTCCATCCTTCTGAGGCCAGTAAAATGAGGATCTAGGCACAGGGGTGGCCAATCTACAGCCCACAAGCCAGACCCAGCCCATGGCACCATTTCATGTGGCCCGCCAACACTGTTGCTGCTTCCCCGAAGCGGACGCGATGATGACAGCCGTAAAATGTGGTCACGAATGCGGAAACATGCCTGTGCCTGCCATAGACATTGCCATAAAACGCGTCAACGGCTGTTGTAATGCGTCTACGACAGCTGTGGGTGTGTTTTACAGCAGTGTTTACGGCAGGAGGAACCATCAGAGGGCATGGCTTCCTGTGCACAAACAGCCCACACATAAGTGCCACACGCTTTGGGAGGGGGTAGGAAAGTGGTACCCAAATGGGGTTCCAACCGCATCTTCAGTCACCAGCCTTGAAACCCCCCTGCCCCACCTGCATGAAACACTCCACTGGAAGGGGGGGGGGGAGAAGGAAGATGGGATCAAGGGGATGAACGAGAGTTGGGGGTGGAGAGGAGGACTGCACCTTTAAAGCCTTTGGCCAGAATTCTGTGGGGCCGAAAAAATGCATTCACGACAGCGATCAGGCAAGCAATCTCTCCATTGGTAGGGCTGCTCGCTGCACAAGCGGTCACGCGTTGGTTGCACAACTGGCCGCGTGACCAGTTGCACCCACAACCCGTCAGAGGAGGCTGACCCGATTTGCCACTGTGTGCGCAGTTTGCGTCCAACAGAACTCTGGCTGATTTAAAAACTCGCTCATTATATTAACCGGAATTAATTATTGTTAATTACCTTTGTCGAGTAGCCACTCATCTACTACTCGACCGAGCCGATACGGAATTCTCTGTCTAGCAATCGCCAGTCGCTCATTATCACTGTTCCCTTCAAAGAGTTTAGAGAGAGATTTGCAGATGGTTAAAAGGAAAATAACATAAAAGGAAAAAAAAAATTAGAAAGAGAGAGAAAGAGACATATACGCCATCTGGAAGGTCAAAGGTCAGAGGTTAGCATGTTTAGAGAGGTCAAACTAGCTCAGGTACATAGCAGTTTAAGTTAGCTGTTAGTTTTTTTTTCTACTGGTTTGCTTTGGTTTTGGTTTTGCAGGGGAAAGGGTTTCCATTTGGGAATTGGTTTTTTGGGGGTTTAGCGGTTTTAGCCAGTAACGGACAAAGCACTAGTTATATGGTTTAGTCAAGTTTTAAGTGTTAGGATGAATAAATGATGATTAGAAGGATTTATGATGCATTGGAGAGGTAGAAAAGCACCCCAATGCATTATTTAATAAATTAAATTCACTTTATTAGCAGACTTTAAGCCCTAGTCCCGACCATGGTGATTGAATAGGAAACATCGCACTATCAAACTCTCTTGGCTTCCCATTACTCCGGTTGGTTTCCTCCCCGCCACCCCCCAAGTCTCCACCTGGTCCCTCGCCCCCCTGCCCCACTCCCTTCAAACCCTCCGCCTTCTCCCCTCCCCGATCATTTAAAAACAAAGTCGCCCGCAAATTTGTCCTGCATTTGTATCCGAAAACGGAGCACATTATTGTTTCATCAATCTGCTACACAAACACCGAAAAGGAAGGGCAAAAATTAGTGTCGACGTCTAGACAAGTTCAATTGAAACCCAGTCATGCTAAATTTGATCCCATAAAGTCAAATCTCACAGTTGCCTTAAGATAGGGGTTCCCAACCTATGAACCGTGGGACAGCTCCGGCCCGCAGTGCAATTTCATGTAGCCTCACCCCCCACCCACCCCTCCAAGTGTGTTCAAGAAACAAAATGGACACCCCCTTTGGAGATGTTGGGACAAAATGGCCAGCCCCATCATGCAGGCAGGGCAAAATGGCCATCCAGCCCGCGGAGCTGACTGAGAGAGCATGACCCGGCCCCCGGCTTGAAAAGGTTGGGAACCCCTAGCTTAAGAGAACACATATTGGTGGGACTCCAGAATTTTGTAGAGGTGCTGGACTGATTTTTGGAGTCATACATTTTGCCCAGAAAGTTTTTGACACAGGCTACAATTACGCACCAAGTGCCAGCTTCTCCCATAGGTCTAACTCAAGCCATTGACCTCTACAGAGGTCAATGTATATTCTTATTTTCCCCATGTGTTGACATTCTGGTGTGACTGATGTCTGTCAGTTGTACCTTCCAGACTCAGTTGTGTTGGCTATGAGCATCACTTTGTGTCCACAGTGCACGTTTCGGCAACTCGAGCCTTGCTCCTCCACCACAATTGCTAAGTCAAGCAAGAAAGTCTGGAAACCAGGAAAGGTCTCCAGAAGAATGACCCAAAACCATCATAACACTCGCCCAAGGGAAAGATTCCCCAAGGCTATCCCTACATTGGATAAAACTGTGGAAGCTAAACTGGTTTTACTAATCAGCATATATTAGACACGCCTTTCGCATGTGGGCCAGAGGACGTCTTCTTAAGGGACAGCCCTGGACAAAATGACCCTTGTTGGCTGCAACTCGTATCCGAGAATGCATTTCCCCCTGAAGCAGGAAACATGCCATTGGCGTGATTTTGTTTATGATGGATCCCAGCTTAGTGACACACACACTGCGATCACGGAGCCATCTCCTGTGGCACACATGAAATGAGACATGCAGGATTTAACACCAGGACTGCAATGGACTGTCGCAGTGTTGAGGATATTATCAAGGTGCACCTTCACAGCCAGTCCATATGTCATGGCCTCTTCCACTTCCATGACCGTTGGGCATCAGAAATAGTGAATTGGTTCCTCCTCCACTCATTTTGCCCTTGGGCCTGATATGATGGTTCCTAGTGGCATTTCCTCCACTGAGGGGGACCATCACCCCACTTAAAGGGGGCTTATCCACCCGTAGCCATTGGCCCCTTTAGGGAGTCAGGTTATTTACCACCGCCCAACATCAGCGTTGAGTTGCTGACTGTACCATCTACCCCATTACCGTAATGGGATGTCCAGCCAGACATATGAATGACCCTACAGTCATGATGGCGAACCTTGGCACTCCAGCTGTTCTTGGACTTCAATTCCCAGAAGCCCAAGTCTCTGTGAATCCACACGAATTGGTGTCAAGGGCCAGATCCAGCCCATGGGCCATAATTTGGGCACCCCTGATCTAGAAACACATGTTTGGCAACTCTGGGGAGTTTTTGTCAACAAGAGAGAATCTCAGGGCACTTGAGAAATATTAGCTGCATTGCTGGAGTTCAACACGTCCAATCCTTGTCGTCTCTTGGTGTTCTCTAGTCAGGATCTTCTGTTAAACTTGGGTATTGACCTCTCAAGCTCCCGGAGTGCTGGATGCGACCATAAAGTGCTTTATTTATTTGTGTCAGAAGCACCACAAGCATATAATAGCATACAAAGCTAAAATAAGATACAGTAAAACCCCTACTTACGAAAAAAAGTCCGTTCCGTAGGCTTTTGCTTGAATTGAATTTTTTTTTTTGTAACTCGAAGCAAACCCATAGGAAAAATGAAATTTTTAAGTAAATCGAAGCAAACTCATAGGGAAATGATTTTTTTTAATGTAACTCGATGCACAACACATTGGAAAAATAACCTTTATGTAACTATAGCAAACCCATAGGAAATCGTGTAAATCGGGACGTTGTTTTAGCATAAAATCATTATGTAAGTTGAATTTTATGTAACTCTCGAAGCATTTGTAAGTCGGGGTTTTAGTGTATATAAAACAAACAGGAATTAGATGACATCCGCTCGATAGTGGGCCACATCAACAGCACATCCTCTCGCCAACATAAGGTCCTCCTCAGTGCACGTTGAGGGGCATCATGTGCATTGTATCATATAGAAGATAGTTTGTTCTTCTTCACGTTCACACGTGAAGATGACAGTCTTGATTTCAGTCTCTGGTTTGGTGGTTGATGATCAAATAGCAGGCGTGTTTCTGAGGATCTTGCTTTGACCCACTCTTTCTGAGCATCACTTTCTCTGCGAAATTTTGATAGGAGTCATGCCAGCTAAGTAATGCACTTTTTGTACTGGGGCTGGTTTTAGGCCTCCTGTGACCAACCTCACTGTTTCATTTAGGGCAGGGGTTCCCAACCTTTCCAAGCCGGGCGCCGGGTCACACTCTCTCTCAGTCAGCTTCAAAGGCCGGATGGCCATTTTGCCCTGCCTGCACGATGTGGGACGCTATTTTGTCTCAACAGCGTCAAGGGGTGGCCATTTTGTTTCTCAAATGCCCTTGGAGGGGTGGAGGTGGGCCACATGAAATGGTACCATGGGCCAGATCCTTAGGTTGAGAACCCCTGATTTACGGCCACGTCCAACTGCTTTGCATGCATTGATCTGTACTACATCAGGCTAGCCTACTCTCCTGCAGAGTAACATACAGCTAGCGCAGACATTACGTGTGTGTAATGTGTGTGTCCACAATGTCTTTTTCTCCATCTAGAGTAGATTATCTCTGTACACAACACGGAGCACAGAAGCAGCTGAAACAGAAACAGAAGATGCATCTCTCACTGGCTGGTGGGAAATTAATTATCCGCCAAAGTGCGGGGCTGAGGCTGCCAAGATTATAGAAGCCAAGCCGTGAGAGGTAACTATGTGCAAAGGAACGTGGCTTTGGCGTTTGTCTCTGCCGTGGCAATCCTAATACTTTCGTCCAATGTTCTGGACAGTTTCCGGGGAACCGGCAGACGTCCCGTGGTGCTTACCTGTATCCAAAGTTGCACTTTGCAAGCAAATCCCTGCCTGTTTTAGCTATTTATGCCACATGCTGTGTGTGTGTGTGTGTGTGTGGGGGGGGAATGTTGAAATGTAACGCTAGGCTTATTTCTCTTTTCCATCCAGAATTTCTTTGGCTTTACATTCTGGCCGACTCGCCAAAAAAGGAGGCATTAATAAAAATCCCCAGTGCGACAAAACTTATTAGAAACAGAGAATAACGCTAGGAAAGATAGGAAAGGTAGAGGTCTTCCTTGCTTGAAAGCCAGTCATATCCGAATCTAGGGTTCAGTGCTCATCATTGTTTCATAGCCAAAGAGTCAGCCTTTGCTTTCTGTTTTCTTCCTAAAAAGCAACCTGAGGCCCATGGGCCATATACGGCCCATGGTGCCATTTCCCATCATGCCGGCAGTGGAAAATGGGCAACCGTGGGAGTTTAACAGGGAAGGGGGTCTGCAGAGCAAAGCCTCTTCCCCCTCTCTCCTTTTTCTGTACTGATTCAGTCCCTAATGAGAGGCGGTCAGGGGTTTTTCATGCTCTCATTAGCTTCTGTATTAATGACGATGATTAACATCTTTTAATTAAAAATACACCATCCTCAGAAAATGACCTGAGTCTCTAATCAGGATCTGGCTTGAGAGGGATGCTTGGTGCCATTTTTGTTTCTTGGCCAGTCGATACTGGCGAAACGTTTAGTGACTGAGTGCCCAAACAGAGGGACGGGGCGGACTCTGTGCTGGGGGGGAAGGAGGAAGTGCTCCCATTGGGCTGCTGGGCAGAGGGGCGGGATGATCTTTGTGCTGGGGGAGGAAGGAAACGTTCCCATTGGGCTGCTGGGCAGAGGGGCGGGATGATCTTTGTGCTGGGGGAGGAAGGAAACGTTCCCATTGGGCTGCTGGGCAGAGGGGCGGGATGATCTTTGTGCTGGGGGAGGAAGGAAACGTTCCCATTGGGCTGCTGGGCAGAGGGGCGGGATGATCTTTGTGCTGGGGGAGGAAGGAAACGTTCCCATTGGGCTGCTGGGCAGAGGGGCGGGGCAACCTCTGTGTTGGGGGAAGGGAGGAAGTGACAGCATGCGTACCAACAGAGAGGGCTGGTAGTACACCGGAGCACTGTTACCTTGCCACCGAAGTGGTCCCTATTTATCTACTTGCAATGTCTTGCTTTTGAACTGCTAGGTTGGCAGGAGCTAGGACAAAGACGGGAGCTCGTTCTGTCCTGCAGTACTCGGGAATCGAACTGCTGACCTTCCGCCTCCCAGTCAGCATCTTAGCCACTTGAGCCACTGCAGTCCTCCCAATACCCACTGCAGGGTATCCTCCCAATATTTTCCAGGAATTGGCCTCTGTGGTATTCCATTAAGAGGGGACTATTACGGGTTCATTTGAAAAGCATCTCCAAACACCTCCTGGATTTTGATCGCAGTAATATTTATTTTAATTGGCTAATTAGCCAATCAATCGTTTAAGGGCAAGGCAGTTAATCGACTGCAAACCTGAAAATGAGCCTTTTCATGTGCAGCTGCCTGACTTGAGAGGAGACGGAATTGTCTTTGGTGAACTGGGAGGCAGGGAAGACGGGAAGGTAGAGGCGGGATGGGTGGATGACTGAGTGCAGGATGGGAAGGCAAATGGCTTTAAAGGAAGGAAGGAAGGAAGAAATAGAAGACTAGAGAAGGAAGGAAGGAAGGAAGAGGTAAAGGGTAAAATTACAGGTCACCCTTGCTCGAAAGCCAGTCATATCCGACTCTAGGGTTCAGTGCTCATCTCTGTTTCAAAGCCGAAGAGCCAGCATTGTCTGCTTCTGCAGACATTTCCATGGTCATGTGGCAGGCATGACTAGACACCAGAGTGCACGGAACGCTGTTTCCCTTCCCACCGAAGTGGTCCCTATTTATCTACTTGCAATTTCTTGCTTTCGAACTGCTAGGTTGGCAGGAGCTGGGACTAAGACGGGTGCTCACTCCCATCATGCAGTACTTAGGTTTTGAACTGCTGACCTTCCGCTCCTAGTCAGTGTCTTAACCACTTGAGCCACTGCAGTCCATAGGTAGAAAGAGGTAAAACGTGGATGATTAAACACACACACACACACACACAAGGAAGGAAGGAAGGAAGGAAGGAAGGAAGAGGTGACAGAACATGGATGATTTTAAAAAACACACACAAGACCGCCAGGAGCAGCACACAAAGGAAAGAGAAATGTGCTAGCCTTTTTTCAAGAATCCTTTTGGAGAATTTTGTTCTCTCTTACTGAATGCAAATTGCATTCAAATCAAGCACGCTTCCCAGATTCTGGGCACATGGCCATCCTGTCTCTGTTCTTGGCAGTTCACCTACCCACCCTTCCAAAAATTCAACACCTCTGCACTGGCTTCTCATTGCCAGTCCATGGGCGAGACTCTCCGATCACATCATGTGGTGCCCTCCCCCCCATGTGGGTTATACAGAGAGCGAGAGGCCAGATGCCAAAGTCGGCCTCGGCTAATGGCTCCCTTTGCGCCCACAACCTCTCCAGGCATTTGCTCTGCCGTGACAAGATGCCTCCTTACCTACCACCACCATTCTGAGAGGGCCACGATGAATGATACCCACTGGGCTTGGTGCTCAGGTAACTTACGGTGTTATTTATTCTCACTAAATGTGGTTAGTAACTACCGGTCTCATTAGTGATAACCCACAAAATCAACTAGTTACAGGCATCAATGTATACGGTTTGTAACTAGTTGTATCCAAAGCTGTCAACGCAGTGCATTCATGTAATCCTGGATTTACATCAAGGATACATGTATTTGAATCACTTTTAAGCTAGAGCAGGGGTTTCCAACCTAAGGCCCATGGAGCCATTTCATGTGGCCCTCCCAGCCCTGCAAAGGCATGCAAGAAACAAAATGGCCACCCTTTTAAAGCTGTTAGGACAAAGTGGCCACCCTCCATCATGCAGGCAGAGAGAGAGAGAGAGAATGACAGGCCCCTGGCTTGAAAAGGTTGGGAACCCCCCCTGGTCTACATGTTTGAAATATATGGGCTGAAATCCTATTGCACAACTCTATCGTGCAGGCAGAGTGAAATGGCCGTCTGGCCCATGAAGCTGACTGAGAGAGCATGGCCCGGCCCACGGACTAAATGCTTGTCTTGCAACCAAAAAATCTTGTCTTTGCCCTGATTCACATGTATAAGAAGGCCTCTGGGTAGGCCGTCATCCCAAAATTCTGCTCTTTGTGAACAATATTTCCTGCCACATCAGTTTCTTGATTTTCACCTTCTTTGGGCAAACCACACAAAGTCAAGATGGCATCTGGAACTGCAGGCGAACGAAGCTCCTCGACGCAATCTGCACGTCACAGTTGGCCTTGTGCACAGTAGCGTAGCAACCTCCTTCCTGAGAGAAGATAGCTTCTGAGCTGAAAAGAATAGGTCCCGTGGGATCCTGAGGCCAGGAAGCCAAGGACAAAGCATATGTGGTGGTACAGGTGGTCCGTCTCTAGATGGAAAGGATGCCCATACAAGAAATGAATATTGTGCAAAATGCAATCATCTGAAAATGTCCCGGCAAACGTTGTCTTGTGGTGGCTGTGCCACCCCAGGAGGAGGAAGGGGCTGTAGCCAAAACTGCACACACGGAGGACTAACAGCTGTTCTTGTTGCTCTTTCAGGATTTGAATAGATCCAGGACTGGATATGCAGGTGACCATTCATGTGAGGACTTGGTGGAGCATCTGACAACTCAGAAATCAGGCCCGCTTCACCTGTTCTTCTCAGACAACTCAACTCCAAGTTCCGACACTCCGGTTGGCTAGGGAGTCCGTTCCCCGCCGCAGGGCTTTCTTGGTAGCGGCTCCAGCTCTTTGGAACGCACTGCCAGGGGGGACTGCATTTGATTGACTCCTTAGGGACCCTTCATGAAACAACTGAAAACCTTTCTGTTTGAGGAGGCCTTTAGCCATTTGTTGAAGACCAAATAGGAGACCCTCCCATTGGCTTTCCGTCACAAGAGTTTGGTGTCCTCGGTTCTGATTTCGATTAGGTGGGCGGGGGTTGTTTTATTGTTGTAATGGTGTTCGTTTCACTGTTTTTTTTTAAATAGCATAAGCCACCCAGAGTGGGAGTCCATTCCAGATAGGAGGGGTATAATCCCAATATATATATATATATATAAAGCAGAGGTGTCCTCTTGTATGTGAACATAAATCTACACCCCTGCACCGTTTGCACTGTAACGTGGCACACAGGTACCTTGGGTGTGCTGGGTGGTCACTGTGGGGGGGTCATGCACCCCATGAGGGGTATATGCCCCTAAATTGATCTGCAAAGGTAAGTACTGTATACTCGACAGGAGGGTGTGTGTGTGTCCTAGTGGTAGTATCCATAGTCATCGCCTCTGGTAGGTCACCCGATTGTGACGTTGTGATGTAATTGAGCTGGCCAGGGGCCTGACACAGGTGGCTGGACACATAGTGATGCTAATGTTATACCCCCAGGTAGGTCATCTGATTGTGACATCACAATTGTAATGGGTAGGGCCTGACACAGGTGGCCGGATACATGTATGGGGGGTAAACCCGAGCAAAGCCGGGGAATCGGCTAGTAAATATATAAATAAAATAAAATACTCGAGGCTCAAGCTGATTATGGTGCTGCCAGTGTGGCTGGAGTGATCCTGGCAGGCCTTGGTGAGGCGATGTTCAGCCTGGCTCACAGCAGGCATCAAAGAGACTACACAATAAGCCCGGCAGGATGGCAGAGCAGGGAGGTGCACTTGATATGGGAGGGAAGGGGAACACAAGGGATGCAAATCAAAGCAAATTCCCTTGCTTTGCCTGCCTGCAGCACTAATGACCTTGATTAGGTTTCACCCTCCCTCCCTCCCTCCTCCAACCCCCTTCCTCGTTTCCTGCTGAGTCCCAGGGAGAAGCCGACTGCACTTGTGTGTGTGACTCAGCCAGCAAGTGATGGAGGAAACCCGATCGTGAAAGAAGGCCCTTCCAGCTCGGTCGCCTGCTCAGAAACAAATGCAGCCACAAATCCCAGGGTATCATAGCCACAGCTCATGCGTCCCACCCACCCCGGGCTCAGTGGAGGTTGGAACCAGCCCCGTATCTCAGACTGCAACCCTGCCAGCCCAGCCTGGGCACCTGTGATGGGTACCTGGCTGGGGTTGTCTAGACACAGAAGCAGGAATAACCAGATAGAGAACAGGAGTTATGCAAATGCCAGATGCCTTCTGTCCTGGTTCTTTCTCTACAGAAATCCCTTCCTCTAGTGATGGTGAATTTATGGCACGCGTGCCAGAGGGGGCACTCAGAGCCCTCTCTGAGGGCACACGCGCCTTCACCCCAGCACAGAGTTCAACCCACCCTCTGGCCAGCAGCCCAGTGGGAGCACTTCCTCCCTCCCCCAGCACAGTTTGCCCCGCCCCTCTGCTCAGCAACCCAATGGGAGCACCTCTTCCCTCCCCCCAGCACAGAGTTCTCCCTGCCCCTCTGCAGCGCGGATGGCAGCCTGCTGAGTATGGGCACTTAAGTCTCTAAAAGGTTCGCCATGGCTGTCCTATACTCTCCTCCACCCACCTCTTCTGTGCCCTGCCCCATCTCCTGCCACCACCCAGTCCCCACTTGTGCCACCCTCCATTTCCTGGCACCTCCGATCCTCCTACAAGGACCTGGACCTTTCCCTGCAGTTGCCAACCTTTTCAATGAATAAAGGAGCTTAGCACAAGATGCTGTCAAAAGCACTTTCCCAACTGAAAAGGGACTGTAAAAATTATGTGATAGCAGAAAAATGCCATCTGCTGAAAGAATGTCAAGAGCTCTCATCACTGAGGGCTGGAGGGGGATGTGAAGAAGGAGTGGGGAAAAAGCCAGATTCAAGAGCCGCAGACTGAACTCTCCGCTGAGCTCTGAACATACATTCGGGAGAATGTCTTTGCCTCGCTAGCATCAGTTTCTCTTCTCTAAAATGGCCTACCTTGCAGGGTTTGTCGTCAAGGGGAAAATACCTACCTAGCTCAAGTTCAGAAAAAATGTCAAGATGCAACACTAGTGTCCCTACAGGGTCAGACTGGACTTTTAGTATCTGTGACTTTCAGGGAAAAACTTGTGAAACTAGCTAGCTAGCTAACCAACCAACCAACCCATATTACTTAGAACAGGGATGGCAAACCCTTTAGAGACTGTATGCCCAAACTCAACAGGCTGCTGTCCACGCCGCAGAGGATTGGGGTGAACTCTGTGCTGGGGGGAGGGAGGAAGCACTCCAATTGGGCTGCTGGGTAGAGGGGTGGGGTTAACTCTATGCTGGGGAGAGGGTGGAAGCACTCCCATTGGGCTGCTAGGCAGAGGGGTGGGGCGACCTCTGTGCTGGGGTGATGATGCACATGCCCACAGAGAGGGCTCTGAGTGCCCCTTCTGGAACGCGTGCCGTAGGTCACCACCACTGACTTAAAGCTACATGCCTCTCGTTCTTGTTTTCTGACCTTTCCCAAAGCAGGCCAGCCTTAGATCATGTAGATAAGTAGGGCTGGACTGCCAAAGCCAGGCAAAGAATTTATCTCTCTTTTCTTCCCCTTTGCCTTTCCTTAGAAAGGTTTTCATTAATTTAATGTGCTGTCTGAACTGAAGATGCTTCATTTGCCTAGAATTAATTTGGCTTCCTGAAACTTTGAATTGTAACCTACTTTTGCTAAAATATATATTTTTAAAAGATACGAAGGGACTGGAGATGTTTAATTTTGTATCCACTACCTTTCTAACTGCCTGACTCAGGTCAGGATGTGTAAGGAGGCAAGCGAAATCCTGGATTGCTTGGCTTCAGGGCATCAATTCAGGTGCATTCCCACTCACCTGTAAGCAAAAGGCTCTATTTGGGAGTAAGGGGAATGTAACCTTTCCTCTCTCCCACCCTGAACCTTTCCATTTTACTAGAGAATGGAACCAAGGCTAGTCAGGATGTGAAAGTTGGTTGCCCTAAGTATACAGGTTGCCCCCTTCTCCTAAACGAACGCACATCCATTTGGTGGAAGCAATTAGAGGGCCAAGGTGGTTCTGACCTCCACGGAGCATTGGCGAGAGACAGGATGAGAGGTACAGCAGAGGCTGTCTCCCAGTCCCTACCTGCGGGGTATCGTTCATTGATCGGCCAGTTGTCCACCTGCAGCGTTGCGTTGCCACCACTCCGGGTGAAGCGCACCACGTGATATTTGCCGTCGTTCACCATGGCGTTGCTCTCCTCGATGGTGATGTCGTCCGTACCCACGTTGAAAATGACTCCAACTGTCCCCTGGTCCTGTTGGAGGCGAGAAAGAAAGAAGTGGGGAAGAAGAGAGAAAGAAAGTGGGTCAGAACAAGGGTTGGTAGAGAATGGGGGAAAGCAAGGAAATTCCAGCAGAAGAGAGATAATAATAATAATAATAATAATTTCATGTCAGAAATTATCCTGGGTTGAAAGGATTTTTGCGGAAGAAACTCCGCTCAGGGAACGCCCAAATGTGGCTCTGTTCATGTTCCCAAGAGCTGGGGCAGTGACAGGCACTCATTCTGTCATGCAATACCCAGGTCTTCAACTGCCAACTTGCCAGCCTTCCAGCTAACAAGGTGAGCTTCTTAACCACTGAGCCACTGCAGAAAGGAAAGCGGTTTACTTTCTCACCCACGTGGTACCTCTTTATCAACTAGCAATTTCTTGCTTTCGAACTGCTAGGTTGGCAGGAGCTGGGGCAGAGACAGGCGCTCACTCTGTCATGCAGTACTCCAGGATGAAGGAGAGGGGCAATTAAGAATGCAATGCCCATTTAATCCATCTGAATAGTCTCCAGAAATTCACCAATTCAGTGACTGTAAATTGGAGAACAAATAATCCTCACGACAAAGCACGTACGTTCGTTTTTTAAATGCACACCAGCTTCAGGTTGACACCTGTGGTGATACCTTGCTTGCTGAGATGCATTTGAAGACGTACATGAAGACATTCCTTGTGCATGGCAGCAAAAAAAGAGAACCACAAAGATAGCGGCGTGGTCTTTACATAACACAAACACAGAAGAAAGTGATACCTTTATACGACTACTAAAAATATATATCAAGATTTTGTAGTTGAATGACTCCTTCCTTCAGGCCATGCTCCAATATCTTGTGTACAGTGCATAAAAATTATATGTGAGCCTTCTAAAAGAAGAAACATTTCTTCGAAGCACTGCACTAGTTATCTGCATCCCTCCCCTTTTGGGTGAGTGGTTGTATTAAAAACAATGTAATTAAAAAACAACAACTGATACTATTTGAAATCAATTTCTCAAACCAATTAATCATCTAATCGTTTTGATCTTTTTTGTTCTTTTAAAGCAGGGGTTCCCAACCTAAGGCCTGTGGGCTGGATCCGTCCCGCGGCACCATTTCATGTGGTCCTCCAGACCTCCAAGGGCATTTGAGAAACACAATGGCCACCCCTTCGAAGCTGTTGGGACAAAAATGGCCACCGCCAGAGGTGCACAGATCTGTGGAAGATTTTTAGGACCACAGCTATCAGATGCGCACAGGCAGAACAGGGGAATTACGGAAGATACAGCCCCAAAAGTTTGCAAATTTGCACCCCTCTCCTTAGGGAGTATTTCCTTCAACAACCATTATAAAAAAAAAGCCTTTTTCAATTTGCTGTCTTGAGTAATGGGTGGCTGGGGATGATGAACAGATGTGAAGCAACGCACTTGCAAAGATTAATAGAGTGGCAACACAGTGGTCAAAATCTTGTTGCTTAGTACAGTCAATCCCACCAGGATCAGTGAGGATTTAGTAAGTCAACTCTTCTGTAAATCCCGTTGATTCAAATGGGTGTATCTTAATTGCAATTTACTTTAGCACAGTAAGTCACAGTTTAAGAGTTAGGCCCATTTAAGTCCCCGGATTCCCTCCCATTCAGTAGGCATACTCTAGTGCAGTGACGGCCAACCTTTTAGAGACGGAGTGGCCAAACTGCAACCCCAAACCCACTTATTTATCGCAAAGTGCCAACATTGCAACTGGGGGAGGGAGGAAGCACTCCCATTGGGCTGCTGGGCAAAAGGGCGGGTCAAAACTCAGTGCTGGAGCAACCACATGGGGGCCCACAGAGTGGCTCCGAGTGCCACCTCTGGCACACGTGCCATAGGTTCGCCACCACTGCTCTAGTGAGATTTACTATGCTGAACAAGTGGTACTTTCTTCCTTCTGGTTTTCCTGTTTTTTTATATGATGGAGTCCCTCAAGGGATCTACAGTATGTCTTGGGTTCCCTACCTTTTCAAGCAGGGGGCCGGGTCACACTCTCTCAGTCATCTTTGAGAGCCAAATGGCCATTTGGCCCTGTCTGCATGATGGGGGTGGCCGTTTTGTCCCAACAGCTTCAAAGGGGCAACCATTTTGTGTCTTGAATGCCCTCGGAGGTGTGGGGGGCACCCACATGGCACCAGGGCACCACAAGCCTTAGGTTGATCTATGTCTACCTCTCCTGTTTCTCTCTCTTTTTCCTCCCTCAGGACATCCCCAACAATGAACCCAGCAGATACTGTACAAAAAGCTACTTTTTCAAAATCTGTGTCAGTGATGTTTCTGTTTAGAAGACTATCATGTGCAATTCCCTTGTCATAAAAGGAAGCCATCTACTGTGGTGTTTTGAAAGCCACCATTCCCATTATACAGCAGCCTAAGCTGATCCCCAACAAACAAACAAAATCCCATGCCATTTTAATTCACTGTCTGCATCTCAAAAAACCCCCCACCAAGGCACAGAGCATTTCTGTATAAAGCCACTACTGGGTGGTAGGGTGGAGAGGGGGATGGGAGCATTATTAAGGGCTTATTATGCTAAACAGTGATTAATACCACACAGTGGGAGCGGCTGTGTGTGTTCATGCTGCTTATTAGAGCTATGCATGTAATTACTGCATTAAACCCGGATTATTAGAGCGCCGGGGTGCATGTGCTTTATTAATGCCCGCCCATGGCCCCCTGCAGTCAGAAGGGGCCACAGCAAGAGAACCCAACTTGGAGGAAGAGTTTGACACTTGGGCATTACCAGGGCCAATACATGGGTCCCATGAGATGAAATGCAAACCAACTCAAAGCTCTGGATGCATCAGCGCTTGGTCTAAGGAAAGCTGTGCCCTGCATCTGTGTCCATCGGATCAGCACAGAGTTCACCCCGCCCCTTTGCCCAGCAGCCCAATGGGACCGCTTCCACCCTCACCCAGCACAGAGTTCACCCCGCCCCTTTGCCCAGCAGCCCAATGGGAACGCTTCCTCCCTCCCCCAGCACAGAGTTCACCCCGCCCCTTTGCCCAGCAGCCCAATGGGAACGCTTCCTCCCTCCCCTGTCTGGGGTAAGGGGGTCTGCTCACATGTGGTTTGAGGGTGCACCGTGAGTCTGTTGAGTCTGTGGCAAAGGTGTGTGTGGGCACTCAGTCTCTAAAAGGTTCTCCATCACCCTTATAACCTCTAAAGAGAGAGGAAAGCATGTTGAGCTTCAGATGCTAACTTGGGACAGTAAAAGTAAAGGTCACCCTTGCTCCAAAGCCAACGCATCCAACTCTAGGGTGCAGTGATCCTCTCCATCCACAGCCATAGAGCCAGTACTCTCTGCATCTGCAGACGTTTCTGTGGCCATGTGGTAGGCACGATTAAACATCAGAGCAAACAGCGGAGTTTCTTCCGAAAAAAATTAATCTTTTCAACCCAGAATAATTATGCTCCGCGCACATCCAATGTGGCAGCATGGCGACACCTGCAGACGGGTGGCAAGGACCTAAGGGAAAGACAAGGCAGCTGTGTGTGTATGTGTGTGTTTCAGAGAGAGAGAGAGAGACGGGGAGGACGTCGTCCTTATCGCTTTGCACCTTCAACTGGCAGGAGGTGACAGCAGTGGAGCGATCGCTAAGCCCCGTCAAAGCCCGCTCGGCTACAACTGGCACACTGAGTTACTCAGACTGAGATTTATGTCGCTCACAGAGGCTGGAAATTAGAGAGAGAAACAAAGACAGAGAGAGAGAGACTGGGGCTGGGGGAGGAAAACACGGAAGAAGGGGTTTTACGAGATGAAACACACACAAACCCCAAGTCCAGGATGGAAGGAGTGGCGTTGGCAGGCTTTGACTAGCCTGTAGGGCACAATAACTCCTGTGCGCAAGTGACTGGCCTGAGTGTTTAATGGGCTGGGGGCAACGCCAGAAAAGATTGAGGGGAAAAGGCTTCTTGTCTACTCCAAAAGCACCAAGATGGCTGCTCCCTCCTATGGCCGCGAGCAAAGCACAGCATGACACAGCACAGCAAAGCAATCACACTTATATACCGCCCCACTCTCAGGGCAGTTCACAGGTTAAGTAGCATCCACCCCACCCACCCCCCAACATGATGCTGGGTACTATTTTCCCCAACCTTGGACAGACGGAAGGCTAAGCCAACCTTGATCCCTGTTCTGGATCGAACTCACAGCCTTTGGGTTGCAGGACGGCAGATTAACCACTGCGCCAAGGAGAGTGATAGCTTTCTAGGCTTTCTCACGCTCTCACAAAACAGGGATTTATTTATAATAATAATAATAATAATAACAAATTCATGTCAAAAATTATTCTGGGTTTAAAGGTTTTGTGTGTGGAAGAAACGCTGCTCAGGGATGGCCAAATGAGGCTCCTTTCATGTCCCCCAAGAGCTGGAGCAGACACAGGTGCTCAATCCATCATGCAGTACCCGGGTCTCGGACTGCCGACTTGCCAATTTTTAATGGGGTTGTTTTTATCTGTTTTTTTGCTATCACTGGTTTTATGCTTTTTATCTTGTATATATACTGTTGTGAGCCACCCATACCTGTCAACCTTCCCGGATTGGCCAGGATTTCTCGATTTTCGGCGCCGATTTGCGCCATTTTCCTCCCGCAGCTGCCAAAACCCCGGAATTGGCAGCGGGGGAAAAGAGGTACTGCACATCCCTTCTGCGCAAGTCGCCTTCTATGCATGCGTAGAAGGCGACTTGCGCAGAGCCATTCTGCGCAGGTCCCGGGTTGTCCGGAGCCATGGTTGACAGGTATGGCCCAGAGTTGGGTTCCCTTGAGTTGGGCAGCATATAAGCACGAATAAAATAAATAAATAAATAGTTGCAAGAAGGGCTGTGGGCAGTAAATCGACCAGTCGCCTGAAAGTCCTTTTCTTCCATATTACATGCCGAGAAAGCACCGGAAGAAGGCCAAAGCTGCAGGGCCAGCATCAGAAATTTCTGGGCCAGGTAAGCGCCCCACAAATTTTTGTGGTTTTCTGCGTAGTTTGTTTGTGCATGGGTACATCAGTGGTTTCCTGGTGCCACCACACCCCTGTGGTTTTCTGCGCATGCATGGTTTGTTTGCACATGCGCACATCAGTGGTTTCTCGGTGCCACCGGGCCCCCGTCACCTTCGGGCCCAGGACAGGAGTCCTGATGGTCCCCCCCCCTAATGGTGGCCCTGCAATGCTGTGGCAAGTTTTGGCTCAACCCATGAATGGTGTCAAAATATCGGCTAGTACTGACATCCACTGAAGTCGGAGAGACGGAATGGGAAAGAAAGAGAGAGAGAGAGAGAAATATACAACGGCCGTCACCTCCTTGCAGTTAGGAAACCCTTGTTCCTTGCCTGCCTGCCTCTTCTAATGTCAGGAAACGTGTCAAATCCGATGTCCTCGCGCTGGTTAACGAAAAACTGGAATGACAAGCTTGAGGCCCCCACCTGTATTACATAATACAGCAAAATGGCTCCCGTCTCGTTGAAGGACAGGCTTTCTTGTTGGGTTTTTTTTTTTGTCTCTGGCTCATCCACCTCCAGATGCCAGGAAATGCTATATCATATGAATCCACCCCGACAATAAATAAGCGTTTTCTGCTTGGGGCTTATGAGTGTCTAGCTGTGAAGCAACCCTCACGGTTCAGAGCGCTCTCTGGCTTCCCAAAGATGCCTCTGGGCAAGTATTGGTGAACCTTGGGCACTCCAGGTGTTCTTGGACTACAATTCCCAGAAGCCCAAGTCTCTGTGAATCCACACGAATGGGTTTACTGTACTTCAATTCCCAGAGACTTGGGCGTCCTGGTATTGAAGTATGGGAAAAATAATCCTGTGCATGGTCTGAGCCCTCCATTCAACTGTCTGTTTCTAGGATTAAGTCTGCCACTAACCACAGGGTTCTGGCTGAAATTTAAACCATTATTCATGTCTGTATCCTCACAGCCAAGTCGGAGATTCCTTTAAATTGATATTTATTCCCCCATCTCAAATGCGAATGGGACAGTGGTGGCCAGCCTATGGCACGCTTGCCAGAGGTGGCACTTGGTGCCCTCTCTCTGGGCACCCATGTGGTTACCCTAGCACAGACTTCGCCCCACCACTCTGCCCAGCAGCCCAATGGGAGTGCTTACTCCCTCCCCCAGCACAGAATTTGCCCCGCCCCTCTGCTCAGCAGCCCAATGGGAGTGCTTACTCCCTCCCCCAGCATAGAATATGCCCCACCCCTCTGCCCAGCAGCCCAATGGGAGCGTTTCCTCCCTCCCCTGTTGCCGTGTTGCCATTTTGCAATAAATACATGAGTTTTGGGTTGCAGTTTGGGCACTCGATCTCTAAAAGGTTTGCCATCACTGGAGTAGGAGAAAATTTGTACTTCCATTATTTTTGCATCTGGATACATAACTTTGTGGTGTTACTCTTACTCAAATAAAACCCTTCCTAAATCAGGGATTCTCAAGCTGCAGCCCACAGCCTGGATATGGCCTGTGGCACCATTTCATGTGGCCCCTCGCCGCCTCCACCACACCAGGAAGTGCCGTGTGGTGGAGTGAGGGCAAAATGGCCATCTGGCCCTTGAAGCTGTCTGAGGGAATGTGACCCGGGCCCCGGCTTTAAAAAGTTGAGAACTCCCACCCTATGTGCTTTTTTATTTAACTTACTTACACATTCCTTTTCTGCTACAGAATGTTACTGAAGAAAAAGCAAACCAGACAAATGCAATCGCAACATAATGCAGAAAACAAATATTTCAGTGTTTTTTTTAAAAAAGAATAGTTACGCATCCAACCAGAAGACCGCTTGAACATCAATCCAGTGTAATTGCCAAAGACCTTGACATAATGTTAATTATCCAAATGCAATTAAAGTACACTTTGGGGATATGCAAACAGCAACCTGAGCACTGTGCATTATGTATATGTGTGCATGCATGCACATGTAAGGAGTAGTCTTATGAGAGAGAGAGAGTGCAAACCTACAGCAAATTTATCAGAGTAATCAAAATAAAACAACAAAATAGGTTGTACTTTGTGTTGTTAATACTGGCTGGCATAACTAAGATAATTTTAGTCATTCTCTTTGCTGCCCCACATGGTACTACTAAATGTAAGGCTTTTGTGGGATGGTTATTAAGAGCAATTTGACCATGGAACCATCCTGGCCAGCCATCTTTTGGACTAGACCGGGGGTTCCCAACCTTTAAAGCTGGGGGCCGGGTCATGCTCCCTGAGACAGCTTCATGGGCTGGATGGCCATTTTGGCCTTCCTCCACCACATGGCACTTCTGGGTGTGGTGGAGGTACATGAAATGGTGCTGTGGGCCACATCCAGCCCATGGGTTGCAAGTTGAGAATCCCTGGACTAGACAGCCCATCGTTCAGTTTTGTCCACAAGGACAATGGCGTCAGAGAGAAAACAGATGGTACAAAGAAGTCATAGAGACAGCACTCAAATGATCTCTCTAATCCAACTCCTTCTTACATAGAGACACACCCACCTACATGCAGGAGAAAGCTTCAATACACCCCTAAAGCACAGATGTGCAAACATGTCTTCCCATGTGATTCTTGAATTGCCGCCATAGTGGTTCTGGCCCATCGGCTGGGACTCTACCCAAGCAAGAGAACAGCTCCTGAACGGCCAGCAAGCTGACGTCAATCTGCTTTTCTGGTTCATTTCCTGCTACCCAAGTGAGACTGAGGGTTATTTATGGCAAGTACACTATGGCATGGGGGAAGGAAATGGGCCAGTCTCCTTGCCCCATGAGCCACTGGCAAGTTGTTACTTATAGAGGCTGCTTCGAAGAAGCAGGTTCTGATATCCTGGGCGCAGAATGTCTAGTGTAGTGATGGCGAACCTTTTAGAGACCGGGCGCCCAAACTACAACCCAAAACCCACTTATTTGTTGCAAAGTGCCAACACGACAACAGGGGAGGAAGCGCTCCCATTGGGCTGCTGGGCAGAGAGGTGGGGCAAAATCTGTGCTGGGGGAGGGAGGAAGCACTCCCATTGGACTGCTGGGCAGAGGGGCAGGGTGATCTCTGTGCTGGGGCGCCTGCAGAGGTGCCCACAGAGGGCTTCGAGTGCCACCTCTGGCATGCGCGCCATAGGTTCACCATCGCTGGTCTAGTGGATAGATTAAGAGCTGCAGGATTCCTCTGGGGGTCAAACCCTTCTCTATGCGTCAGCTCATGACTTATTTAGAAGAACTAAAGCAATCATTTGAGGCTAGACGCTGCAATGATGCAGGAACACACCTGACTGCAAATCCCAGGCCTTAGTTAATGCACTCTGCACATGGTCAGAAAAAACCTCTTCCTCTTCATTTCCTTCATGTTCCAGGCCCAAAGCAATAAAGCAAGTACCCCCTCAACCTTGGCCCTCCAGCTGTTCTTGGACTTCAATTCCCAGATGCCCAAGTAGGCACTCCTGCTGATCAGGGCTTCTGGGAATTGAAGTTCCAGAACAGCTGGAGGGCCAAGGTTGAGGGAGCCTGCTCTATAACCATTTCCTTAATAAGCCTTTAATAAAATTTATGAAATATAGATCTGTGTGTCTATCGATTGGGAGCAAGGAGCTGAGCTGAACCGCAACATTACAGGCCATGAAAGCTACCAAAAGTGAACCCTGCCTACCTTTCACTAGCCAAAGGCCCAGTGGTGGGCATCAGCAGGTTGGCACCAGTTCTCCAGAACCGGTAGCAGAAACTCTGGCTGGCCCCGTCCATCCAAGTTTTGAAATAAAATAGTCCTAATTCAGGTGCAACGCAGGGCTTTCCCCCTGGCCATGCTCCACCATACCACGCCCACAGAGTAGGTAGTAAAAAAAAAATTGGATCCCACCCCTGCAAAGGCCACATGGAGTCCAGGGGAATTCAAGAAGGAAGTTGCCCCAGTCGGATGGGACAGGCCATGGTTGGTCAGAAAGGCAGGAACATGGGGAGAGGTCAGAGCAGATAAAGAGACCATCCTCCCTCACATCTATTTATCTGCATACAGTGGTATCTCGCATAAGGGCTACAAGAGGGTCCCAGTCCCGGCTGTTCAGTCCCCTCCTTGGCTTCATGCGCCTGGTTCCCTAGCAACAAGGTGGGATCAATCTCTCGGCTGAGGCACTCCATCCACTTGTCACCTTGCATCAACACCTCATTGCTCACCCTGGGGCGGTCAAGGGCGGGCCGGTAATAGAGATGCATGCGAGGACCAAGCTGGTGTGAGGTGGACTGGGCGGGCGGGTGGAGGGAGAGGGGTGTGTGCACAATGGAGCAACATGCCAGCCCTACATCTAAAACCTTGCAGACCCACAACATCTCTTTAGACCCCCGGGTAGGTAAAGGTCTCCCTGGTTCGAAAGCCAGCCATATCCTACTCTAGGGCTCAGTGCTGTGTGTGTTTTCATGTCAGAGATTTCTCTGGGTTGAAAGCAATGGGATTTTTAATGGGGTTTTTAAAGGTTTTTATTAAAATAGGGACCACAGTTTTATCAACGTCTTCCTTTCTATCCTGTCGTTCCACCCTAAGCAGCTCGCAAAAGAGATTAAAACTTGCAGATAAAAAAAAAAACAAGTAAGGAATAAAACATACCCAAGGTTATCATGTTAAAATGAAGTTAAACTAATTATGAAATTAAAGTACTGTCGGATTAAAGTGTGGCGCTTAGATCTATTTTCCATCCGCGCGCATCTGTGCAAGAGAATGCATTGGTGTGCAAAAGCACGTAAATTTCTGGACTCCAATTATAACTGGGACGGAGATGGGATGAAATTCGGCTCAGATGGGGACGGGGGGGGGGGGGAGATCCTAATGGCTGTAGCAGCTGCCTAGGACTTAGTCTTTACGACCCCTCCCAGCCCCAAATAAAAGGAGAACAGTTAATTAGAAGCTAATGAGTCTAAATCTGCACGTGAGGCAGACGGCTTATTAGCGGTGGTGTTAATTACATTTGTGTCAGTGAGAAAACCTGCACCAAAGGTATACAGCAGGGATTCTCAAGCTGCGGCCCACGGCACCGTTTCATGTGGCCCACCACCAGCACACCAGGAAAGTGCATGTGGTGGAGAAAGGGCAAAATGGCCATCCGGCCCTCGAAGCTATCTGAGGGCGCATGACCCGGCCCCCGGCTTTAAAAGGTTGAGAACTCCTGGTATACAGCCTGGGCCATCTCCCCTGCCGACCTGCGGGTAGAGAAATGCTGGGTACATCTGCTACACCTAGAACCCAGGAGGAAAGTAAGCTTTTCAATACTATGGAGCAGACTGAAAGGATGGGGTTTGATCCCCGAGAGCTGAACAACAGGCGACATGAAAGGAGCCTCATTCGGGCATCCCCTGCAAACATCCTTTCAGCCCAGAGTAATCCCTGACAAGAAAACACACAATACGATGCGGCTGCAGAATCCCAGTCGTGATGTTGGCAGGTAAAGATCATGCTTGCTCAAAAGCCAGTTGAATCCGACTCTAGGGTTCAGTGCTCAAAGAGCCAGTGCTGTCTGCATCTGGAGACGTTTCTGTGGACATGTGGCAGGCATGAGTAAACACCGGAGAGCACAGAAAGCTTCCCCACCGAAGTGGTCCCTATTTATCTACTTGCAATTTCTTGCTTTTGAGCTGCAGGAGCAGAGACAGAGACGGGAGCTCACTCCGTCATGATGACAGGACACCCCCCCCCCAAAAAAAAATCCCCCAGTTGTTTGGGAGTGGAGTTAGGATCTGTAATCTGAAAAACGAAGACGCTGCAACTAGTATTGGAAGGAAAGCCTGGCATCTAAGTGGCTGGCATGTCCAAACTGGGCTCCCATTACGTCTTCCAGTCATTAACACAAAACTGCAGTGGTAGGAAGTGCTTGGCTGGGGGGAAAGATAAACTGGGGGGGGGGGAATGAGACTGGGGAGAGACACAGCTTCAAATCTCCATCCTGCTATGAAGCTCACGGGCTGACTCTGGGCCAGCGGCTTCCTTTCAAAGGAACTGACCTTGCAGAATTATTGGGAGGATCACCTTTCCAAAGCTCAGATCGGAAGCCAGACAAGAAGCCCGCTAGCTCTAGGTTTTATATTTCCCAACAAGAGAAATAAAGAGAGATGCTAGAAACCTAACACATGCTCACCCGGCACTGGCACTGCCATCATGGCTACCCGTAGCCCCTGGATCAAAGTGGCTTTCTGCATGTGTTTTAGAGATCTTCCTCCGAACCTGAACATGGGGCTCAGCTGGAAATATGCAAACGTTTGCCTCATCTTTCTCTAGGGCTCCCACAGGGGTTCCCAACCTAAGGCCCGCAGGCCGGATCTGGCCCATGGTACAATTTCATGTGACCTCCCACCCTTCCAAGGCATTTGAGAGACAAAATGGCCACCCCACTGCAGATAGGGCCAAATGGCCATCCGGCCCTTGAAGCTGACTGAGAGAGCGTGACCTGGAAAAGGTTGGGAACCCCTGTTATAAATCCTTGATGATGAACCTTGGCACTCCAGGTGTTCTTGAACTTCAATTCCCAGAAGCCCAAGCCGGCACTCCTGCTGATCAGGGCTTCTGGGAATTGAAGTCCAAGAACAGCTGGAGTGCCAAGGTTTACCATCACTATTACAGATCTTCAGAGATGGTGAAGATTCTTGGTTTTGGATAACAAATTCCAGAATATTCTGACCACTGCCTATGCTGGATGGTGAATTCTGAGCTCTCGTGGTCCTAAGAAAGAAACACTTTTCATTTCTCATCATCAGAGATCACTGCTGTTGTTTTTCAGATGAATTAGCCAGAGGGGGGAAAAATTCAGAAAATGAATGATAATGCATATGCGTGGCTAAGAGTACCCACAAGATAACGGGAGCTAAGAAGAGTGTTTGTTTTTTTGAAAAAAATAATGCACCTGCTGAGCACATCGCATGAAGTGCGGTATCACCTGGATTCCCATTGCAAAAACGCATGATTCTGTCCATGGATCATTAGTTAGTGTGCTCATATCATCACTGTTTGTGGTCAGGTTTTTGTTGTTCAGTTGTACAGTCGATTCCGACCCTTTGCGACCCTATGGACCATTGACCGCCAGGCACCCCATCTTCCACCATCCTCCTCAACCCGCCCAGCTCTGTGCCCATTGCGTCTACAATACCATCCAGCCATCTCATCTTTGGCCGCCCCCTTCTTCATTTGCCCTTCACCTTTCCCAGCATCAAGGCTTTCTCAAGTGAATCCTCTCTTCTTATTTGCTGTCCAATTTACTTCAGCTTCATTTTTACTATTTGACCTTCCAATGAGCAGTCAGGGTTGATTTCTTTTAGGATCGATTTATTTGTTGTCCTGCTGTCCAGGGGACTCTCAAAACTCTCCTCCAACACCACATTTCAAAGGCATCTATTCTTCTGTGCTCAGCTTCCCTAATGGTCCAGCTCTCACAACCATACATTACCACAGGGAATACCATTGCTTTGACTATACGAACCAGCTTTGGTTTTGCAGTATTATATATTTCTATCTGCTTGCCCTTGTTTTGTACAGCACTGAGTAACTGAACATGTTTGGTCTTCAACGATGTATATGTTTGTTTACGCTTCTGTAATGTGTAAGTTGCACAAGCGGTAGAGAAGATCACACCGCAGAGGCGCCTGTATTCACAAAGGGGTTCTGTAGACACGTCGTGCAGCAGTTGTGACGTGAACTGTGCAATCAACTGTGTAATCAAATTATACAGCGCTCATTGCCTGGACGTCACACCCGGCACACTTCCACAGGTGCAAATTTATGCTACACAGACTTCAACAGGATATCAGCCTGCACTGCTAGACTGAGGGGTTTGTTCACTCATCAGTATAAGCCTGTAGTTTCCACACAGATGTGTTCGGCATTATGACTTTTATACTTATAGCTTGGGTTGTTGGTATTTTTTTAATTGAAAGCTATGCTACTGCTGTCCGTCTTTGGTTGTGGATCTTGGGCAGAGGTTCCCAACGTTTTTCAAGCCAAGGGCCAGATCACGTCCCCTCAGACAGCTTCAGGGGCTGGACGGCCATTTTGCCCTGCCTGCACGATGGGGGTGGCTGTATGTTAAAAAGGAACCCCACATGGCACTTCCGGATGCGGCGGCGGCAATGAGCCACAGGAAATGGTACTGCGGGCTGCATCGGGCCCATGGGCCATAGTTTGGGAACCCCTGAACTTGGAGGATGGCACACGAGTCAAAGACAGAGTGACTGTTTTGCACGCAGAAGAGCATGCGTTTAATTTCCAGCTCCGGCTGTGGTAAATCTTTCCCTACGTGAGACCACAGAGGGCTTTTACCAATCGGTGTAAATTGAATTGAACATGGCAGGTTAAACAATCTGATGATGTGCAAGGTGGACTCTTTTTGCGTTCCTGCTCAAACCAGCTCTTTCAAGAGGACTGGAACCTTGTTCTTTGGTGCGCCTGATTGTGGTTCAAAGAAACACCACAATCTTTGAGGAGGCTCTTTCTCTCTAGCGTTGGCTTAGCAGGTGGGAGAAACCTGAGAAAGAAGTTGCTCTCCATGGTGCTGAACGTTGGCCTTTCCTCTTTCCAATGCTGCTGAATGTTGGCAGGAGCTGGAACAGAGACGGGAGCTCACTCTGTCACGCAGTACCCAGGAATCAAACTCTGACCTTCCAGTCAGAGACTTTAGCGTCTTAACCACTTGAGCCACCGCAGTCCCCCAGGGAAGGTGGGTAGCAGAACATAATCTGCAAGACTGGTAGGATTTAATGGAGTTTAGGCTGGCCAGGATATGTGCTACCAGACTCGCCACTAGCCACCATTCAGGTGCTCTCGACCATTTTAACAGGTTTCACCAGCTGCCCGTGCCCTGGAGCCTCCAGTTAAAAAGAGATCAAGGAACAGGAGAGAGGAAGGCCTGGGAGCGATAGCCACTCAGCTTAGAAAATACTGGGCAATGTGGACACCTAAATCTGTCACAGTATAATAATAAGGCAGCTTCTTATGTCTTTAGGTTGGGAGGGGGGGAGCCATGCTGCAAAATATCAGCCTTGCATGCAGGAAATTGAAGATCTAATCCCTGGGCGGCTCACTTTAAATAGACCGAGGAAAGACCCTTTTCTCAGCTTGGGATCCAAGAAAACTGCTTTGCCTTCCCTTTATTTGGGGTGATGCAGAGACACTGTTTTTCAGGCACTGTTTTTTCTCTCTCTCCGTTCTGCCTCCTGCAGCAATCTTTTGCAAAAGAGAGCCGAGTCATTTTGATTTCCTTGCAGGGGGGAGGCAAGGCAAAGCAAAGCAGCATTTGTCACTTTAAAAGAGAAGCCAAGAAAAAGGGGGATCTTGGAATCTTAGAAGAGATCAACCCTGACGGCTCCTGAGAAGGTCAAATAGTAAAGATGAAGCTGAAGCACTTTGGACATCAAACGAGAAGGGAGGACTCACTCGAGAACGCCTTGATGCTGGGAGAGATCCAGGGCAAAAGGAGAAGAGAATAAAAGGGTTAGATGGCATTGTTGACACAATGGGCACGTAGTGCGGAGCGGGCTGCGGAGGGTGGTGGAGGATAGGGGTGCCTGGTGTGCAATGGTCCATGGCAGGGGCTCCCAACTTAAGATCTATGGGTTGGATCCAGCCCGCGGCACCATTTCATATGGCCCCGCACCCGTCCAAGGGCATTTTGGGGAGGGGGAATGTCCACCCCCCTTAGAACTGTTGGGACAAAATGACCACCCACTTCCATAGTGCAGGCAGGGCAAAATGGCCATCCAGCCCTCGAAACTGACGAGAGAGCGTGACCCGGACCCCCGGCTTGAAAAGGTTGGGAACCCCTGGCCCATGGGGTCGTAAAGGGTCAGACGTGACTATACGACTGGAAAAAAACAACAACAAATGCGGTGCCTTCTTGTTTAATGGCCTCGCCTGAGTTAAAAAGAGGATTTTATTCTGGGGTGGGTGGAGACACACTAGCGGCTCCTGCTTGCAGCCAAAGCCTAAGAGACACATTGCGATGAAGAATGCTGTTAGTACGTGTGCAGATTTCCTTCCAAACCTCCTCTGCTCTGCTCCACGTCAAAAACAAAATACGAGCCCAGTGGCGGCAGCAAACAGGTCAGTGCCGGAGGAGAAACCAATTACGGGGCCGTGCGTTGTCTTTATCTGCCTTTTGGGCGCCAGGGCTCTCGAAGCCTAGGAGAGCTTTGGGTTGGCTTCTAAAGTGGAACATAATTATGGCTGTCAATGTCATCTTTGTTACTCCCTGTCCTGGGTAACAATTGAATTACATTTGCCACTTGACTAAGCAAGGCGGTTTGTCTTTTCGCCGGCACTCATTTGCTTACCGGCGGAGGAGGAAGGAGCACTGCGGATGGCTACGGAGAGTGGGGAGGGCAAGGCATTTTAGGGCACATGCGCGCATGCACTTAAACACACAACCCAAAATGGCCTGCAAGTCTAGTGACAGGTTGATACGGGAATTGAAAACGCAAATTAACACAGACAAATAAGAGACGAGGCTGGATGGATGGACGGGAGCGTAGACAGGCGGAGAGATTTGAGATAGAAAGGATAAAAAGATCGATGTAAAACAGATGGAGGCCAGATAAGCGGGATTGTGAATGGGCAGAGATTAGACAGATGAAGAACGATTAGAAAGCGATAGGAAGACAGCGGCGCAAGGAGGACGGCAAAGATGGGGGAAGGGAAGGGACCAGAAAAAGAGAATATGCCCAACATTCACCGCCACACAAAGGCGGGGAATAAATTTAGACCGCCAAAAGGAAAATCTGGCTGAGAACCGGCTCTCACCCCACCAACTGGGGTTTGTTACCACATATCATGTGGTCAGTGCTGGCACCACAGACAAACCAGCCATCTTAATGGGAACATTATAACAGTTGCAGCTACTACTGAGCCGGCTGCTGCTTCAGCTGAATCACGTCCCCTGGTGGCATGCATGTTCCAGCAGCGGCCAGGCATGTCTGGGCAAGTCAGTGAGCTGACGTCAGAAATAGGTATATATGGCAAGATGGACCAAGGGCTTGTCTCCTGTGTTTGCTGAGGACGTGATAGGCAAATTCTGAGTTCAGCTTTGGAATCAGCACACTCGATATCATGTAAATCGCATGTGTTATTCCCAGTAGCAAAATTGTTATTGTGCAGTGCTTTCGAGCAAGAGAGGCCTTTCCCTTTACTTTATGCCACCATGCCCTCTCAGCCTTGGGTTTCCAGATCTCTACAGATGCTAGAGAAAAGTCAAGCTGGAAAAGATCTCATGATTGATATAAATTTGATTAATAATAAATAAATAAATAAATCTGAGTGAGGAAACAAGTATCTATAGCAAGGTAGCATCAGAGGTCCTGTTATAGTAGTTTCAGTGTCTGCTTTGCAGGTGTAAAGTTGGTGGAACTTGACAGAACACACACACACCCGCTGCACAAAAACCCACTAACTTCTAATGTACGATGGTTGTTCAGCCGCGAGATCAATGCACTCTGCACATGCTTCTAACATCTCCACAAATTTCTAATCACCTCACAGATTACAAGGACTCAAAATCAAGCTTCGACCTGCCTATTTACAACCCTCACCCCAGTCATTTCTTCAGTCTTTGCCATAACAGTTTTAAACGCCTGCATGATTTTTTTATTCATGTGCCTTTTTGGTTAGCAGCCCCTTTGGTTTGGAAGCTTAACTACAGACGTGCCAAAGTATTTAAAGTAGCGACAGCTCTCGAGTTTGGATCGGACTCTGGAGGTTAAGGGCTGTTGGGCTGGGATTTAAAACTTGCCTTGCTCTTTATTATTATTATTAGATTTATTTGTCATAATTGTACATTTTTTTTTTGCTACAATAAACTCTGTAATCATATTTCACACTGTATTTATCATCTGGTTTCCTCTGCTTAACTTAACACATTTTAGTGTCATTTGACTGCATTTCTGTTATATTTCTTTTGTTACAGCTACTTATCTAGAGTACAGTAAAACCCCGACTTACATATGCCTCTATATAAAATTTGACTTACATAATGATTTTTGTGCTAAAACCATGTTCCGATTTACACGATTTCCTATGGGTTTGCTTCAAGTTACGTAAAAATTTATTTCCCTGTGGGTTTGCTTTGATTTACATAAAAATTTCATTTTTCCTATGGGTTTGCTTCAAGTTACATAAAAAACCGATTTAAGCAAAACCCTACGGAACGGACTACTTGATATACAAATACAATTTATTTGCTCATTTAGGTATTGTTTACATTTCTATCCTGGGCAGCAAGTATGCTTTATGCCTGGTGGTTCCAAACCTATAGCCTGTGGGCCCACAGCCCCATTTAATGTGGCCTGCCACCGCCGTCACACTCGGAAGTGAAGGCGGACACATTGACAACAGCTGTAAAAAGCACCTGCGCAAGCATAAATGTGGTTACATCAGCCGTAAATGCGCCAGTGGCTGTCATAAACACGGAAACAGGTGCATTTACTTCCTCTTTCAGGGGTCACGGTCCATCCTGCTAAGCTGTGCGGGGTGTGTGAATAAACTACATTATTTTTGTTACAAATACATGACGACTATTCTTCAGCATTATTGCAAACAGTTCTTCTCATTTCTTCTTGCTCAAAAGCCGGTCACGTCTGACTCTAGGGTTCAGTGCTCATCTGTTTATAGCAAAAGAGCCAGTGCTGTCTGTGTCTGCAGATGTTTCCATGGACATGTGGCAGGCATGATTAGACACCCGAGTGCACGGAACTCTGTTTACCTTCCCATTAAAGTGGTACCTATTTATCTACTTGCAATTTCTTGCTTTTGAAATGTTGGCAGGAGCTGGGGCAGAGACAAGAACCCACTCTGTCGTGCAGCACTCGCGTCATGAACTGCTGGACTGCCAACTTCCCAGTCATGAAATTTGGCGTCTTAACCACTAAGCCACCGCAGTCCCTCCCATTATAATTTTTTAGGCTAGACAGAATCATAAATAAAAATAGAAAATAAATACAATCAGAAGCAGAGGATATATGCTCTGAACATGTACAGAGAAACAGCACTGACTGATTCTCCACATTGTTCCCATTGTGACAATGGTTTCATTTAGACTACCACATCCAGTTCTGGACAGCACACTTTCAGAAGGATTCTCACAAACTGGAAGAGGACAACACGGATGAGCAGAGGAATGGGAACCAAGCCACTGAAGTGGTAAACTGCTCCTGACACTGGAGGTTCTAATGAATGCCCACATGTTCCAGAGACAAAGGAAACTTCCACAGGTCTTTTCCAACCCCTGGAAGAGGTTATAGATACTACTGCCTTCAGATTGTATTAATCATCTACTTACAGGCCAAGCTGCATAGCAGAAAAAGCAAAACATAACACATGTTGAGCTCATATTCTGGCCTTGATTCAGAAATTTTACTTTTTGCATTTGCCACACAAGTGACAAAGTATCAAGGTCAAACAAGACGTGACAAACCAGCCTTTGCAGTTTAACACGGGTGTTCTTTTAAAATGCCAAATGTGAGCAAGGCGAATGTGTGTATGTGTGCATGTCTATGTGATCATTATTCCAGATCCCACTGGCCTAGAAGGGTTTAACTCTTCCCTCCCTGTTGCTGCATCCCTGAGAACAATGCCTCCTTTATAATAATAATAATAATAATAATAATAATAATAATAATAATAATAATAATAATAATAATAATAATAATAATAATAATAATAATAATAATAATAATAATAATAATAATAATAATAATAATAATAATAATAATAATAATTTTGCGTCAGAAATTATTCTGGGCTGATAGGATTTTTTGCAGGAGAAACTCCAGTCAGGGGACGCCCAAATGAGGCTTCTTTCATGTCCCCAAGAGCTGGGACAGAGACGGGTGCTCAATCCGTCACGCAGTACCCAGGGCTTGAACTGCCAGCCTTCCAGCTAGCAAGGTGAGATTCTTAAACAATGAGGCACCGCAGCTCTGAATGCGGCCTTTGAAAGTGCTATCTGCAATCTCTTCACAATGGAAAGAGCAGTTTCAGTTTTTCCCCACGAGGACCCCCAGCAAAAGATGAAAAACAGTTAATAAGCATACAAGTCGAAATATAATAATAATAATAATTCCCCCTTCCAACTAGCTGAGCTCCTGCTAATTAGCTGTCTCATTGGCCATGTTGTTTGCATTAAAAATGTTTTTTTCTCCTCCTTAGAGGCAAACAAAGACAGAATTAATTTCTGGTCTACTGTGACCTTCCAGGGCTAAGTCTGTGATGCAATGACTAGAGATATGGGCCATTTGGATGTTCTGGATGCCAAAAATCCTGGCATTCCACGCCACAGACCAGTGATGGCAAACCTTTTTGAGATGGAGGGCCTAAAATGCAACCCCAAACCCACTTATTTATCGCAAAGTGCCAACACGGCAATAGGGGAGGAAGGAGACGCTCCCATTGGGCTTCTGGACAGAGGGGCGGGGCAAACTCTGTGCTGGGGGAGGGAGGAAGCCCTCCCATTGGGCTGCTGGAAAGGAGGCAGGGCAAACTCTGTGCTAGGGCAACCGCATGTGTGCCCACAGAGAGGGCTCTAAGTCCCCCCTCTGGCGCATGTGCCATAGGTTTGCCACCACTGCTATAGACAAAGGGCTCATCAAGACCACCTCTGGCTTTGGCATCACCGGAGAGATTCATCCTCCCTCCCATGGAACTGCTTCCCATATCCTGAGAAGGGGCATGCTTTTCTGGGCAGGCGTCCCACCTCCCCATTTGGTGGTTGTCGTTCTGGAGATTCAGCCCTGCCAAGGCTAAACTCGTTGGCCCATTGCACCATGGCGAAGCAAGCAGGTGTCGGCAGAACAGTCAGGTTATCAAGCGCGGTTATGACAGCCAGCCCTGTGCGGTAGCCTACGTTCCCACTGACAGCTGCAGGAAAACCTTAGCGCATAGCTTTCTGTGCTCCTTGGCCCTGGGCCACCTCATCTTGCTCTGGGGGGGAGCAGAAAGATGGAGCGAAAAACACAGGCTGGGTATGGGATCGGATATCTCTACCGAGAGAGAAAGAGTGAAATGCTGTCAGTTCCTGCTAGGTGGAAGAAGACATGATGCCAAATGGGCTCTAGAAATGCCAAGGAACTGCAATGTTCAACCTCTTCCCTTCTTGGAGCCAAGAAGCAAAGAGGAAGAGAAAGAAGAAGAGTTAAGGAGAGATGATGATGAGGAGGAGGATGGTTGTTGCTGTTGTTATTACAACTCCCAGATAGGGCTGGAAGATTATGGCAGCCCTAGTTTAAGAGCAATTCTTCCAAGCTCATTCAAAAAGGAATGCAATTACTGTACTGCCATTTCCACACATGAAACAAAGACTATAGGAAAGAGAATGTGGAAGATCTGGTTGTTTATTTAATTTCTATACTGCCCATTTGACTAAAAACTGTCATTCTGAGTGGTATACATATAAATATACATGTCTGGCCAGACATCCTGCTACGGCAGGGATTCACAACCTTGGGCTGGGTGCGGCCCACGGCACCCTTTCATGTGGCCCCACACCACCTCCACCACACCAGGAAGTGCCATGTGATGAAGGAAGCCATGGAGGTGGAAGATGCCATTCCAGATGGACTGGCTGTGAAGGCGCACCTTGTCCATATCCTCAAGGCTGTGGCAGTGTCCATTGCAGTTGAATCCTGCATTCTCATTTCATATGTGCTACAGGAGATGGCTCCGTGATCACAGTGTGTGGGTCACTTCATGGCAGGCTGGGATCCACCTTAAACAAATTCATGCCAATGGCATTTTCCCTGCTTCAGTTGCAGCCGCTGCAGCCGCCATATGAATATAACACAGTTCTCAACCTTTTAAAGCCAGGGGACAGGTCATGCACCTCAGATAGTTTCGGGGGCCGGATTGCCATTTTGCCCTTCCTCCACCCCATGGCACTTCCTGGTGTGGTGGAGGCGGTGTGGGGCCACATGAAATGGCACTGTGGGTCACATCCAGCCCACAGGCCACAGGTTGAGAATCCCTGATATAACATATAGAAGCTCATGTGCGGTGAATTGGGTCCTCTCTCTCTCTTATTCATAGCCTGGCCTGACAGTAACGTGACTGCTGTAAAGATAAAGTGGAGAGCAAATTAATCTGCAGAAGGTCACTAATTAATCAATTATCACTCGCGGTTTTCATTGGGGCATGAAAAGGATCGCATTCCCAGGACCGTGGCATGGCACTTCTCTGGCAAAAGAGAAACGTAATTTGCAAATGCCAAAGAAAGAGCAGGAGAAAAAGAATAGGGGAAAGTTATTGAGGGAGCCATGATGCGCGCATTCGCTTGTAGAACAAAGGAAAAGAAAACACTCCAGCAGAAAGACATGTCGTGTGCCCCCCCCTCCCGCGCACCCCCATTCCAGCAACAAAAGCGAGAATGTCACTCGGTTGCCAGTTATTAATTTCTAATGCCACAATTACTTCATTACCAGGCAGGTAGAAGAATGAATAGCTGAAGGTTTACAAAGGCAAACAATCATCTGAGTCAAAATTAATTTACTAAGCCCAGAGATTCATTTTCCTCCCTCCTCTACTCAAAGTCACCGGGTTCTTAGAGTCTTCCTTATTTTATCAGATATCTCTAGTACAAAATTTGCAGTGAGAATTAGAATCAAGCTTAGCAGTAGCAGGGCAGTGGTGGTGAACCTATGGCATGCGTGCCAGAGGGGGCACTCAAAGCTCTCTCTGTAGGCACGTGCGCCGTCGCCCCAGCACACAGCTTGCCCCACCCATTTGCCCAGCAGGCCAATGGGAACACTTCCTCCCTCCCCCCAGCACAGAGTTCGCCCTGCCACTCTGTGGTGTGGATGACAGCCTGTTGAGTTTGGGCACTTGGTCTCTAAAAGCTTCGCCATCACTGCAGTAGGATCTTTGTCTTCTTTCATAAAAATAACCATCTTCTGTTTTGTTTTAAACCAGGAGAGGTTTCTTCAAATTGAAAGTGACCTGCCAGTCTCCTGCAGTTTCACTGACAGTATCTGGTTTATTCCCCGGAGTTAGAAAAGCAGGTCCTCAGACCCAATTTTACCCACTTTGATCTACTGAACCCTTCCCAGACATGTTATTTCAAAGGCTTCTTCACAAATCTCCTGCTCCTTTCTAACTACATAACCGGGCCTTAATATGAACCAGACCTTGGCTTAGCGCTGGGGATCTGTTTTTTAATAGCTTATGGCAGAAATAGGAAATGATATTAACATTGATGGGTTCTTGGCTTGCGAGGGGTTGCTTATCTCATCCCTTGTTGCTGATGCAGATGCAGCTGTTAACCCTGGTTTGGTTTCTTAATGGTTACCAAACGTTACGTCTGGTTATTTCAATTAGGCTTAAGGAACTGCCAACCTAGCAGTTCGAGAGCAAGAAATTGCAAGTTGATAAATATGGACCACTTTGGTGTCTAGTCATGCCTGCCACATGACCACAGAAATGTCTGCAGAAGCAGACAGCGGCTTAGAAACAGAGATGAGCACTGCACCCTAGAGTCAGAGACGACTGGCTTTCGAGCAAGGGAAACCTTTACCTTTACTATAAGGAATTTTATTTATGTATTTATTTATTTAGTGGATTTGTATCCCGCCCTCCTGATGGGGAACACCACTCAGGGCGGCTAACAACACACAAACCTATGGCGCACATGCCAGAGGGGGCACTCAAAGCTCTCTCTGTGGCCACAAGCAAAAATGTGGACCTGCCATCTGAACTGGGTTGGCAAGCTATGTACGTATGCAGAGAGCCAAGTCTTCTAACGCATGTGACACAGCTTCCATGCACATCTGAACTCTGGTGCTTCTCTGTTTTTGAATTAAGCACTGCCTTTTTAAAAATGGGCACAGAGGTGACTTTTTCTGCCATCAAGTGTTCCTTCCACCTCAGCCTGATGCGACAGAAATGCTTGTGTCAGACCTCCTGGGCCCTTGCTAGAATTTGCCTGGAACCGGCGATCTACTGGAATGATAAATAAAAGTAACCATCCAGGTCTTGGTGCATTTTCAAGGCTGACACATTTCTGCTGTCAGAAATGTGTGCATGAGGGTCTCCAGCATGAAAACAGCCCAAAACAGACTCACAGAACTGGATCAGTGGTACTATGGGTGTCCCGCTGCGATACGGAAGGCGAACTGGAGACCGCCGCATTATATTGTTCCCAAGGACAATCTTCACGGCGGATCGCCACGAGGATAGCCACTATTCGGAATTGGATACAGCTCTTTAAGAAAAAGAAGTGAGAACTCCACTTGATTACCGGAAAATTACTTTTTTCCCAGTTAAAGCCCCAGCTTTGCTCTAAATCCTTCTCTCTAAGCTCCTCCACTTCCCAAACAGCCAAATGAGGAGGTTTAAAGTTCAGTGGCTGGAATTGTGGCTTTGCTGTCATTTGGCAAACACTGTGGTTTCGTTCCGGACTGACAAAATCACGACAACCTAGCAGAGAACGCTCCAAGTAGCTTAGGGCCCATTTTAGATCTAAGACCAAAGGAATCGGGTGGAAAATGCCCAGATCAGACTGAAATGCCCAATGTACTGTCTTATTGGATCAGTTTCAATTAATAAGGCATGAGGATGTTGGCAAGCCAATTACATGCTACAAAACCCCTACCTCTCTTGTACACCGGCGCCCGTCTCAGCTATTAAAATCTGCTAAGGATATAACAGTACAACGGGCCGCTCAAGGTATTAACGCATCATTTCAAGAAGGACGCATGCCTTCCGGTTTAAAAGAAACCACAATAAGATCCATTTTTTTAAGAAAACTAATCTAGTGACAGATGATTGAAGTAACTATGGACCTGTTGCGATAATTCCATTTTTGGGTGGTAGCTTATCAGCTGCAGGTGTTATTCTTGGATGAGACGGACAATTTAGATTGGGGATTCTCAACCTGTGGTCCACAGCACCATTTCATGTGGCCACCACCACCACCTCCACCCACCCAGAAGTGCTATGTAGTGGAGGAAGGGCGAAATGGCCGTCTGGCCCCCGATGCTGTCTGAGGGGGCGTGACCCGGCCCCTGGCTTTAAAAGGTTGAGAACTCCTGATCTAATTCAGTGGTGGTGAAACTATGGCACGTGTGCCAGAGGGGACATTCAGAGGCCTCTCTGTGGCCACATGTGCCGTCGCCCTAGCGCAGAGTTCACCCCGCCCCTCTGAGTTTGAGCACTTGGTCTCTAAAAGGTTTGCCACCACTCATCTAGATCCATTTTAATTTGGGTTTAGGCTGCATCACGGCAGTGAATAAGCACCCGTTGCTCTCCATGATGATCTCCTAAGAGGGGTTGACAGGTGGAGTGTAACCTCGTTGCCCGTGGATTTTTCTGTGGCCTTTTGTACCATCAACCACAATATCCTTTCGGGAAAATTATCAAGCTTAGGGTGCTGTGCTCTTTGCTGGTTCATGTCCTCCCTTGTGCCTGATCCCAGATGGTGCAGCTTGGAGACGTTGTCTAGGTCCCTTGGGAACTTCATTATTGGGTCCCACAGGAGCAATTATCTCCTCATTGCTTTTCAACATCTATATGGATTCTCTGCTCGGAGAATTCATTCGGGGTTTTGGAGTTCACTGTCATCAGTATGCTGATGACATGCAGCTCTATCTCTCCTTTGCTTCATTTCAAGAAGATGCTGTTCAGACTCTTGAGTGTTGCTTGGCATCAATAATAGACTGGACAAGGGCCAATAAACGGAAACTGAATCCAGATAAGATGGAGATCTTGTTGTTGTGAGATTCACCTAGCAAGTTAGCGGGGGAATTTACTTGGCCTGGAGAGGTTAGATTTCTTCTGAAGGATCAGGTCCCCAGCTTTGGAGTGTTCTTGCACCCCGCACATTCCATGGATGCTCAAACATTGGTCATGGCCTGGAGTTCCTTTTACCCGGATAGGTAAAGGTAGCTCTTGCTCGATAGGCAGCCATATCCGACTCTAAGGTTCAGTGCTAATCTCTGTTATAGCCAAAGAGCCAGTGCTGTCTCTGTGTGCAGAAGTTTCCATGGACATATGGCAGGCATGCCTAGAGTGCACAGAATGCTGTTTACCTTCTCACCGAAGTGGTACTTATTTATCTACTTGCAACTTTTTGCTTTCGAACTGCTAGGAGCTGGGACAGAGTCCTGCTCATTCCATCATGCAGTACTTGGGTAGCAAACTCCGACCTTCCCGTCTTCAAGTTCAGAGTCTTAACCACTCAGCCACCGCAGTCCCACTTTTACCCAGATAGAAAATGCCTAATATCAGTGGTTCATGCATGGGTAAATCTCAAAAAACACACTGCTGCAATGCTGCCCTTGAAAACAGTACAGAAACTTCAGCATGTCCAAAGCACAGCAAACATTCTGATTTGTGGAACTAGTAAATTTGATCACATATCCCTGTCTTGGCTTATCTACTGTGCCTCCCTGGTAGTCCAATGCTCAATTCAAGGTGATAGTTATGAACTATGAAGTGGAGCATCAGGCGGTGGTTAACTAACCTGACAGCCCTGAGGACTAGTGGCTTTGGGTGGCGACGTCCACAGGGAAGGGTGATGGTCCCCAAGTGGATTAAATGGTCCCACTTGAATCCATCTTGGTGGAGGGCAGCAGCTTCATCAGTCCTGGCTTGGGGCTGTGGAGGACTTTGTGTGCCAAAAGGGCTCAGGACCAGAAAGTGACTCGCGGAAGTGTATCAGTGGTACTATGGGTGTCATGCTGTGATGCAGAAGGCAGATGAAAGGCTACTGCATTATATTCTCAGGGGAGTCTTGATGGCTGATTGCCATGAGTCTTGCCAATATTTGGATTCAGATATGGCAGTTATGACCTGATTCAACTAAGCTCCACATTACAAGCAATGAAAAGGGCCCAGAAGCACCGCTGGCTGCCGTGATAAACTGCCTCTCTGTGCCTGTGACAAGAGCCCGCGGATGTTGCTGCTGGTGTATACGTGGGCGATTTACTGTTCTCCTTCCCCTCCGTGACCCCAATCCATCTCCCTGGCGTGTAAGGCCAGACAGAGCATTTCTGGACGTGGTTATGTTTCCCTGCTAAAAATCTCAGATGGAGAAGGGATGCTTGAAAAGAAGAATTGCAGGACATAAGGATGGAGGAGAGGAGGAGAATAGCTGCAATGTGGAATCACGGAATCAGAATAATAATTTTGTGTCAGAAATTATTCTGGGTTGAAAGGATTTTTGCTGGAGGAACTCTGCTCAGGGGATGCCCGAATGAGGCTCCTTTCATGTCCCCAAGATCATTTCCCACCTAAGTGGTCCCTATTGATCTACTTGCAATTTCTTGCTTTCAAACTGCTAGGTTGGCAAAAGCTGGGACAGAGACGGACGCTCATTCCGTCATGCAGTACCCGGGTCTCGACATGCCGACATGCCAGCCTGCCAGCTTACAAGGCGAGCTTCTTAACCACTGAGCCACGGCGGTCCCGCGGAATCAGAATAATTGAGTTGGAAGGGGCCTGTAAGACTATTGAGCCCAACCACCTGCTCAATACAGGAATCAAAATCAAAGTAGATCTGACAATTTTCTCTTGTATGCCTCCAACCCTGGAAGGCTCCGCCACCATCTGAGGTCATTGGTTTCCATCTTTGTACTGCTCTAACCCTTAAGAGGTTTCCCCCCAGATATTCAACCTATAGTAAAAAACCCAAGTTACATATGCCTCGAGTTACATAAAATTTGACTTACGTAATGATTTTTGTGCTAAACCATGTCCCAATTTAATGATTTCCTATGGGTTTGCTTTGAGTTACATAAAGATTCTTTTTCCTATGGGTTTGCTTTGAGTTTCGTAAAAATTCACTTCCCTATGGGTTTGCTTCGATTTACAGAAAATTTTCAGGTTTCCTATGGGTTTGCTTCGAGTTACATAATAATAATAATCATAATAATTTTTCCTATGGGTTTGCTTCGAGTTATGTAAAAATAATAATTTTTCCTATGGGTTTACTTCGAGTTTCATAAAAACCCGATTTAAGTAAAAGCCTATGGAATGGACTTTTCCCCCCGTAAGTAGGGGTTTTACTGTATATCTCGCTTTCTGTAGTTTGAACCCTTTATTACACATCCTGAGCTATGGCATGATTGAGAACTGATCCTACCCTTCCTCTTGGGCAGATGTACACAGCAAGCGACCCATTTCCTATGTAACCCTAATGGTGTCAAAGCAGTGCATTTGCTCCAGTGCATTTGCTCTTGGTTGCTCTCCAAGGTGCTGAAAAAGATTCAGGACTTCAACTAACATAGTCCAGCCGTGTGACCCGTCAGAAATTCAAACAAATGTAGGAAGGAAACGATGCCTTTTCAGGTAAGCTCAAGTGGCTAAGATACTGAATGGGAGACGGCAGGTCAGCAGTTCGATTCCCGAGTACTGCAGAACGGAGTGAGCTCCCGTCTTTGTCCCTGCTCCTGCCAACCTAGCAGTTCGAAAGCAAGAAATTGCAAAGTAGATAAAAGAGGGACCACTTTGGTGGGAAAGGTAAACAGTGTTCCATGCGCTCCGGTTTCTAGTCATGTCTGGTGTCTACTCTGGCCCAGGACCAGAAAGTGACTCACGGAACTGGATCAGTGGTATGGGTGTCATGCTGCAATGCAGAAGGCAAATGAAAGCCCACTGCGTTATATTGCTCCCAGATCTTCATGGCTGATCACCATTTATTTATTTATTTATCGTATGATGAACTTCAGTTGTCTACATATATACAGTAAGCACAAATTGTCCACACAAATTGTCCATCTCTTCCTAGCTAGAGTTCCATGTCTAGGTTTGAAAGCCATTGAAGGGCTTCATCTGGGGCATTATGCAAATCCTCCAATGTGCCTCCAATTGCATGTAAAGGACACCTAAATATAATGTGGTCCATGGTTTGGTTTCCTCTACAGTCACACATCCACCACAGCCTGTCCTCACTCTGTTCAGCATCCTCCAATGCTGTCTTAGAAGGGAAAATCCAGCTGGCCATTCGCAGCGATTCTTGATTATGTGATGATGGGCAATCGGAGCCAGATGTTGCCAGAAGTTCCATCTGATTGCATGATAATAATAATTTCATGACGGAAATTATTCTGGGTTGAAAGGATTGTTGCTGGAGAAACTCCACTCAGGGGACGCCCAAATAAAGCTCCTTTCATGTCCCCCAAGATCTTATTCTCACCAGAGTGGTCCCTATTTATCTACTTGCAATTTCTTGCCATGAGAATAGCCAATATAGTATTTGGAATCGGATACGACACAAGAAGAACATGAGATGCTGGTTTTCAGTCGCACCAATGGCACACCTGTCAGTGGCTTATGACCCGATTGAACTTTGTGACCTCACTCCTCTGACAGCTATGAAGATTTTAACCCATGTCACTCTTGGCTCTCGAGCCCCTTTGCCCGAGAGGCACTCTCAAGCCCATGGAGCGATGCTGCGCAAGAGCCAGGCACCGCCGTGTCGGCAACTACGGGTTATGCTGTCGGCCTGTGTTAGACCAGCAGGGTGATGACGGAGAAGCCAACGTGAGGCGAAGGCTGTGGAGTGGAGCGGAGGATGCTGGGGGGCTTTGTTTGACACGTTGGGTGCTCCCTGCACCAGTCCTGCCTGCTATGCTGCCAGGCGAGATTAGTGGCAGTGCCTTTGCTTGGTGCGTGTGCCACAGGGCAGCTGGAGAGACAAGGGTGCCCTTGGTTGAGCACACTCAACGTGTTGAGCACTGCAAGGCTTCATGCTGTGTCTCCCTGTCTGGAAAGGGCAGGGACCCTCAGCTCTGGCATCCCTACGGGTGGCAGAGAACACCGGAGTCTTGTGACCCATCACCTGCCTTTGTGCCCAACAAAGAGCCAAGCCTAGGCTGGGAGACCTGAGAACATCTGGAGCTGCCTTATACTGGGTAAAACCTCACAGCGATGGCTAATCTTGGCACTCCAGCTGTTCTTGGACTTCAATTCCCAGGAGCCCAAGTTGGCACTCCTGCTGATCAGGGCTTCTGGGAATTGAAGTTCAAGAACACCTGGAGTGCCAGTAAACCCATTCGTGTGGATTCGCAGGGACTTGGGCTTCTGGGAATTAAAGTCCAAGAACAGCTGGAGTGCTAGTAAACCCATTTGTGTGGATACACAGGGACTTAGGCTTCTGGGAATTGAAGTCCATGAACAGATGTCCCTGTGAATCCACACAAATGGGTTTACTGGCACTCCAGCTGTTCTTGGACTTCAATTCCCAGAAGCCCAAGCCCCTGTGAATCTACGCAAATGGATTTACTGTGCATGTGCAGTAAATGGGTTTACTACTGCATACGTGCAGTAAACCCATTTGTGTGGATTCATGGGGACATGGGTTTCTGGGAACTGAAGTCCAAGAACAGCTGGAGTGCCAAGGTTCGCCATCATGGCCCTAGTATGCTTAACCTTGTATTGGAAAGCAAAACAATCAAACTACATAGTTCTTAGTGCACTCTCTGGGCAGTTCACAAGCATGACCTTGAGAGGATGGAAATTAATACTGCCGGGCTCAGAAGAGACAAAGTTCTCGATAAGAAATCATCATAACACGGTGCAGACCAGCATCCTGGTGGGACTTTAGAGTGAGACTCTGGGGTGGCAAAATGCAGCCAATTAACTAGGAGGCGGTTGAACACCTGTCACAAGCCCTGCCGCATGAACCGCTTGTGACCACACATACAACAGCCACCCTGTTAATAAGCCGCCATTTGTTGTCACATTTTATGTGATTTCATTTACTCCAGAATAAGATCCCAATAGGATTCTGGCCAGCATAATAGTGCTACACAGAATACCAGAGACCACCTCTTGCCATAACTTCCCATGCGCTAAGACAGTGATGGCAAACCTTTTAGAGACTGAGTGCCCAAATTCAACAGACTACCATCCGTGCCGCAGAGCGGGTGGGCGAACTCTGTGCTGGGGGAGGAAGAAAGTCCTCCCATTGGGTGGCTGCGCAGAGGGGTGGGACAAACTCTGTGCTGGGGGAGGGAGAAAGTTCTCCCATTGGGCTTCTGGGGGGCAGAGTGGCAGGGTGAACTCTGTGCTGGGGCGATGGTGCATATGCCCACAGAGGCGGTTCTGAGTGCCCCCTCTGTCACACCTTCCACAGGTTCACCACCAGGGCTCTAAGATCTTAGAGAGAGGCCCATATCAGTCTCCTAAGCCAAACATTTCGGGCCATGGGCCGGTCATGTGATTCAGCGGGCTGGTCGCATGATTCCTTCCCCCAGAAGTGGAAGTAAAATGCACCCATGCAGAACACTGCAGTAAATGCACCCACGGCTGTTGTAAATGCGTTCACAACAGTCGCGGGTGCATTTATGGCAGTGTTCTGCGCATGCGTGTTTTACTTCCGCTTCCAGGAGTGGCAAGGGCAGCATGGGCCAGATGAATTGGCATCGGGGGCTGGATCCAGCCCATGGGCCATAGTTTGGGCACCCCTGTCCTAAGCTTTGGTACTCCTTTGGGATTAATTTGGGAGCCTTTTTCATTATGCATAAAAAACCCTCCTGTTCAGACCGGCATTTGCTCAATAGTTTTTTTTATTAACTTTCCTATTCTATTTATATTATTAATCTCTCTTTTTATTACATTGGTTAATATAATTTGATTGCCCTTAATTGTATCTAATCGCTGCATTTAAATGCTATTAGGTGCCCTGAGTGGTGTGTGAATGTAGAACGACAGGATATATTTTTTTTGTATTAATTAATTAATTAATTAATTAATTAATTAATTAATTAATTAACTAATAATAATGAGCAGCAAAGATACTTAGTGCAGGGGAAAATAAATCCAAGAGTCTGGTGAGCACTAACAGTGCAATCCTAAGAATGTTGAATGAAAAACAGGCCCCAAAACAGCCTAATAAATTTCTTATCAGCTTTGGGGGCCCATAATACGTTTCCATATTGCATTTATAAACTTTCAAGGCGCCACAAGGTTTTTTCTCCATTTATGTTCTGATGCACCAGCACAGCAGGGACTGCGCTGGCTTAGTGGTTGAGATGCTCAACTTGAGGACTGGAGAGGACTGGAAAGTCGGCAGGTCGAAACCCGAGTGCTGCATGGTGGAGTGAGCGCCAGTCTCTGCCCCAGCTCCTGCTAACCGAGCACTTTGAAAGCAAGACATTGCAGGGAGATAAATAGGGACCACTTTTGGTAATAACAAATTATTCTGGGTTGAAAGGATTTTTTACTGGAAAAACTCCACTCAGGGGACGCCCGGATGGGGCTCCTTTCATGTCCCTGAGATCTTTTCCCACCGAAGTAGATAAATAGAGACCACTTCGGCGGGAAGGTAACAGCGTTCCATGTGCGCTCTGGTGTCTAGTCATGCCTGCCACATGACCACGGAAAACGTCTGCAGAAGCAGACAACGCTGGCTCTTTGGCTTTGAAACAGAGATGAGCACTGAACCCTAGAGTTGGATACGGCTGGATTTCGAGCAAGAGGAAAACCTTTATCTTACTCAAAGAGAAGAGAGTGAGGAAGAGAGGGGAAATGAGGGAGGAAAGGCCAGAAGAAATTACTCTGCAAACAGCCATCTGGGGTGCTTGACCAAGGCGACACACATGCGCACAAAGGGGAGATAAATTAGCCTCCTGTGTCCTATGCTCCCTTCAGGGCAACGAGCATTTCATTAAGTAACAAGCTTTCCTCCTCCTCCTCCTCCTCCCCCTCACCCAATATCATGCACAGCCATGAATGCATTAATAGGAACTACACGGAGAAGGACTGGGGAGCCTGAGGCTTGTTTTGAGACGCCGCCTTCACAGGGGGTCAAAGGATGAATCAGTGCGCTCCACTTGGGGATGGAGGGAGGCAGAGGGAACGGCCTCCTGTCCCTCAAAAGACCAACCTCTCCACACAGGGAGGGATGGCATCACCAGTTGTGGGGAAATCACAGAATTGTAACTGCTGGAAGGGACTCAAGGGTCAACAAGTCCTAAATCCAGACAAAGCAGGAACACCCCCCCCCCCCCCCCCCCCCACACACACACACACTCAATGAAGCCATTCCTAGAAGTCCATCACACTCGGAGGCAGTGCGTTCTGTTATAGAAGGCTTTCTCAATGTTTTCACGTGTTGGGTCATGTTGTTCCGCATGTATTCTTGCGGTCATGTGGTTTCGCATGTATTCGCATAACCCCGGAAATAGAGCATGCACCACCCACTCACCTTTTCCACGCTCCCGAATCCTCGTGCAATGTAGCAGTTTGAGCCAAGAGAGCTTTGGACTTCACGCCCCCAACCATTGCCACCCCCATATCCCCCCCACACACACACACACTCATCAGCACCTCCTCTTGCACAACCCACAGTCCTTACTATGTGCAGTTGCAAGTAGTCTCCGAGACCAGAGGCGCTGTCCACCCGGACCAGAATGGCGTTCTTCTGATGCGTGCTGAAGCCCACAGCCAGGCGGTCGGCCCGGGTGCTCGGCCGGTCGTTTGGTGGCCACGTGTACGTGATCAGCGCCCCGCCCTTCCCAAAAATGTACGTCGTGCCAGCTGGAAGGAAGAAGAAGAAGAGAGGAAAGACTGGTCAAAGGAGGCAAATGGCAGCCAACAGCAGCAATAAATCCTTCCGTGAGATTCTGCCAACTGAGTCCATTTTTATTACTGTTATTAACATTATCATCATCATTTCCCCATCACCAGCTGCCTCTGCCTTGGCCCACAGGGGAGGAAGCAGCATGCATAGATCAAACATACTAGAAAACCCCCAAAATCCATGACTTGCTGAATGTTCTACCAATGGCTCTTAACTGTTGAGTATAAAAAGTGACTGAGTTTATTTGTTTTCCTCTTCCTTCCCTATCTCTTTTCCTTTTGTGTTGTCTTTCCCTGGACATGTGGCAGGCATGACTGGACACCGGCGCGCATGGAAAGCTATTTCCCTTCCCACCAAAGTGCCCCCTGTTTATCTACTTGCAATGTCTTGCTTCCGAACTGCTAGGCTGGCAGGAGCTGGGGACAGATGACGGGAGCTCACTCCGTCACGCAGTACTCGGGCCTCGAACACAATTTCCTAGGGGTTTGCTTCGAGTTACATAAAGATTCTTTTTTCCAATGGATTTTCCTATGCTTCTGTTTATATAAAAAATTCATTTTTCCTATGGGTTTGCTTCGAGTTACATACTTAGCCTGTGATCTACTCCAGCCCCCTTCCAGGTACACCCCACCGCACGCTGTCCCTCCCCTACAATGATATGCCAGGAGGGCGTTTGGTACGCCCCATTGTATTTCAGGACATAGATTTGGCAGGGGAAAGGGTTGAGAATGATAGATGGAGATGTATAAGGGCTGACACAGGATCATCCGTCTTCTTGGCCACCCAGCTCCTTCCTCAGCCCCCTCCAGGTAAGGGCTCCAGAAGGGCCATCCATCAGTCCTCATCTGTATTTCTGACCTAGCACAGACATGCCCGGACTCTCCGCTAAGAGCTTCTCCAACCATTGTCATCAATTTTCCTAAGTGCTTCTAATAGCTAGGTCACCCTTGCTCGAAAGCCAGTCGTATCCGACTCTAGGGTTCGGTGCTCATCTGTTTATAGCCCAAGAGACTGCAGATGTTTCTGTGTACATGTGGCAGGCATGACTAGACACCAGAGCGCACGGAATGCTGTTTCCCTTCCCACTGAAGTGGTCCATGATTGTCTATTGTACCCCCTTTGTGACTGGCCAGAGTAGACCCTACTGCCAGTGACTCAATGCCAAGTGTCAGGCGGCGGTTAACTAACCTGAAAACCTTAAGGACTAACGGTCTTGGGTGGCGAAGTCCACAGGGAAGGGTGATGGTCCCCAAGTGGATTAAATGGTCCCACTTGAGTCCATCTTGATGGAGGGCAGCAGCTTTGCCAATACTGACCTGGGGATGATGATGAGGACTTTGCGTGGCAAAAGGTCTCAGGACCAGAAAGTGACTCGCGGAACTGGATCAGTGGCACTATGGGTGTCATGCTGCGACACGGAAGGCAGATGAAATGCCATTGCATTATATTCTCGGGACCATCTTCATGGCTAATCGCCATGAGGATCACCTATATTCGGATTCAGATATGGCAGAAGACGAAGGAGAAGAATTGTGCATCCTTGGAGAAGAGCAAGCCTGTGTGGCCATCCTACGCTGGCCAGCCCCAGAAGAAGAGAAGGCTGCAAAGTTTCCAGACAACAATTTCAGCCCCTAAATTTCCAAACATAAGCATTTCTGCTTATGCTTCACCAACATAACCACCGACCCTTGCTGGTTGGAAGCATTTTGCAAACTGCAGCCCCCCAAAATTGTAACTTTTCCAATGTCTACAAATAGTGACTGACAAAACATTGGCTATTTGCATTTTTCCTTGCTATGCTCTGCTTGACATGGACCCGCTGCCATAGTACGGATTATCAATGTGTGTTAGTCTTCTATTTGCTGTTCTGTTGGGAGTGACTGAAAATGAGAAATTAATATTTACCTTCCATAGCATGTAACATTTCCAGCCCTATGACTGTGTCTGCATTTTAAAAAAAAATACTGCATATATGTCTACTGACCCATGCACCCAAATCAGCCTCTCAAAGAGAAATCTGATCAGTGAGAATTGGATCTGATATCAAATAACAGGAGCAGGAGGAGAGACCATGAGCAGCAGGAAAAGTACCAAATATACTCGAGTATAAGTGGATTTTTTTCCCCAGCAACAAAAATGTGCCCAAAATCAGAGGCATCACCTTGCTAACCTCTTGCTCTTCTGTGGTGGCTCAGTGGTTAAGAGGCTGCCTTGTTAGCTGGAGGACTGGCAAGTTGGCAGTTCGAGACCGGGGTACTGCACGATGGACTGAGCACCTGTCCCTGCTCTTGGGGGGCATGAAAGGAGCCTCATTTGGGCGTTCCCCGAGCGGAGTTTCTTCCGCAAAAACCCTTTCAACCCAGAATAATTTCTGACAAAACATTATTATTCTTCGTCCAGAAAGAGAGCTAGAGCGTGAGAAATGTCCAGTCTTTACGGTTTGTGTCACATCGTTTCTGGAACGCGCTCCTCCAAGATACTTCCATGTCAGCTACATTATGATCTTTTTAGGTGGAGGTAAAAAACTTTTTTTTATTCTCCCGGGGATTTTAAAAGCAGCTTTCACTGCTTTTAGATCTCTGTGCTCTTAGGCTTTTGCTGCCGAATGTACTCTGCTTTATAGGCTCTGCTGTTTTTATTTTATCCACCTGGTTTTATCCTGTGTTGTCTTAAGTTATCATTTATGGCTTGTTTGTTAAATTTTTGTGTGTCCTGCCTGAAGAATCTTTGTTATTGACCTGTTGGGAAAACCCAAATATACACAAACACCTGCAGGCGCACATGCCTAGGGCATTGTTCAAAAATTTAAGGACATCCATACCTTTCACTGATATTTGCAGAATCTATGTACTGTACTGTATTTGCTGGTGTATAAGATGCATCAGAGTATAAGACGCAACATGGGTTTTATACACATTTTAAAGAAAATAAATAATTTTCTACATTTTAACGCATGCCAACCTAGCAGTTCGAAAGCAAGAGGTTGCAAGTAGATAAATAGGGACCACTTTGGTGGGAAGGTAAACAGCGTTCCGTGCCCTCCGGTGTCTAGTCATGCCTGCCACATGACCACAGAAAGGTCTGCAGAAGCAGACGGAGTTGGCTCTTGGGCTGTGAAACAGAGATGAGCACTGAACCCTAGAGTTGGATACGACTGGCTTTCGAGCAAGGGAAAACCTTTACCTTTAACTCCAGGACCCGGGAAGGACAGGATCGGCTTAGCAAGATTGCCAGGGCGATGGGTATCAGCTGAGCCACTGCCAGGGCGATGGGTATCAGCTGAGCCCTCTCCATAGCATGATGGATTTTTGTCTATGAAATGCAACGCCAGGAGTTCTCAACCTTTTAAAGCCGGGGGCCGGGTCACACTCCCTCAGGGGCCAGATGGCTATTTTGCCCTTCCTCCATGCAAAGGCACTTCCGGGGTGTGGTGGAGGCGGGTGGTGGCCCACACGAAATGGCGCCACAGCCTGCATCCGGCCCACAGGCCACAGGATGAGAATCCCTGTGCAACACTGTCCCAAGACCATCTCTTCCCGGAGGTAAAAGGAGTACAAGATGGTGCTCTCCCTGCCCCCCCCCCCGCTCCTGTTCCAGGTAAGGAAACCAACTCAGTGAGTAACTTGACTGATGGCTGGATGATTGCTTCTGACAGTTGCAGGCTGGCTTAAGAGGCAAAGCTGAGTGAGTGGGAGATGCGTGCCATTGCCCACTTCCCAAACGCCTGACTCATCCTAAGCCCAGCCCTGCAGAGAAAGCACAAAGAAAGCTTTCTGCATCATCCAGCTTCTGCATTCATTCATCTTCCTCTCCACCCCTGCTTCCTGCACCAACAGAGTACAAACTGTTTCCACTCTCTTGATCCACTACTGATCCTGCTGCACCGCATCCATCATAGCCATTTCTAGCCACTTGACGGTGTTGGGATTCAGGGCTCCACCCGACGTAATCCTTTTGGATGGGAACTGAGTCTACTCTGCTCAGACAGCTCTACTTCCCCCCTCAAACTACAGCTGAGCGGAGTTTTTGGACTTCAATTCCCAGGAGCCTAAGTCAATTCCCCAAAGCACTGATCGGCCAATGGACTGACTTAGGCTTCTGGGAAATGACGTCCCATATACATATACATATACATATACATATACATATACATATACATATACATATACATATACATATACATATACATATACATATACATATACACAGATACAGATACAGATACAGATAGATAGATAGATAGACAGATAGACAGATAGACAGATAGACAGATAGATAGATAGATAGATATCGAATTGTAGTAGTTGGAACTTGATAGGTAGATGGATGGATGGATGGATGGATGGATGGATAGATAGATAGATAGATAGATAGATAGATAGATAGATAGATAGATAGATAGATAGATAGATAGATAGATAGATAGATAGATAGATAGATATCAAATTGTAATAGTTGGAACTTGATAGATGGATGGATGGATGGATGGATAGATAGATAGATAGATAGACGGATAGATGGATGGATGGATGGATGGATAGATAGATAGATGACAGACAGACACAGATAGATAGATAGATAGATAGATAGATAGATAGATAGATAGATAGATAGATAGATAGATAGATAGATAGATAGATAGATAGATAGATAGATAGATAGATAGATAGTAAAACCCCTACTTACAAAAAAGTCCGTTCCATAAGCTTTTGCTTAAATTAATCTTTTTTTTGTAACGCGAAGCAAACCCATAAGAAAAATCAAATTTTTACGTAACTCGAAGCAAACCCATAGGAAAAAGAATCTTTATGTACCGTAACTCGAAGCAAACCCATAGGAAATCATGTAAATCGGGACATGGTTTTAGCACAAAAATCATCATGCAAGTCAAATTTTATGGAACTCAAGGCATTTGTAAGTCGGGGTTTTACTAACAGTTCATCTTACAGTAAGAATTAACTGCTGTAAATAAATTCATTTATGTATGGATATATTTAACGTGAAAGTGTTTTATAGCTGTCATTACATTATGTTTTTTTTTTAAAGGCTATTTTGTAGATAACCCGCCCATTTTTGTCATGAATACTTCTGTCCCGCTTTTGTGGGAGAGAATTATGGCAGCTCTACATGTGTGCCATAGGTTCGCCACCACTGGCATATGCCTTTATATTAGCTACATTTCCATCCCAATTTCCTTTGTTGAGTTCATGCTTGCCCCCAGCGCCTGGGCATTTCAGTCCATGACTTCTGGAGGAAGGGGGCCAGGCTGGGAAAAGATAACAGACGCTTTTTAAAAAGACACAAGGAAAGAGCTCAAAAGCACCATAAAAAATCAATACCCAGTAATCAAGAACTCACCCAAAGCCAATAGTTCAAAAAAAAAAAAAAACCAGTGGTTTGAAAGTAAATGCCAGCAATGTAAAAAAATAAAATAAAAATAAAACAACTTTCAGCATAGCAATCAAGATTGTTAGAATTAAAAGCCAATTGAAAAAAGATCATTTTCCAAACCCCTTTCTTTCTTTGACCTTTTTCTTGGGGAGGGAGGAAGCCAGCTATATATCCCACAGGAGGTTGTCAGGCGCCGTCACTTCAAGGGTTTTACTGATGTATCAGTTCCTTTACAAATCCCGAAACCAACTAACATAGCTGACTGTGTTCATTGGGTTATTCTGGCCAAAATCTTGTTAGTTTATCACAATAAATTGTGATATAATAAATTGTGAGTGACTCTGGCTGTGACTTGTTGAAGTAAACCAGGGTTAGAGTAAGCCCCTTTGAATCAATGAAACGTATGGAAGAATTGACTCACTAAATCCCCGTTGATTTAATAGGCATACTCTAGTGCAGGTGCTATGCTAAACAATAGAAATTTGGCCATTCAGTGATGTTGTCCGGAAGAAGTTGGAAGTTAATCCATATCAATCCATATATCCAGCTGTGTATAGCAATGTAAGGTAAAGGTAAAGGTTTCCCTTGTTCAAAAACCAGTCGTATCCAACTCTAGGGTTCAGTACTCATCTCTGTTTCAAAGCCGAAGAGCCAGTGCTGTCTGCTTCTGCAGATGTTTCTGTGGACATGTGGCAGGCATGACTAGACACAGAGCGCTGTTACCTTCTCACCGAAGTGGCCCCTATTTATCTACTTGCAATGTCTTGCTTTCAAACTGCTAGGTTGGCAGGAGCTGGGACACAGATGGAAGCTCATTCCATCCGGCAGTTCTCGGGAATCGAATTGCTGACCTTCCACCTCCCAGTCAGTGTCTTAGGCACCTGAGCCACTGCAGTCCCTGTAGCGATGTATGGGTGCTAAAATTGGATACTACTGTAAATGAATAAATAAAATAAAACCCTGGAGGTTGTACTACACCTCAGTGGTTTCCGTTCCTGCCACCGTCCTCCTAGCTGTCTTCTGTGAAATATCATGTTATTGTAGCTCCCCGGTGGCTTAGTGGTTAAGACACTGAGCTGGAGACTGGAAGTAGCTGCACTTCGGGACATGAAAGAAGCTTCATCCGGGTGTCTCCTTAAAAACATCCTTTTAACCCAGAGTAATCTCTGACATGAAACTATTATCATTATCTGTTCCAAAATTGTGTCATCTCACAAACTGCTCTAAAGCTTCTTATACCAGTGGTTCCCAATGTGGGGCAGAAGATATGCGCAGTAAAGCCATTCGTGTGGATTCACAGGGACTTGAGCTTCTGGGAATTGAAGTTCAAGAACAGCTGGAGTGCCAAGGTTTGCCATAACTGACCTAGTGAGTCATGAAGAGACCGTGGTTGTCTTGCAAACTCTTTGAGAGAACTTCATGCTGTCAAGTCAGTTATGACTTAGGATGACCCTTTCCAGGGTTTTCTAGGTAGAGAGAATGCACAGAAGTGGTTTTCCCATTCCCTTCCTCCATGGCAGCGTTTCCCAACATGGGGTCCAGGCCCCACAGGGGGTCGTAAATTCCCAGAATCCTCAGCCAGTCCATTGGCTGACCAGTGCTTTGGGGAATTGATTAAGGCTTCTGGGGATTGAAGTCCAAAAAACCAAAGGTTGAGAAACATTGCTATAGAATGCAGAGCTTGGAAAAATTATGCTGGAAACCAAATCTCTCAGATTATTATTATTATTATTATTATTATTATTATTATTATTATTATTATTATTATTATTATTATTATTATTATTATTATTATTATTATTATTATTATTATTATTATTATTATTATTATTATTATTATATTTCAACTTGTATGCTGGCCCACTCGCCATTGCGACTCTGGGCGGCTAACAAAGAGAAAGAGTATCACAAATTACAGGTCCAGAAGAGGTATTGGATTTTAAAATGTGATTTTTTTTTTCTGTAGCAGAACAATTGGGTCTGGAAAGCCACATCGTTTCTGATTTTGCATTTTGATAATATGGAACTTTGTAATTAATTGTAACTGGATATTTTTTTGTATTTCTGTGTATTTTGTATCTCTGTGTTGTCACTGTGACTGATATTAATACGTAACTTTGTAATTTGTCATTGTATTGTATAGTCTCTATTGTAAGCCGCCCTGAGTCACATTTTTTTGCTCAGTAGGGCGGGATACAAATCTAATAAAGGAAATGAAATGAAATGACTATTCATGACTAGTAAGGTTAGCTTTGACTGGCAGCTGTACCTCATCAAACCATCACTTTATCCTTTGGACTAGAGATACCAAAGGATCGAACCTGCCACCTTTCAAATGCCAAGCAAGAACGCTGCCCTCCCTAAAGCTGAGTAAGCAGCCATAAGGTAAAAGGTAACGGTCACCCTTGCTCAAAAGCCAGTCGTATCTGACTCTAGGACTCAGTGCTCTTCTCTGCTTATAGCCAAAGAGCCAGCTCTGTCTGGGTCTGCAGACGTTGCCGTGGACATTTGGCAGGCACGACTAGACACCAGAGTGCACAGAACGCTGTTTACCTTCCCACCAAAGTAGTACCTATTTATCTCCTTGCAATTTCTTGCTTTTGAACGGCTAGGCTGGCAGGAGCTAGAACAGAGGCAGGAGCTCATTCCGTCATGCAGTACTCGGGTATCAAACTCCGACCTTCCAGTCTTCAAGTCCAGCATCTTAACCACTTGGCCGCTGCAGTGCCATAGAAGTGTCATAGAAGAGGCCTAACTGATTGTCCATTTAGCCCAGGGGCTGGGGAACCTGTGGCCTTAAGGGTGGGCTTCGATCCCCACCATCATTGGGTGATCAGTGCTTTGAGGATCTGACTTAGGCTTCCAGGAATTGAAGTCCAAAGAACCAAAGATTGGGAACCCTTTGGACGAAAGCATCTGAAAAGAAACTTGAAGCTTTTGAAATCTACAGATGGCTACTAAAGATCTCACGGGTTGACCATGGGACTAATGTAGAAGTGTCGTGCCAGATAAAGAACAAGAACTGTTTAAGACCATTAAGTGAAGAAAGCTCTAATATCTTGGGCATAGCGTGAGCAACAACATAAAGTATAGACTAACTCCAACTTGCTCTGCAAGGAGGAAAAATCCCTGGGAAGAAAGAGGCCCTGCACATAGATGGGCTTCACGGCTGAAGAACCTGAGGAACATGGCATGGAATGACCTCAGAAGAACTGTTCCGAGGAGTAAAGAACAGGAAGAGGATCTCCATGATTACAACCAACATCCGGAACCAGTGATGCACCGAAGCCGGTACTGTCCGGTCCGGGAGGACCGGTAGCGGAAATTCCCTCAGGCCATGCCCACTTGGCCACCCATGCCCACCTCCCAACCCCATGGTGCATGGACATCAGAATTGACCACTGGACCTCCTCAATTCAGCCCCCCCCCCCGGCTCTGTTTTTCTCCTTGGCAATGGCTGAAACAACATACTTTACTGTTTGGCTTCTCCCCTCCCATTTCTATTGCATCAGACCTGACTGTAGTGACTGAGCCTCCATCGTCGGATTTGCAGCGAAGAATCAGCCGGTGTGTTCAAATCATCTTTCTAACCCCTCCACCCCCACCCCCCACCTTCCATCCCACACTTTTCCCGTGCTCCCCCCCCCCCACCCCCGGCCAATGCAAGCGTGCGAGTTTGTATTAAGGAACGCCAGAATGCCATTCTCATCCCATTAATTCCTTGCTTTTATAAAATAAATATTGATACCAGCAATGGTGTGCCATGAATGGCACTATTATGGCATGAATAATAGGACCTAATGTGGGGTTTATTTTTAAACCAAGGAAACTGACAAAGATCATTAGAAACTTAATAGAAATTCCATCATTAGCATAAGTATCCGAGAATACAGGCAAAGATCTCTCTATTTTCCATGCAAACACCTCCGTTCCTTTTGACAGCATCAACGGGTAGGACAAGGATGGTATATCCACAGCTCTGATTTTACCTTTCCTGGACCCAAGGTTGTGGCAGAACCTGGACTTACAGCAGGGATTTGCAACCTGTGGCCTGTTGGCCAGATATGGTCCACAGCGCCAATTAATCTGGCCCACAGTGAGGACTCCACCGCCAAAAACACACCGGAAGCATGCTGAAAACATGTCGGGAAGTGCTAAAGACCCACCGGAAATCACCGGAAAACTGCCAAAAACCCACTGCCCTTGCTCCCACTGACATTGAAAGTGACGGAAACATCCAAAATGCACCATGAATGCACCCGCTGCACCTGGACCACACCTCCGGCCCGCACAGCTGTCTGAGGGTGTGTGGTCCGGCCCACAGTGCAAAAAGCCCCGATTGTACCAGAGGCAAGAACATCTGGAAACTATTTGTTGACTGGGATCAATCCAGCTGTGTACATATCTAGGTCCTCCTGGGGGGAATGGCTATAAGGAGCACCATGAGGTAACCCGAGCATCCCAGTTAACCTTAACCTGCCTCTTCATGGGGACTGCGGTGGCTCAAGTGGTTAAGACGCTGAACTCCCTGGCTGGAAGGTCGGAGTTCGATTCCCAGGTACTGCGTGATGGAGTGAGCTCCCGTCTCTGTGCCCAGCTCCTGCCAACCTAGCAGTCCAAAAGCAAGAAACTGCAAGCAGATCAATAGGGACAACTTAAGTGGGAAGGTAAACAGTGTCTAGTCGTGCCTGCTGCATGTCCATGGAAACGTCTGCAGATGCAGACAGCATTAGCACTGAACCCTAGAGTCAGATACGACTGGCTTTCGAGCAAGGGCAAACCTTTACTTTTACCTTACTGCCTCTTTGGATATCTCTCTTAATGTTTAGCTCAGGGGTTCCCAACCTACGGCCTGTGGGCAATATCTGGCCCACAGTGCCATTTCATGTGGGACCCCCATCCCTCCATTGCACTCGGAAGTGCCATGTGTGGTAAATGACACATGCAAGCAGGGCAAAATGGCCCCCCACCCCCCAAAGCTGTCTGAGAGAGCGTGATCCAGCGCTCGGCTTGAAAAGGTTGGGAACTCCTTGTTTAGCTTTTTAATAGATGGGCAATCTATTCTTGTTGAAAATGTTGAGCTGGATTGGTAGTGAATCATCAAGTATGAGTCATTAGTTCTACAAAAGACCCTTCCCTGCCACTGCTTTGTTGAAATGCATCAACATTTTGCAGTGTGAATGTGTGGCTATGGGGAAACCATTCCCTTTGGCTAGGGAATGAGTGAAGGGATAGGCCAGGAGCAGGAGAATCCTGCACATAAGCTGCATTGGAGTATAAGATGCACCCCGTTATTACCAAAATAGCCCACTATATGCAATATAAAATGCACTCCATTTTTCCAGTGTATTTCCAGTGAGTCTTATACGCCAGCAAATACGGTAAATAGTACATTAGTTTCTTTTCCTATCACTCCTTAAGAAGCCAAGGTCCATCTGAACAATACAGTCTCCACACTGCAAGAACATTTCATAGATAAAGATAGTATTCAAGCACATCACCATAATTATTATTATTATTTTTAAAAAGAGCAGCATTTTACCAGCTGTGTGTATTGCCCTAAATTTTCATTTTGAAAAACTTAATGACGGCGTGGAGGTATTTTGAATGGCAGAGTTTGATTAAGACATTGCATTCCAAAATTGCACAGACGTTCTAATTAGCAATATATAAATAATTAGCAGATGCATAGGGTTGTATAGACTCCCTCCTCATTTCCTTCTCTGAATGGAGCAAGATGGAAGTGTGTGGCCAATTTTTTTTAGAAAAATAAAACCAAAATAAAATTCCTATTCATTGCATTTCTAAGCCTTCCTTTTCTCTTCTGAGCTCGAGGAAGGGAATCCGGCTTCCTTACTGGACACCTTATTCTCACAACAGTACTGTACAGAAAGTGTGAGGTTTCATGACCCGGAAGGATCTAAAATCAAAATCTTCCAAGCAGGCGCGTGTTGGCATATCGGGCAATCGGGCTTTGTCCCACACCATCCGCACCTCTGGCACGTGGGGCGCCAAAAGCAATGTATAGGATTCCCCCCAACCTCCCTCCCCATAGGCACCCCCACCACTCCCTATCCAGCACCTTCCCATGGTGCCATGCACACCCCTGCCATACCTGTCAAGTCACGGATTTGTTAACCCAGGAGCCGGCCAATCATGCGCAGTAAGTTTCCAGAAAATGGGTTACTGCGCATGCGTGGCCGTCAGAGGCAGCGGCGTGCATGCACAGAAACCCCTTCGGCCAGGAAAAGGGTTACTGCGCATGAGAGGCCGTCAGAGGCAGCGGCGCACATGTGCAGTAACCCCTTTCCTGCCATCCAAAATTACGGGATGGCGGCAGGAACAAGGGGGATGGAGCACTGAAATATGGGAAACCCCGGATAATCGGGGATACTTGACAGCTATGACCCCTGCTTCCAAGCTCTAACCATTAAACTACTATGGCTCCCAACATACTTTGTCCTGAGGAAATGCCTTCTTTCCTATCAACAGAAAGTTTCATTAATGCTTATTAAAATAGGAGGTTGTTGTTGGTTTTTTTTTTGCTATAGATGTGAACACCTCAGAAACAAAGAAAGAACATTTTAGATTACAAAACAAGGCGCGCACACACCTTTCTGGATAATTTTTCCAATTAAAAAACAGACTTAGCACAGCGGTCTCCAACCAGTGGGTTTCGGACTTCAATTCCCAGAAGCCTAAATCAGTGCATTGGCTGATCAGTGCTTTGGGGAATTGATTTAGGCTTCTGGGAACTGAAATCCAAAACCCAAAGGTTGGGGACGACTGCCTTAAGAGGATGCAGAAAAACATAGCAATAGAACATTTTTTCTCCTCTTTTTTATGAAGTAAATAAAAAAGATGCTCGTGAGGACCACTTTGACGCTAGTGAGGAAGTTGAGCCCCGGGCTCCGTCGATATGGTATAATTATTGTGTATATTGTATACTGTATTTTTGTATTTGCTGCTAATATTTATATTGTATTGCTGTGTATTTACTCTGTATATCGTTGATTTATGTGAGATTTTTGTGGCCCGCCCTGAATTCGCGTAGGCTGAGTGGGCGGCATATAAATCGAATCAATCAACGTTCAAATCCAGAATGCATTTTGCAAACTTTAGCAGAAAAGCAGGGTGAGTGGGTGGAGAAAGGGGTGTTGTATCTTCATTACCTAGAATGCAGTGGCTCGGGGGTTAAGAAGCTCGCCTTGTTAGCTGGAAGGCTGGCAGTTCGAGACCCAGGTACTACGTGATGGAGTGAGCGCCCGTCTCTGCCCCAGCTCTTGGAGACAGGAAAGGAGCCTCATTTGGGCACTTCCTAAATGGCGTTTCTTCCGTCAAAATCCTTTCAACCCAGAATAATTTCCGACACAAAATTATTATTAAGGCATGTGTCACTGTAGCCAAATCAGGCATCTCAAGGGAACGGGTGTAGCTTTTGTATTGCCTTTATAATATAAGCCGCCCTGGATCTTTTTATATCAGAAAGGTAGGGGGAAATTATTTGAAAGAGAGAGGGGTGGGTGGGAATGGAATCCCTTCATGCGCTTCTCCAAGGCACCCTGGCCACAGAAAACCCCCACCATTAGTTCCGTCTCCCTTCCACAAGTGTGAGGGGCAACGAGCCCCTCTTTACAGGTAAGTAAAGGTAAAGGTATTCCTTGCTCGAAAGCCAGTCGTATCCGACTCTAGGGTTCAGTGCTCATCTTCTGAAGACCTGTCCGTGGTCATGTGGCAGCCATGACTAGACACCAGAGTGCATGGAACACCAACATGCAGCCATTTCCCTCAGCTAGCAACATGAGCAGTTTTGTGAACCATGCACATGAAAAACAAGAGTACAATCGAATAAAAAGTAAAATCCAATACCATTTTAGAGTGCTTTCAATATTTATTACGAGGCGATCCCCCCGGTCCACTCTGCCAAGCAGAAGCAGATGAAGGCTTCCAGATAGAGAACTACAATATCTATTTTGGGATTGTTTCCGCCTCCCCTTTTCACCATAAATACCAATAGCCACCAACTGCACTTGGGGGGCATGAGAGGAGCCTCATTCGGGCGTCCCCCTAAAAATCCTTTCAACCCAGAGTAATCTCTGACAGGAAAACACACTGCAATTGAGGCCAGTCTTCAGGTAATAATTCCGTGTCAGGAATTATTCTGGGTTGAAAGGATTTTTTGCAGGAGAAACTCCACTCAGGGGACACCCAAATGAGGCTCCTTTCATGTCCCCAAGATCTTTTCCCCACCGAAGTGGTCCCTATTTATCTACTTGCAATTTCTGGCTTTCAAACTGCGAGGTTGGCAGGAGCTAGGGCATATACGGGCGCTCAAGCCGTCATGCAGTACCCAGGTCTCGAACTGCCAACTTGCCGGCCTTCCAGCTAACAAGGTGAGCTTCTTAACCACTGAGCCACCGCAGTCTTTGAAAACCAAGCCAGAAAGCTTTGCCAACCTCTTGCAAATCAACCTGAGACCTACAGTGAGGTCCTGAACAAACTTCCGCGCATCCCCGATACGGAAGATTTAATTGCCTCTTTATAAATTCAAGACCAGACCTGCTGTGTGCTGCTTTATTGCCCAAATCTGTTCTGCTTTACCAGATCTTTATATCAAGCAGCGTGATATAGAATTCCGACAAGCCTTTACCAGGATCTTGCACTGCATATTTGCGTCTCAGAAAGAGGGTTAAAGCAAAGCAATTCTATGTTCTGATCCTTTGAAAGGTTCCCCTCTAGAAAGGCGGCGGCGGTGGCGTCTCTGTGAAAATTTGCGTTAGGAAAAAGTCAAAACAGAGAATTCAAAATTCCCAGAGCTAAACCTCGCATCAGGTCTAAGGCTTAACTGAGTCACAAGAAGGTGTCTTAGCGATTTGTCACTGAGACGGTGAGACAGCTTGGTGCCAGGCAACTGTTCAACTTAGTGTCCAATCAATTACAACGAAAAACAAATTGTCCACCCCTATGAAGCTGTTGGGACTAGGGTTGCCATATGTCCCATTTTCCCAGGATTTTCCCGGATTCAAACTAATTGTCCTGGCTGGTTCAAGGAAAAACATGTAAAAGTCCCGGATTTTTAAACTCGAACAAAGGAAGCAAGATCACCCCACCACCACCACCAAGAGATTTTTGCAAAGAGTTACTTCATTGCCTCCCAGCCTTTCTTTCAATTATCTTGCTTGCAAGCGGTGAAGGCAAAACAGCACCCTGAGAAGCCCGCTGGGGAGGGGGAGATGCTTGCAAGTGGGATAATTGAACGAAAGGCAGGGAGGCAGTGAATTAACTCTTTACAAAAATCCCTTGGCTCACTATGAGCAATGGCGCAGGCAAGAGGTGTGCTAGAGCACCAGCCCAAAGAGCTCCAGCTCACGGAGCCACCGAAAAAAGGGGGGAGATGGAAGCTGCCCACCCAAGGTGGGGATTCTGTAGATCTTAGAGCCATGGTCTCCTCGAGAGCCCCATCCAATGCATGCGCAGTTTGAAGAATGCAATGACATCACGTGGTTGTCCCAGTTTGGTGGGAAAAAATTACGGCAACCCTAGTTGGGATAAAAAGGGCCACCTCCCTCATGCAGACAGTGCAAAATGAAGCTGGCTGAGAGAGCATGACTCGGTCCCCAGCTCAAAAAGGTTGGGAAGCCATAATCGTTTCGTTCCCCATGCGAGCTGGACAAAATCCTGATGCTGGGTCCGTTCAGCAAAGCTCGGCTCAGCCACATCAAGACAGTGGGTAAAGCCCTGAATCATTATTTTTCTAGCCTAGAAAGGGGGGCGGGGGACAGGCGGAAATGGTTTACAAGGCCTTGAAAGTGTGTGATGTAGCCGGTGTCCGTGCTGCCTTCCTGCATTAAAAAACTCGGATGCCCCAAAGTGGTTAAGGGCATGGGGCGGCCAGGAAGGCCGAGCCTCTGCTCCCTTTTTGCAAGGAAGTTGTTTCCCCAAAGTGCTTTCAACCCAGGCCATTTGTGGGGGGCGCGGCAAGCCACAGAGAGCAGCTTTGGCACACAGCGGGCGGGTGGGTCTAGTAATGTGGGCAGAAAAATAAAACACATACACACAAAAGACATGCAAGTGGAATTATCAAGCGCTGCTTCCTGTAAGTGTAGTTAACCTTTCTGAAGTGGCCGCCCATTTACTGGAAGGCAAACATTTGTGAATGTCCGATCCCTCTAGGCACAAAGACCAGCCTTCCCCACACAAAGGGGGAAAATGCAAGGCGTCCTCTTGATCTCAGAGAGCCCCTTATCCATACCTGTCGAGTATCCCGTATTGGATGGGATTTCTCATTTTTCAGCGCTTGTTTCTCCCCTTTCCTGCTGCTGTCCTGTATTTGAATGGCGGGGAAATGGCTTACTGCACATGCATGCCCATGGTGTACATGCACAAACAGGCTACTGTGCATGTACATCCACAGTGCACATGTGCAAATGGCTTACTACCCATGCATGCGCAGTAATTTCCCATATTTTGCGGAGCCGTGCTTGACAGGTATGCCCTTATCCCCTCTACGGGGTGGCCTGTAAGTCCCTATTGAGGTAAAAGTAAAGGTTGCCCCTGCTCCGACTCTAGGGTTCAGTGCTCATCTTTGCTTATAGCCAAAGAGCCAGCGCTGTCTGCATCTGCAGACGTTTCCATGGACACATGGCAGGCATACCTCAAGACCGGAGTACACAGAACACTATTTACCTTCCCACCATAGTGGTATCTGTTTATGAACTTGCAATTTCTTTCTTTCGAACTGCTAGGTTGGCAGGAGCTGGGTCAGAGACAGGAGCTCCCTCCATCATGCGGTTCAGCATCTTAACCACTTGAGCCACCACAGTCCCTATTGAATCTTTCTCTAGAGCTGGGACAGAGACAAGCACTCAATCCGTCATGCAGTACCCGGGTCTTGAGCTGCCAGCCTTCCAGCTAACAAGGTGAGCTTCTTAACCTCTGAGCCACCGCAGCAGCCTCTACGAAAGATAACAGACTGGGGAAATGATTTAGCTGGGGAGAAGACTTTAACCAAGGGGAGCCGGCCCTATCTTTAGGACGAATGAGAAAGCTGGGAGATTGGAGCCCAGTACTGGAGGAAGGGAAACCCGCCATTGCCAATCCCAAAGCTAGAGGAGAAAGGAGGAGGGAGGTGAGCATCAAGTTAGGGACTGTGGTGGCTTAGTGGTTAAGACGCTGAACTTGACGACTGGAAAGTCAGATGGTCAGCAGTTTGAGACCAGAGTGGTGGGTGATGGAGTGAGCTCACGTCGTTTGTCCCAGCTCCTGGCAACCTAGCAGTTTGAAAGCAAGAAATTGAAAGTAGATAAATAGGGACCACTTCGGTGGGAAAGGTAAACAGTGTTTTGTGCACTCCGGGTGTTTAGTCATGCCTGCCACATGTCCACAAAAATGTCTTCAAATGCAAGACCAGTCTTATTCTTTTTTTTTGGGGGGGGGGGGGTTAATGGATCTTTGAAGGGCTTTTCATATGTATCTTTTTCATTTTTAATCATTTCTTCAAAATACACTTGTACACGGGCTTTTTAATTAGTTTGATGTTGCTTTTAATTGTTGTTAGCCGCCCAGTTGGGTGGCAATAGAAATTTGAAGAATAAATAAATAAATTTGAGAAACAGAATGGCCGCCCCTTTGAAGCTCTTAGGACAAAATGGCCACCCCCACCCCCAATCGTGCAGGGAGGGCAAAATGGCCATCCGGCCCTTGAAGCTGACTGAGAGAGCGTGACCTGGCCCCCAGCTTGAAAAGGTTGGGAACCCATGCCATAGAAGTTAAGCATGCCATTGCATTGGCTAACTTGCGCAGTCAATGCCCCCGGGGTTCTGAGGGAGCCCAGACCTAAACTTCTCTTTCAATCAAAACCAAAGGAGAAGAAGGGATTTAGCTGGGGGGAAATCCACCAAGGAGATCCCACAGATCTCTTAATCTGCTAGCACTGGGAGGTCTCACAGATCTTTTAATCTAAGGAGCTTTAGGGTCCCTTCTCAGAAGGATCTGACGACTCTGACCTCAGCGGTTGCTCTTCATAAGAGCCATTCATTGCCCAAGATGCTCTCCGGAACAAAGGCCTGGGAACGGGAAAGGAGATTAGATGCTTCCCTGTCTCCTGTCCTGCGCCTTGATCCGCTTTTAGTCAGAGACCCTGGGAACTGGACCCAGAACCTTTTCTATGCCAAGGAGCTGTTCTACCATTAAGCCTAGCTTTAAAAAAACAACAACACCGAGGGACACGCACATGGTCCCAGACCATGCCCAAATGAGCCCTACAGCCCTAAATGATGCAGTAAAAGTAAAGGTCATCCTTGCTTGAAAGCCAGCCGTATCTGACTCTAGGGTCCAGTGCTCATCTCTGTTTATGGCCAAAGAGCTAGCGCTGCCTGCATCTGCAGACGTTTCCATGAGCACATGGCAGGCATGCCTCAACACAGAACGCTGTTTACCTTCCCACCGAAGAGATTCCTATTTATCTACAGTAAAACCCCACCCCTCTGCCCAGCAGCCCAATGGGAGTGCTTCCTCCCTCCCCCAGCATAGAGTTCATCCCGTCCCTCTGCCCAGCAGGCCAATGGGAATGCTTCTTCCCAACCCCCCAGCACAGAGTTCACCCCACCATTTCTGCCATGCAGACGGCAGCCTGTTGAGTTTGGGCACTCAATCTCTAAAAGGTTCGCCATCACTATTGTTATGGCTAAGGTACAAAAAGTCCAACGACAACTAAAAACGCACACATTTACTGCATCAGGACCTTCCACAGAGCACAGTCCACTGCATCGAATGTGTGAAACGTTACCCGGCCGCCCATCGCAGCTCCTGCTGAAAAGGTAGGTGCGTTCCGCTTTGAAATGCCACGACGCGCTGCCGTTTTTCACTGCAAAAGACTCCAAAAGCTCCTCCTTAAGAATTCACTTTGCGCCGCTTTTTAGAATTTCCAATGCGGCGACTCCACACCTTCCTTCCTTCCTTCCTTCCTCTCTTTCATTCTGCTGCTTTTTTAAAAAATTAAAGAGTTTCCCTCCACTTTAAGCTGATTTTTAAACTTTAATCGCAAGTAACTTCAGAAGCCTCTTTCAAGCCAAAAGGCAGATCAGAAATGTATAAATAAATTAATTAAAGCAGTCCCTAAACAGCTTTTCGAATTTACCAACAAACGTGGAGCAGTGGTTCGCAAACATCCTGTTTTGCTGTTGCTTTCTATCACAGTTCAGTTCATTTAGGTTTTCTCAAAAGGGAAAATGTCTGGAAAATGGACAGGCAGGCAAAGCAAGCAAGCAGATAGACTAAGGGTGCCCAAACTATGGCCCACGGGCCAGAACCGGCCCGTGGCACCTTTCCACCCAGCCCTCGCCATCCTCACTGCTCCCGGAAGCGGAGGTAAAACACACCCGTGCATGCGCGTTTTACTTCCGCTTCTGGTGAGAGGTACCATGTGATTGGCACATGGCCCAAAAAATTTGGGCACCCCTGAGATAGACAGACAGACCCCATAAGCCTCTAAAACAGGCATTTGAAAAATACGGCCCACGGCCCAGACCTGCGCCCCCGACGCCAATTCATCCGGCCCCCAACTTCATCACCACTCCCAGAAGTGGAAGTAAAATGCATTCTGTGCATACGTGGCACATGTTTTACTTCCGCTTCTGGGTGGAAGGAACCACGTGGCCGGCCCGATCAGGTGCCCAGGAGGTGTGGTCAGGCCCGCTGCCTGAAAATGTTGAGAATCGCTCCTCTAAACCCACAAATTTTTTTCTAAGCTCACAATAAGATGACTGCAATGCATAATTGCCACTGATCAAACATAGGCCACAAGAAAGACTCCACTTTTCAGCAAGCCCCGTGACTCAGTCGTGCTCCAGAAAATGCACACCTAACCCCAGGAAGTCCCTACTGAAGCAGTCCCTATTTATCTACTTGCAATTCCTTGCTTTCAAACTGCTAGGTTGGCAGGAGCTGGGACAAATGACGGGAGTTAAGTTTGTCATGCAGCACTCGGGGCTCGAACTGCTGACCTCCCGACCTTCCACTCATCAAGTTCAGCGTCATCAAGAAGCTCTCTGGAAGGCTAGCAAGTCGGCAGTTCAAGACCTGGGTACTGCAGGACGGGTTGAGTGCCGGTCTCTGTCCCAGCTCCGGCCAACCTCGCAGTTCGAAAGCAAGGAATTGCAAGTAGATCAATAGGGACCACTTTGTTGGGGAAAAGATCTTGGGGAACCAGCTGAAGTTTCTGAATCATCTTCAAAGGCAGTCCCATGTAGTGTGCATTACAGTAGTCCAGGTGTGCTGCAACTAATGGGCCGCGGTGGCTCAGTGGCTACGAAGCTCACCTTGCGAGCTGGAAGGTCGGCAAGCCGGCAGTTCAGGACCCGGGCACTGCATGACAGATTGAGCGCCTGTCTCTGCCTTCCACAAAAAAATCCTTTCAACCCAGACTAATTATTACGAAATTATTATTATGCTGAGCAAGGAAGAGCATGAGGCAAGATCTCAAAGACCACAAATTCCTTGTGACCCTATCCTGCAGGGAATTGGCTCTTCCTTCTCCTGGAGGCAGGGCGATAGAGACAGAGGAGAAGGGAGAGTAGGCCGGGGGTAGGCGTAATGAGCCCCATAGCTCCCATCTCCGCAGTGCTCCAGAATCCGGCTGTTTCCACGGCAACGGAGTCCTGAAGCCCCCCCTCCCTTTCTATCCTCCCCAAACCTCTGGCGTACCCAATGGGAAGGAAGGGAAGTCCATTAACTCCTCCACCTCCATGCTCACAGCTGTGGGGTGGGCAACGGGGGTGGCGGTGGTTGTCAAAGCTGCCCACTGTAAGAGAACACCCAATAAGTCCCCTTTTATTGACACCTTGCAACCTATGCTTTGCAGATAGCCTGCAACAGAGGGGGAAGGAGGCACTTTAGTTCACACACGCGCAAAGCGCAAACCAGCTCCAGTTGCGTTTTGTGCTTGCACACCAGCACCATCCCTCCATGCAACAAATTAACCCTCCAGGTCTAAAGCCCAAATCTTCCCTAGCGCTCCAATGACACAAAAGGCGGCTAATCGGGGAAATCTGCACGGTTTACCCCCAAAGACTATGCGCAGCAAGCATAGCTCAAGATATCTTTGTTTTTCTTCTGTCTGGCAGGGATACAACAGCTGGCTGGGAAAGAAAATCCGTCTCTATTGGCACATAAAAAACCTGGGTCTCATAGAGGACATCAAGGGGACATGAGAGGCCCAATTGCTCCCAGGAAGCCACACTAAAATGTTAACACTGCCTCTGTGCATCTATATAAGTGCATTCCCCGCCCCCGCTACAAATCTTTATGTCACTGTTATGGGTTGTCAATGGTAAAGCAAAGTAATCACACTTATATACAGTGGTTAAGAAGCTCGCCTTGTTAGCTGGAAGTCTGGCAAGTGGGCAGTTTGAGACCAGAGTACTGCATGATGGATTGAGTGTCCGTCTCTGTCCAAGCTCTTGGGGACATGAAAGGAGCCTCATTCGGGCATCGTCCCCTGAGCGGAGTTTCTTCCGCAAAAAAATCCTTTCAACCCAGAATAATTTCTGACACGAAATTGTTGTTGTTGTTGCCCCATAATGCTTAGTGCACTTTCTGGGTGGTTCACAAGTTAATGAGCATTTTGCCCCAACATGCTGTGTATTCATTTAACCAACCTAGGAAGGATAGAAGGCTGAGTCAACTTTGATCCCGGGTCAAGATCGAACTCACAACCTTTTGGTTGCAATCCGGCAGTTTGTGCCACCAGGGTGACCCAATGGATGAAATGTTCTTTGTCCTCAACAGCTTTGGCAAACACACCCCTGTGGTTTCCCTCGTGGGATCAGTCCATCTCAAATTTGGGTCTTTCTCCGTTCCTGGCTGCCTCCCACCTTTCCCAACATTGCGGCCTTTTCCAGAGGAGAGAATGAAGCGCATATCTTTAGCTGGAGAAAAGAAATCCATGGCACAGTTATGGGAATTTTTGAGGGGGGAAAAATTGGATTATCTTCAGCAGGATAATCCTTGCTGTCAGCTTGGCTTCAGTGGCAATGCATCACCAAGTCCACTTCAGGGACTGCGGTGGCTTAGTGGTTAAGATGCTAAACTTGATGACTGGAAAGTTGGCCAGTCAGAAGTTTGAGACCCGAGTGCTGCACGGTGGAGCGAGCTCCCGCCGTCTGTCCCAGCTCCTGCCAACCTAGCAGTTCAAGAGCAAAAAATCCAAGTAGATAAATAGGTACCAATTTGGTTGGGAAGTTAACAGCATTCTGGGCACTCCGGTGTCAAGTCATGCCTGCCACATGCCCATGGAAATGTCGGCAGATGCAGACATCGCTGGCTCTTTGGCTATAAAACAGGGGTTCCCAACCTTTTCAAGCTGGGGGGCAGGTCACACACTCTCGGTCAGCTTCAAGGGCCGGATGGCCATTTCCCCCCCTTTTTTTATGTGGTTGTGACTTTATCATCATATTATAGTACTGCACTGTGTCGTTGTATATTATAATGTGTTGCTTTTTTGTAGATTGAATTTTGTATATTGTATTATTGTGCGTTTACTTTGTATATTGTTGATTTATGTTATGATTTTTGTGAGCCGCCCTGAGGCGTACAAATCGAATAAATCAAACCAAACCAATCCAGATGATATCTTCTCTAAAAAGTCCCTGGATGGAGGCTTTTATGGAGGCTTGTATGCAGCATCTTCTGTTCTTAAAAGGTGAAATCATCGTCTCCCTACGGAGTCTTGTTTGTGGGTAGATTTCTCTCGCACATACACACAGACATGGAAATGCGCTCTTTCTCTTCCTGTGGGAATGGCTTCATCGGGAAAGAACCCGCCTCGCCTGTAAATGGTCTCTTTACATCAACCTGGATTTCCGCTGCATTTAAAGCCAGAAAAGACCTCCTGAATAAATCTCTGCTCTGCATATTACAGCCGAACGGGGGCTTTTCAGGTTGGCTTCCTTCCTCCCAGGTTTTCCTGGCCATGCGCCCCCTGGTCCTACCTCTGGGGGAGAAAGGAGAAGACGTCTGCCTCTTCCATCTGCCAGAGAACCCGACTGCACACTCAGGACTCCTGACAGCATGCGCAGCACGCGCGGTGTCATTTTCTATGCATTATGAGCAGTGGTGCGCCTCTATGCAAGAGAGCCTTTCAACGCATACAGTCCACACCCCTCCAACACTTCTCCTCCCTCCCCCAAGGAAAAAAAACCCAGAGAGCTATACTTGGATATCATCTGGCACAGTGAAATGGGTCCTGGCAGGAAAATGCCTAGCCACGTCTCCTTTTGCAGCGCACGAGAACAGTCCTGAGTTCTTCTTCTTCTGCCGTATCCAAATCCAAATCTTGGGCGATCATCATGGTAATGATAATTCCGTGTCAGAAATTATTCTGGGTTGAAAGGGTTTTTGCGGCAGAAACTCCACTCAGGGAACGAATGCCCAAAAGGAACGCCTGATGGGATTCCTGGCAAGAGGAAGGGTAGGAGAAAGAAACTGGCCATTCATTCTGAAGTTTCATGCTCCATTTTCGTTCTTCCTCATCCTTCAAAAATCCCATCCTCAGAACAACCTCTCCTCCGAAAAGGCGGCCCTGGCTAGTGCACTGAGATGGAGCATCGGGTGTTGGGAGAAAGAAAACCTGCCCTCCCAGAGCTTGCCACCTATTTGGGAAGAGGAGAGGAAAAGGCACCTGAAACACCTGGCCTGCATTTGAAAAAACTGCACATAAATGTGCTTTAGATTTATGGGGGAAATTGGTACATTAAAACAGCAATTAGCAATTACACTTCTATACCGCCCCACTACACTTAGTGCATTCCCTGCATGGTTCACAAGTTATTTAGCATTTTGCCCCCAAGGTGCTGAGTACTCATTTCCCTGACTTCAGAAGGATGCAATGCTAAGTCAACCTTGATCCCCATCAAGATCGAACACACAATGTTTTGGCTGCAGTACAGAAGTTTAACCACCAGGGCTCTTCTTGCATTAGGTAAAGATAAAGGTCTCCCTTGCTCAAAGGCCAGTCATATCTGACTCTAGGGTTCAGTGCTCACCTGTTTATAGCCAAAGAGCCAGTGCTGTCTACGTCTGAAGACGTTTCCGTGGACACGTGGCCAGCATGCCTCAGCACCCGAGTGCACGGAACGCCGTTTCCCTTCTCAACAAAGTGGTCCCTATTTATCTACTTGCAATTTCTTGCTTTCGAACTGCTAGGCTGGCAGGAGCTGGGGACAGAGATGGGCGCTCACTCCGTCGTGCAGTACCCAGGAATCGAACTCCGACCTTCCAGTCAGTAAGTTCAGCATCTTAACCACTAAGCCACTAAAACACGTGTGCAAGAGCATTTTGAAGAAATGATTAAAAATGAAAAAGACACATATGAAAAGCCCTTCAAAGATCCATACAAAATAATAATAATAATAATAATAGAATAACATTGGTCTTGCAAACCGGAAAAGCTCCAGTATAATGTTGTAAAAAGAAAGAATAAGATGGAGAGATTTTTGCATTCTAAATAAGGGACAAAATAGCTTAATGCTGCTCCTCTCACTCACACACCCCAGTTAAATAAATAAATTTTGTGGCAGAAATTACTCTGGGTTGAAAGAATTTTTGCTGGAGAAACTCCGCTCGGGGGACGCCCGGATGAGGCTCCTTTCATGTCCCCAAGATCCGTCGTGCCGCACTCGGGTACCAAACCCCAATCTTCCAGTCTTTAGAGCTCAGCGTCTTACCCACTAAGCCACCGCAGTGGCTTACACCCCAGTTGAAACAACTCATTAGTTGCTTCCCCACAAACGAGGAGGGGGCAGCAGCCTTGACACAAGATATTAACCCCTCTCTGCTTAGGGGGCAGTTTAGGCTTTCCCTAATTAATTAATAAACTGTCATGTGTCTGTGGCTCATAGCTCCACCTGGAGCCAGCCAAAACATAAATAGTGCTATGTCAGCATGATGAGAGCATGGAACCTATCTGAGGGCTGCCTTGATTAGCAAATTAAACTACACACTAGAGTAATAATTAATGGCCAGGCTAATTCCATGAAGAAAAGGAGAACTAATGGAGCAAGCAAAGGTGAACGACTCATTAGCCGAAAGGTACAATTTCCAAAACTCAAATACTGACAGAGTCCAGTGAGGGTTGCACTCCCCCCACACACACTGCATAGCTCCCCCACATCGTCCATGCGAGATCAATGACTGCTCCACCCACCCACCCACCCACCCCGTAGATCGGTATTTGAGAATGTCACTGCACTTTATTTTTATTAGAATTTCCCCCCCTTATACTCGTTCCACTCTTCCAAGTATGAAAATTGTTTTCTTACCTGCAGGGAGAGTGGCTGAAATAATAACCAGTAAACACCAGATTTTCTCATGCTCAAAAAGAAAAGTGTGTGTGTGTGTGGGGGGGGTATGTTACCTACTGAGATACCCATGGGGAAAAACGGTCTGCTTCTGCAGACATTTCCGTGGTCATGTGGCAGGCATGACTAGACACCGGAGCGCACGGAACGCTGTTTACCTTTCCCACCGAAGTGGTCCCTATTTATCTACTTGCAATGTCTTGCTTTCGAACTGCTAGGTTGGCAAAAGCTGGGAGCAAAAACAAAACAAAAAAATGTGTTTTTTTTCCCCCCATCATTTAGTTTGGGGGAAAAAATCTGCATGTTGAATGTTCCATTGAAAACCACGTATAAAATCATTCTAGGCAAAAAAATAAACCACGCAAATGTTCTCAAAAGTGCCAAAAAACTTTTAAGGAGGGAGGGCATAAAATCTAGTAATCTCACACAACAGAGAGCAAGCTTTTGCAATGTTTTCATTCTCACCTGCAAGATTAAAATACATGAACATCTGCATTCATTGGTCCTTAAGGACAGATGAAAATGTTGTAGCAGCTTTACTAGCAACTGCAGATTTCTTCATCTATTGATGAATGTAAAGACTTTTTAAAAAGCAGCTACAAAAGAAGGCAAAACAGATCGACTGGACCTCAATTTTGAGTGCATGAAGCTGGATAGGGAGCATTGCTATCTTTTAATAGCTGTTGGACAGGCAGGCCTAGCCTTGTTGGAACGGCTGCTGAAATGGCTTCCATGCTTTTGAGCAATGTGTCATAACACTACATCACAAAAAATAAATAAATATTGTCTGCTACTTGATCCAACCTATGTGTCCTATACTAAATCAAGTGCGCTGAATCCAAATCTGAAGTCTGATTCTGCCTAGGATGTCAGGATCTGAAATCAGCAAATCTCGCCCTCTCGGTTAGGTTCTTACATTGATCATATGGGATATATTTGCCACAAATGTAGCAAAAATTGTCCGGTGTATTAACACAGCTGCGTCTACTCCTCTTTAGCTCAAAACACTGACTATGGCCTAGCTGTACTCCCCATAGGGTTTCACACTAGAGACAAGCCCTTGGTCCATCTCGCCTATTTCTGACGCCAAAAGACTTGCCCAGACATGCGCAGCCACTGCTGGAACATGCATGCCACTAGGGGACATGATTCAGCTGAGGTGGCAGCAGGCATGGTAGTAGCTGCCACTGTTATAATGTCCCCATGTAAAAATACATTACCCAATTACCGACCATTTGAACAGCCATGGCACGCCTTAAAATCTGTACGTGATAGGCAAATTCCTGAGTTCAGATTTGGAGTCAGCACACTCGATAGCATGTAAATCACACGTGTTATTCCCAGTAGCAAAATTGTTGTCGTGCAGTGTAATTCACAATATCCTCCTCTTCTTTGCCCTGGAAAAGAATCTCAATGCAAAGAGAGCAAGACTCCCCTCCAACCTATCCCTGCAGGCAGAAGCGAGGCCATATCCCCCTGTGTCCACAACAGGCCGACTAAAACAGGGGTTCCCAACCTAACACCCGCGGGCCAGATCTGACCCACGGTGCCATTTCATGTGGACTCCCACCCCTCCACGGGCATTTGAGAAACAAAATGGCCACCCCCATTGATGCTGTTGGAACAAAATCCCCCCCATCATGCAAGCAGGGCAAAATGGCTGTCCGGCCCCTTCAAGCTGACTGAGAGCATGACCCGGCCCCCCTGGCTTGAGAAGGTTGGGAACCCCTAGACTAGAAAGGTGACAGAGCCTGCTATTTCAGCACCATTCGCTGCCGGGCTGATGGAGCCGTTGCTTCAGGCAGCAAAGGAAAGGTGGCGGGGCCCAAGAAAGAAAGGGAAAGAATGGAGGGAAACACAAGGGGGCAAAGGAAAACAAAAGAGCAGGGGGTAGAAAATCCAGGGAAGCAAAAGGGTGTCAGTCTGGCCTAATTTCCAGTTTTCCCTCTCCCCGCTTTCTCTACTCCTTGATTTAGGGGCATTCAGCACCTCATGAATAACCAACAGCTTGCAGTGAATCATCAGCTCCACAGTGCCAGCAAGGGGAGAGGTGTGTGAGTGTAGCGAGAACATCTCTCTCTCTCTCACACACACACACACACACACACACACACACGCATGCATGCACATGCACGCACACACGCACACGCACACGCACGCACACACACAGCCATTTCCCACTGCAGAGGCCGAAATGAGCTGTGAAGGTTTTGGCACAATCTCATTCCCAACCATGAGTTACCTAAACATCTGGTGGATGTAAACTGGGAGGGGAAGCCATGATCTCGATCTCGATCTCTCAAAATAAATAAAAGGAACTAAAATGCAACATATAAACATATATCAACAGCTTATGCTATAAATCCCTGCTAAGTCTGCAACAGCATGCTTTAAATTTTTTTGTTTACAACATTTATATCCCACCCATCTGGGATATTTTCCCACTCTGGGTGGTGCAGTAAAGGTAAATGTCACCCTTGATCAAAACCCTGTCGTATCTGACTCTAGGGTTAAGTGCTCATCTCCGTTTATAGCTGCCTGCATTTGCAGATGCTTCCGTAGACATGTGGCAGGCGTGCCGTGACACTCGAGCGCATGAAACACTGTTTACCTTCCCAACCAAAGTGGTCCCTATTTATCTACTTGCAATTTCTTGCTTTTGAACTGGTAGGTTGGCAGGAACTGGGACAGACAACGGGGAGCTCACTCTGTCGTGCAGTACTTGGGAATTGAACTCTGACCTTCCAGCTGTCAAGTTCAGTGTCTTAACCACTTGAGCCACCACAGTCCCTCTGAGCAGCGTACAACAACAACTTAATGATGATGATGATATTATTCTTATTCTTATGCTTATTATTACATCACATAGTCCTAGATGTTTGGGAAGTGTTCGACTAGTGATTTATGATACAAAATTGTTATCTTGTTTGCTGTGGCTTGTAAATAATAATAATAATAATAATAATAATAATAATAATAATAATAATAATAATAATAATAATAATAATAATAATAATAATAATAATAATAATAATAATAATAATAATAATAATAATAATAATAATAATAATAATAATAATACTACAGCTGTTGTGGAGAGATTGCTCATTGTTTTCAGTCTGGAGGCCTCTGGATAGAGGAAAGGCCAACATTCAGCACCATGGAGAGCAACTTCTTTCTCAGGTTTCTCCCACCTGCTAAGCCAAGGATCCAGAGAAAGAGCCTCCTCCAAGATTGTGGTTTTGTTTTTTAACCACAATCAGGTGTACCCTGGGGACGGCAACCTTGTGTTGCCGGCTAGTCTTTCTCACACTGGATCAGGCCAAAGGAACTGCAGAATGAACTCACCAAAGGGTGCCTTCATTTTGGCAGTTTCACGTCTGGCCAAGACACAGAAGAAGAAGAAGAAGAAGAAGAAGAAGAAGAAGAAGAAGAAGAAGAAGAAGAAGAAGAAGAAGAAGAAGAAGAAGAAGAAGAAGAAGAAGAAGCTAAGGTAGATTCCCCCCCCATCCTCCCTCTCATCTTAGAAAGAGCTACAGACAAGGGGCACGAGGAACCTTGGCCAAAAAAAGCAAAAGTCTGCCGCAAAAGACTTGCATGACGGCAGACAAACCCATCGTTGATGGAAGGCAAAGTCTACTCCCCCACCAGGGCAGAGTTAGGGTTTGAAAACATCTCATTGAAAACACAGTAGGATCCATTTCCCCACCCAAAAAAAGGAAACTCCTGAAGAAATATTCTCAGACATATAAAAATCGAAGACTATGGGGATAGGAAACAACTATCCACACGGGCCTTTCTTTCTTTTGTTTTTGATAACAGTTATATTCTCCCCCTTTCTTACTCATGCATGTAAATACTGGGTCCTTCTGACCCAGGGGTTCCCAACCTAAGGCCCACGGGGCCAGATCTGACCCACGGTGCCATTTCATCTGGCCCACCTGTACCTCTCCGAGGGCATTCGAGAAACAACATGGCCACTCCTTTCTGAAGCTGTTGGGACAAAATGGCCACCCCAGTCGTGCAGGCCATCTGGCCCTCGAAGCTGACTGAGAGAGCGTGACCCGGCCCCCGGTTTGAAAAAGTTGGGAACCCCTGATATAAATACTGGGTCCTTCTAACCAAGCATCTTCTGCTCTGACTTTTAACGCTTGGTGGAGGGTAGGGAGGCCTCTGGAAAACAACAACAACAATAACAACAACCCAATGGCTACCACACTTTATTTGCCATAGGTCTCTGAGGACTATAGGGTGATTATTATTATTATTATTATTATTATTTATTAAATTTATATACCGCAGTTCTCTGCCCAATGGGAGACTCAATGCGGTTTACAAAGTACAATTTACAAGTTACAGTATAAAAATATCACAAAAATATCACAAAAAATACAACATATCAATATCATCATAACAACATCGCAATAAAGTATCAAAAGTGATTCATCACTACCTGCAACCATCTGGATTTAAGGGCTCTGTTTTAGCTCTGAGCTGTGGTTAATCTAAGAATAACATTGGATGCTCGACCTCTCGGTTCTCAATAAAAGGCTAGTTTAAACAGAAAATTGAAATATTCCTCATCGTGAGTCACGACAACAATCCACCGACTGTCTCGCTGGCTAGCCAGGTGCTTTCTAGGTTTTCTGATGTGTTTTGTCTTCCTCCAAACCTTACATCAGGGACTGAACTCTTGGGCCCTTCCACACAGACTGCAGTAACCCGGCCACACCGTCAATTAAAGGTGGGTCATGGTCTAGTCCCCCTCACAACAGCCCTGCAGGGTAGCTCAGGAGTAAAGCAAGAATAACTGGTTTCGAGGTCACCCCGAGAGTTTCTTGTCCCAGAATAAAACTGAAGCTGGATCCTCCAAGTTGCAACACCAATCTTCTAATCGCTAACCCAGGGTTGTCTGAACTGAACACTATCCCAGGCAGGGTCCCCAGTGCCACAAAGTGCCCTAACCCTAACCCCATGATGGCGAACCTTGGCACTCCAGATGTTCTTGGACTTCAATTCCCAGAAGCCCCTGTGAATCCACATGAATGGGTTTACTGCAATTCATCCAGCCCACGCTGCCCTTGTCGCTCCTGGAAGCGGAAGTGAAATGCGCCCGAACTGCTTTCGAACTGCTCGGTTGGCAGGAGCTGGGACAAAGACGGGAGCTCATTCCATCCTGCAGTACTCTGGAATCGAACTGCTGACCTTCCTCCTCCCAGTCAGTGTCTTAACCACTTGAGCCACTGTAGTCCCTAACCACTAAGCCACTGCTTAATATATTAATACATTGGGAGGGGGTGGTGGAAATAGCTGTGTTGACTGGAAGATCCTGGAATTAACAGCAACTTGGCCCACAAAAGCCTCATTAGTTAATCAAGAAACAGACTTCTTGGCTGCCTAAAATTAAGAGTTAAGGAAAACAAAGTGAACGGCTTCCATGCACTGGAGGAAAGCAGAGTTTCCTCTGAATAGCTCTCCTAACAACCTCCCCTAGGCACAATAAGAGACATGTGCGCACATGCTTAATCTGAGACAAACTCAGAAGGCAACATTTATTTCTCAACACTATACTCAGTCCTGAAGCAGGCAAAGAAGAACATGCCCCACTGTAGACTCTGGTGAGGTCAAGTCAGGACTGGAGGGACCCAAATCCAAAACTTCCCTCTGGCCACAAAACTTGCTGGGTGCCCATGTGGACAAGTCTGTTATTTTTGCTCTCTCTACCCCACAGGTTGGTTGTGAAGGTAAAATAGGATACATGCTGACCTGAGCCCATAGGTAGGAAGGAAGGAAGAACATAAACCAGGGGTTCCCAACCTAAGGCCCATGGGCCATATCCAGCCCCTGGCATCATATCATGTGCCCCCAGTATCTCCAAGCTGACTGCAAGAGCGTGAAAAAGGTTGGGAACCCCTGATATAAACGGAATAATAATGACGTTGATCAACAACTTAAAGTCAAAATGCAGAGAGCACGTTTCAAAGCAAATCCTATCCTTGATAGTTTCTGAAAACAGGATAGAAACTAACTGAAAGCGATGAGGACTTGGTCCTTCCAAATCTTTTGGAGTCCAGCTCTCAGAAACTCCCGCTACATGGTTAATGGCAAGGACTGAAAGAATGCCTGTCCACAGAAACCTGCTGAGGATTATCACAACTTTTCCATCAATTCGGCATCTGAGAGAAATCTTGACTCAGTAGTGAAGCCTCTAGGTGAGAAGGCCAAACTATGGCCCATTGGCAGGACCCGGCCCATGGCACCAACTCATCCGGCCCTCACCACCCTCACCGCTACCAGAAGTGGGAGTAAAATGCACCCAATGCATGCGCAAATTCTGCCGTAAATGCACCCGTGGCTATCATAAATGCATTTACAACAGCCGCAGATGCATTTGACAGCAGCATTTACGGTGGGAGGAATCACGTGACCAGCCCGCTCAACCATGTGACCGGCCTGTAGCGCAAGCAGTTTGGGAACCCCTGCTCTAGGTTAAGCCATTTCATGAAGGGAGGGAAATTCCTGTCTACAGTTTTGGACTTATGGCCAGTCACGTGTTGGCAAAACAGGGCTCTATGGAGCAACAGTCAGGATAGAGTAGTTACTTGCACTGTTTATTTTAATCTGCCATAGCGCACGAACTGCCAAGTTTCCCCTGACGACAGTTTGTAAGAGACGCATCATAGACCCACAGCCTGAATTTGCAGGAAACTAACCCCCAAATTACCTGCTATGCAACTCTTGAACAAATGGAGAAAACAACAAAGACACAGCCAAGTTGTCCTCTCACCTGACACAACTTACAAATTGGGAGAACCCAAACTTTGAAATAGATGCACAACATTTTTACCTACTTTGTTAGCAAGCCATAAGTTTCTCAACTGGGGGTGGGAACTCTCAAGTTTATTTTTTAAATGATTCTACTTTCTTTGACTGATTTGTATTAAAATGTTTTAAATTGCCTCTTGAAGCGACAGGTCTATCACAAAAAACCCCGTGATTGCTCTGTTAATTTTTGTGTTCTGATACATATTTTATTCATATGATACTGTTTTACTGCTGTAACTTCATTCTCTTCTTTTGTAGTTTATGTGATTGTAAGCCACCCTGAATGGTGCTTGCACCAAAAGGGTGGAGTATAAATGTAAATAATAAATAAACAACGTCCTGGCCAGATAACCCAGTGGTTTAGTTATCTGGCTGAAGAACTAGTGTCACATACCGAGTGCATAGTTAAACAGGGGCCTACATGGAGTGTTATATGTGGACATTATAGATGTTATAATTGTGTCAATTGTAAATTTGTTTGGGAAACAAAGACTGTATCCTTTCCAGAGGTCGATTTCTTTCTTACTCTTAAAAATGTTTCCAATTGTAACAGTGTTAACTGCATCTACTTATGGATTTGTCCTTGTGATAAAAAAATACGTGGGAAAATCTTTGAGACCCATCAAGGTACGTATTGGAGAGCATAGGTCCAAAATCAAGAATCAGGTGTTACAAGCGCCCTTAGTTATGCACTAAATTAAGGAGAATCACACAGGCGAGCAATTTAAATTTAGGACTTTCAGCCTTTCCTCCTCACTGTATCTTTAAAGAAAACAATTAGAAGAAAATAAGAAAATTATCTCTTATTATGGTTTCACATGCCAAACAGTATATATTGTCAGTGTAGAGGGGCACGACGAAATCTGTGCTGGGGTGACGGCATGTGTGCCCACAGAAAGGGCTGTGAGTGTCATAGTGAGTGTCATACTGCCACCACTGATATAAGCAGTTCCTAATAAAGTTGTTTTTTATAATGTCAGGATATTCAAGTCCAATAAGTTTATCATCATCATTATTATAGGCAGTATAATAATGTAGTAAACAACCCAGCACTACATACTATGCAAGAGTAAATATCCTCAGTTGAGACTTACAAAAATCAGGTTCAAGTCCCTTAAAGCTAAGAAACTATCTGGTGACCTTGGTCTACTCCCATGATGGCCAACCTTGGCACTCCAGGTGCTCTTGGATTTCAAATCCCAGAAGCCCAAGTCTCTGTGAATCCACACGAATGGGTTCACTGCGCGAAAACCCACCTCACCTAACCCTACTGGAAGGTTGGCAGGTCAGCAGTTCCAAGACCTGAGTGCTGCATGGCGGAGTGAACTCCCGTCTCTTGTCCGAGCTCCTGCCAACCAAGCAGTCCGAAAGCAAGAATGCTACCTCACATCTCCTCTACCACATGTCAGAAGATCGGGCATCAACCACAGCCTCGCCAAGGGTTCCCAGCTTCAGGGCCTCAGGTGTTTCTGGGAACCCACCACCACTTGTGTTTCTAGAAAGGCATCTACTGATATGATCACATACACACCTAGACGCACAGATGAGCGCACAAGCAATCTTTCTGCCCCACTTCTATGCCCCCAACCTCTGTAAACCATCCACGCACACCAATACATGAACAATGAATCCCTCATTATCCCCACAACGATCTTGTTACACTACCAGTAGCAACCTGCATACAACATTCCCCTTATTTGTAACAGTGCCTGAGCAAAACACACAGTCACACAACAAATCCTATGTCTTGTGCAAACACATCCAGATGGACTCGCAACAACAAAAAATATCTCCACAGCTAGCACAAGGCGCACCAAATGGTCTAATTTATTACGCCGACGCCTTTGGCCACCATTCCGCTCGCAGGTACTCACACACCACTGTTACTCAAGATGCGTGCTGGAGTGGTGGGTATTACAGCGTACCACATTTGGATGTGTGTGTGTGACATCTACACACTTTACCACACAAAGTAGCCAAGCTTCAAATAGGTACAATTAGTTCCTGGCTTTCAACCCCTCTGGTTAAGAAACTTGCCTTGTTAGCTGGAAGGCTGGCAAGTCAGCAGTTTGAGAACCGGGTGCTGCATGACGGATTGAGCGCCCGTCTCTGTCCCAGCTCCTGGGGACATGAAAGGAGCCCCATTTGGCCGTTCCTTGAGTAGAGTTTCTTCCATAAAAATCCTTTCAACCCAGAATAATTTCTGACACGAAATTATTATGCCTCTTGCCAGAGTAAGGTAAAGGTCTCCCTTGCTCGAAAGCCAGTCATATCTGACATCTCTGTTTACAGCCAAAGAGCCAGCCCTGTCTGCGTCTGCAGATGTTTCCATGGATATGTGGCAGGCATGCCTCAACACCGGAGTGCACGGGACGCCGTTTACCTTCCCACCGAAGTGGTCCCTATTTATCTGCTTGCAATGTCTTGCTTTCAAACTGCTAGGCTGGCAGGAGCTGAGGCAGACAACGGGCACTCACTCCATCGTGTAGTACTCAGGAATCAAATTCCAAACGTCCAGTTGGTAAGTTATTTATTTACAATATTTATATATACCGCCTTCCTCACCAATTGGCGACCCAAAGCAGTTTACAGTTCAGCGTGTTAGCCACTTGAGCCAACACAGCGTTCATCATCATCATCATCAATCTTAAACCTGCCCACCCACCTCTCTATCAAAAGAAGCTGCTTGGCATGTATCTCAATTTTCCCCTTCTGCAAAATGGGAGTGCTGATAGCCTGTTCTGTTGTGAACATGGAGAGATGTGGTCATTGTTTTCTGTCTGGAGGCCCTCTGAGGGTCGTCCAGTGTCTTAACCACTTGCGCCACTTGCCAGAGTAGGAAGAGCCAAAACACCTTACACAGCCTCTTTCCAAGCACATACAGAATGCCCTCTTCCCCTTTAAAGCATCACCTGAGATGCACAAGCCAGAGTTGACTAAAGGAATGATATAAAACCTGGCAGAGCCACACTAGGCATGAGATGCAAAGATGCTAGGCCAGGTGCAGCAAAAGGAGGAGGGGGGAGGAGATGAAGATCAGCCAACCCTCCCCCCTCCCACAAATACACTCACACAACATGGGCATGTTGTGAGGGGAGTCAACTGAGCACCAATCAGGTTGCTTAGAGGAGGCTTGGATGTTACATAATGCCAGGGAAAGAGAGGGGGGGAGGGAGAGCTACCTACTTCAGCCCAGGTATGGGGAGGGGGGGTAGAGGGACAAACAGCCCCATCCCTCAGACAGAGAGGGTCAACTAGAAGCCTTGCTCCTTATCCTGCCCCCCCCAAAATCATCCGCTCAGCTGTGAAAGAAAGGCACTCTTGACATGCCCAGGGGCAACCTTCTCCAAACTGCTATAGCAACACAATCAATGCACATGGAAATTTTGAGCCACAATTGGGCACACACACATTATATATATATAATGTATATATATATGTATACACACACACACACACACACACACACACACACACACACACACACACACACACACACACACACACACACACCCAGGTAACTGCAGATTGTTCTCGCACTAAATCAGGCCAAAGGAAACTGGGGAATGAACTCACCCAATGGTGCCTTCATTTTGGCAGTTTCACAGCCGGCCTAAAGGCACAGAAGCTGCGGCGCCACCTCAAAGCATGAGAGGTTTGGGAAATGGAAATGGGAGTCCAGGTTTGGACGTTAAGTCACCCTTCCCTTTTCCACCCAAGCCCATTCTGTCCTGAGGAAGGGAAAGGTTTGCGCCCCCCACCCCACCCCCCATCAACCCCCTGAGGATGGACTCTGTCTCCCAGGTGGCAAAAGTGATGTGCCAAATGGCTTGGTTCCCTTGGTTCCCTCCAGCCAGGAAGAAGAGGCCTGCTTCGAACCCACACAAGTACCCTGCCTGGGGGGAGAGGGGGCGCAGATCCTGTCCTGCCCCCCCTTCCAGAGCCAACCCTCCCTAGGTAAAGGTAAAGGTTCCCCTTGCTCGAAAGCCAGTCGTATCCGACTCTAGGGTTCAGTGCTCATCTCTGTTTCAAAGCCAGAGAGCCAGTGCTGTCTGCTTCTGCAGACGTTTCTGTGGACATGGGGCAGACATGATTAGACACTAGAGCGCACGGGATGCTGTTTACCTTTCCCACTGAACTGGTCCCTATTTATCTACTTGCAATGTCTTGCTTTCCGAACTGCTAGTTTGGCAGGCCAACCCTCCCTAGGGGCCTCTTTTCCACCGATGGTCCTTCCAGTATCCTAAGAAAGTGACAAGATCTTGGGTTTGGAAAAGAGAACAGGGAGATCTGATGATGATGGGAAAGGTGGAGGGGAGGGTGTTTCCAAAGGGGGGGGGAGAGACCTGGGGGTGCTGCTGCTCCAGACCGAGGCGCAGAGACAACGATGCCCGGGCACCTCATCCACGTCTCGTCTACCCTTTGAGGGGGACGCCTGGAGAACCTCCGAGGGTGCAAAGGGAGGGGGACAAGGGGCACCCCACGAAGCCCCCCCCCAGCCGCGCCTCCCTCCCTGTCCCCACGGCCTTCGGAGGGATCCAGCTGTTGCTGTTTCTCAGCCTCCCCCCCCCCCCCAGAAAACAACCCACAGGCTTATCTCGAAACCCCCATCTCTGTGTCCCTTTGGCCCATAGATTCTCAACCTGCGGCCCGTGGGCCGGATGTGGCCCAAGGCACCATTTCGTGTGGGCCTCCAGCACCGCAGGAGGTACCATGTTGGTGGAGGGAGGGCCTCCTGGCGGGGCTGGGGGGGGGGGGTAAGGAAGGTGCCCTTCCTCCTCCTCCTCCTCCTCCCCCCCCACCCCACGCATCTCCCCCTCTTTCCAACACCCCCCCCCAAATTCTCTCTCTCCTCCCTCCCTCCCTCCCGCCCCGTCGGGTTTTTCCTTACCGTGCCCGCCGCGGGTGAGGAAGGGCGTGCGGTTGATGGCGATGGGCACCGTCCCGTGCTTATTGTGGAAGTGGTGCACGTGGTGGGTGGTGCTCAGGCTGGACGAGACGCGCGCCGCCCCCGCGGGCCCCGACCACGACGCCAGCAGCAGCAGCACCACCAGCGGCGCCACCACGACGACGCCGGGGCCCCGCCACCGCCACCGCGGCCCGGGGGGCGCCATGGCCCCGCCGCGGCTGGAGCCCCTCTTTGCTCAGAGCCCCGACGGCGCGGCGGCTCCCATGCCCACCACCACCACCACCACCACCACCGACGGCTCCCCAGAAGGGAGCAAAAAACCGGGAAAATCCAATCGGTCCCCCCCAAAAAAGGGGGATTCCCCTCTTCTTGACCCTCCCCAAAAAACCGAGGTGGAGGAAGGGGGGAAATCGGGCGTTTCCGGCAAGATCCGACGGTCCCAATTCCAGCGGGGAAACCGAGGCTCGATGGGGTGGGGCGGGCGGTGGGGGGGCTTCAAGGCCGCCGCCCCGGCCGGGCAGCCATCAGGAGCCTCCCGGAGGGGGCTGCGAAGGGGCGGCCCCCCGGGGGGGGGAAGCAGGAGGAGGAGGAAGAGGCGCCCGGAAAAGCGGCCGCATCCAGGACTGGCGGAGGGGGGGGGGAGAGAAAAGGAATTGGGGAGGGGGGGAGAGAAAATAGATTTATGGCTAGGGAAGGAGGAAGTGGGGGGGGGAGGGAGAAACCGGGGATGGACGGGGGGAGGTGGGCAGGAGGAAAAACGTCCTACGGTTCCGGGGCGGGCATGATGGGGTGGCAAAAAGGGGGGCGAGGGGGGGTAGATCGGGAGGGAGGGGGCGCCGGAGAAATGGATGGGGAGGGGGGGGGAGAAGGCGACGGATCCAGGGACTTGTAATCCTCGAGAGTGGGGGGGGGGGTGTTGGATGATGGGCGCCGCCCGCCCGCCCTGGGGGGGCCCCGATCGGCCCCCGCCCCAGCCGAGAAGAGGCGATGGCGAGATGCGTTTTCCCCTCTCTCAAAGGCGACGGCGTCGACTCGGGGCGGCGGGAGCGGGGGGGGGGCTCGGTTTCGCGGCGCGTCTCTGCTGCAGAGCGGAGGGAAGGCTGGGAGGACGCGGGAGAGGGAGAGGGAGAGGGAGGGGGCAGAGAGAGAGAGGGAGAGAAGGGTCGGCGGAGGGAGGGGAAAGAGGGAGGGGCGGGATCAGGCGCCCAATCGCCGCCCCCGAAAGGGGAAACCAATGCAGCCCCCCCCCGCCTTTCCCGACCTCTCTTCTCCCTCCCTCCTCCCTCTCCCCCCACCCGCCCTTCTCTGCCCCTCCCGGCGCGCCCCGACGACGACGCCGGTTTCCTCTTTAAAGGAGGGAAGGAGAAGGCAGACGAGATTTTTTTGGGGGGGTGGGGGTGGGTGGGCAGTCCAAACCCCATCTTGGGGGGGGGGTTCCGATCCCCGTCCTGAGGAAGGGGGGAGAGTCCGATCCCCGGGGGCGGGGGTCCGATCCCCGTCTGGTGGTGGGTGGGGGTCTGATCCCCGTCCTGGGAGGAGGAGGAGAGTCCGATCCCCGTCTTGGGGATGGGGGGGGGGAGAGTCCCTTCCATGCTCTGTCCCCACCCGCGAACAATACCTCCCCCCCCTCCCCAAGCGCAGGGATTGAGATAGGAGTGTGTGCGGGTGTGTTTTCCTCGAGGACTCCCTGGCCGGCCCAAAGGATGCCCCGGGTCAGAGACGCCCCGGAGCCGCATTCCCACACACACGTCTCACTCGAAGCAGGGATGCCCGGGTAAAGGATCGCCTTGGCCCGCCGGGACGCGCGTCCACACGGACAGGAAGGTGTCAATAGGAGAGGCAGCCGCGCACAGTTCGCTTTCCCCCCTCCCACTATTTTTGGGGGTGGGGGGCTGCCTCCCCCCCCCCCATGTACGATCCATGGGATTCATAGTTACAAGACGGGAAGCCCCCAGGCCGGTTGTTCAACACCTGTTTGTTCTGCACAGCGAACCCCGATGGCATAGAGATGAGGAAGGAGATGCCGAAATGAGTCTCCTTTGATGCCCCCACCCACCCCAGAGCTGGGACACAGGCGGGAGCTCAATCTGCCATGCAGTACCCGGGTCTCGAACTGCCCGACTTGCTTAACAAGGTGACCTTCTGAACCACTGCAGCCCCTGGTTCACAAGGTAATTAGCATTTTGCCCCCAACATGCTGGTCCGAGGTCATTTTACTGACCTGGGAAGGATGCGAGGCTGAGTCAACCTTGAACTCCCATCAGGATCGAACTCACAACATTTGGGCTGCAGGACAGCAGTTTAACCACTGTGCCACCAGGGCTCCTTGATGGTGGCATTTCTAGCCTTCCATTCCTCCTCAAACACGCTAGCTACTACATCCTTTGGGAAAGGGGGGGGACTGCGGTGGCTCAAGTGGTTAAGATGCTGAACTTGCTCACTGGAAGGTCGGAGTTCAATTCCCGGGCACTGCAGGATGGAGTGAGCTCCCGTTTCTGTTCCAGCTACTGCCGTGCCAATCTAGCAGTTCCAAAGCAAGACATTGCAAGTAGATAAATAGGGAGCCCTTTGGTGGAAAGGTAAACAGCATTTTGCGCACTCTGGTGTTGAGGCATGCCTGCCACATGTCCACGGAAACGTCTGCAGATGCAGACAGCACTGGCTCTTTGGGTATAAACAGATGCACACTGAACCCTAGAGTTGGATACGACTGGCTTTCAAGGAAGGGCAACCTTTACCTTAGGGAAAAGGTGAGGCTGAAAGACCCACACACACACACACACTATGGTCATGCCCCCTTCTTCTCTCCCTCTGCAGCTGATGGAGTCTTGGTGACCCCTAAGATACAAACCATTGGGGGAGCGACTCAACTTTCCTATGACATATAGCAGTGATGGCGAACCTTTGGCACTCTAGGTGTTCTTGAACTTCAATTCCCAGAAGCCCTGATCAGCAGCAATGCTAACCTGGGCTTCTGGGAATTGAAGTCCAAGAACACCTAGAGTGCCAGCCTTCAAGTTCCGCATTTTAAACCACTTGAAACTCACATCTTTAACTCCATATTACCACACCTTCCAGACTGTGCAGAGGCTCCTGACCCACACCCCTGATTCTGCTTCCTCTTACAACTCTTTCCCCGCCACCATTGGGGGTGGGGGTGGGGGGCAGGATCCATAACTGGGAAAGGCTGAACACCCCCCCCCCCCAGCTTTGCTACCCATTGTATTCCCTCCATCCCTTGTGGCACCTGTCAATTCAAAAGCTATCTGGCCAAAGCAAATGGGGCGGGAGGGAGGCGTGAAATCTGGGGAGCTGCATGTGGGCGAGTTGGAGATGAATTTTCTGCTGTTTTCTATTTGCTTGAGTGGTGGCGAAGAAGGGACAGCTTGGAGAGGCAGCCTGGGGTGTTTGGGAGATAGCAGGATCCTCCACGGATTCCGGGAAGGGCCCTGGGTGGGTGGGTGGGTGGCGGGCTGCGATGGCAAGCTAAACATCTGTAAATAAACACATTTGTGACCAAGGCGCTGTTCTGTTACCAGGACCTGCATGCTCATTTCCAGAGAAACTATTCCCCAAGATTAGTAATTAATTTATTTTTATTCAGAGTTTTTATTAATGGCTCCTCCTCAAAGCTGGAAGGGGGTAACAAGTGGAGTAGCACAAGACTCCGTCCTGGGCCCTGGGCTCTTCAACCTTTTTATAATGATAATATTTTCGTGTCAGAAATTATTCTGGGTTGAAAGGATTTTTTGCTGGAGAAACTCTGCTCAGGGGATGCCCGAATGAGGCTCCTTTCGTGTCCCTGGGACAGAGACGGGCGCTCATTCTATCTCGCAGTACTGGGTCTTGAACTGCCGACTACCATTAAGCAAAGAAAACTCCCATACCTTGGAGGAACGACATGAAATATAGAATACTCCTACTCGTTCTTCAAGGCGAGATCCCTGGGAAGAGAGGAGACCCTGGACGTAGATGGACTTCATGGCTGAAGAACCTGAGAGGTTGGCGTGGAAGGTTCTCAGAAGAACTGTTCGGAGGAGTTAAGAACAGGAAGACTATCGCCATGATGATCGCCAATATCTAGAATGGATACGGCACTTGAAGAAGATGTATGTTTCAATTTTGTAACCTATCCAGAGTTCTTTCTCGCTCTTAAAATGTACAGGTATGTACAGGAAAACCCTGACTTACAAATGCCTTGAGTTACATAAAATTCTACTTACATAATGATTTTGTGCTAAACCCATGTCCCGATTTACATGATTTCCTATCGGTTTGCTTCAAGTTATGTAAAAATTCATTTCCCCTTTGGGTTTGCTTAGATTTACATAAAAAATTCATTTTTCCTATGGGTTTGCTTCGAGTTACGTAAATAAAATACTTTTTCCTATGGGTTTGCTTCGAGTTACGTAAATAAAATAATTTTTCCTTTGGGTTTGCTTCGAGTTACGTAAATAAAATAATTTTTCCTTTGGGTTTGCTTCGAGTTACGTAAATAAAATACTTTTTCCTTTGGGTTTGCTTCGAATTACGTAAATAAAATAATTTTTCCTTTGGGTTTGCTTCGAGTTATGTAAATAAAATAATTTTTCCTATGAGTTTGCTATGAGTTACGTAAAAAACCGATTTAAGCAAAAGCCTACGGAATGGACTTTTTTTGTAAGCAGGGTTTTTACTGTATGTATGTATGTATGTATGTATGTATGTATGTATGTATGTATGTATGTATGTATGTATGTATGTATGTATGTATGTATGTATGTATGTACATGCACATATCGTGACACTCTCCACAGCCATGGCCAGCTGGGTCAACCTAGATCAACCCTTGGTTAACATAATTAATGCATTCTCCGGGACGTTTCTTGCAGCGAAAATAACTTTAACCAAATTTCCCATAGGTATGCATTGAATGCAATTTCCCATATTAATGCATTGAAAACCAAAATACATTAACCGAAATACAGTTTCCTATAGGAATGCAGTGAAAACCAATAAATCCATTCCGGGAGGAAATTATGTAAACCGAGCCACTATTTTCTATGGATTTCATTTTGTTATGCCATGTTTATGCTAACCGCGCCATTCGCTAACCAAGGTTCCACTGTACTATCTGCTTTTTCTTCTTCAAGAGCAAGGTGGTTTTTTTTTGTAAAGCTAGTGAATCTTAATTGCCTAATTCAAGATCAAGTTGCCTCTTAACTACTTCACTACATAAGAGGGAAACCTTTCAATAAGTTAGGACAGGTGCTCCAAAATCCTACTCTCACATTAGTGTGAAGATTGCAGCTGAGCTCTGAGGGAAACGAGGCTTAAGTGGGGTGAGAGCATCTACGTTCTGGCTGGGTTGATGCGCAGTTTGGTGGTGGGTAATGGGCATCCATCTTTTGGTTGCACCCTGTGTTGAAAACCCTTTGTGAACAAAGAGATAGATTAGGTCAGTGATTCTTAACCTGTCCCCGTTGCCTTATAACAAGTGGTGATGAACCTATGGCATGTGTGCTAGAGGGGACACGCACAGTGGGCATGTGCACCATCATCCCAGCACAGAGTTCACCCCTCCCCTCTGTTTGACCACTTGGTTTCTAAGAGGTTCACCATCACTGCCTTATAATTCCCGAAGCAGGGGTAGGTTTGAAACTTCTGTCTTTGCAGAATCATAGAACTGTTGAGTTGGGGGGGGGGACCTTAAGGGTCATCTAGCCCACCTCCTTAGTCAGTTATGAGGGCTGGGCAGCCATTTTGCCCTGCCTGCATGATTGGTGCAGCTATTTAATCCCAACAGCTTCAAAGGGGGTGGTGGTGAGCCATTTTGTTTCTCGAATGCCCTTGGAGGGGTGGGGGGCCACATGGAACGGTGCCACAGGCCGGATCTGACCCATGGCCCTTAGGTTGGGAAGCCCTGCTCTAGGAAGCAAGAGCCGTTGTGTTTGTAACTATGCACACAAGTCTCTTTGGGCAGCCAGATTTTTCAGATCCAGCGATGACACTCAACTCCATCTCCTTTCGTTCCCCACCATCTGCTCCCCCTACTCCAAGGAAGAGCTAGAAATTGGGATCCATGTGAGTTGTTCCCAGTTTGGAGATGAATCAGGATTCAGAGGAGACCAAGGCCCTGGGCCTCGCCTCTTCTCCCTGATGTGCTAGTCCACAGCCCCAAACATGCACAATGTCATGTTTGGAAAATGTCAAAGCCGAGGCTAGGATTGCAACCTGTTTGAGAGCTATAAATACAGGCGGGTGGGAGACGGATGGAATGACAGACTGGGGGGGGGGGTTGGGGGGGGAGAAGAAGGAGCTAAAGTGGAAAGCAGTGAAAAAGAAGAAACCACTCAACGTAAGAAACCTTTTCCAGGTCACTTTATATCAGGGGTTCCCAACCTTTCCAAGCCGGAGGCTGGGTCATGCTCCTTCAGTCAGCTTCAAGGGCCGGACAGCCATTTTGCCCTGCCTGCATGACGGGGGTGGTGATTTTGTCCCAACAGCTTCAAAAGGGTGGGCATTTTGTTTTTCTAATACCCTTGGAGGGTTGGGGGGAACCACATGAAATGGTGTCATCAGCCAGATCTGGCCCATGGGTCTTAGTTTGGGAAACCCTGGATTAGACCAAGTAGCAGACGCTATATATATATAGTGATGCATGAAATGGGACCGAGGATAGTTCCTTTGGCTAGGGATTCTCAACCTGCGGCCCGGGGACCAGATGTGGCCCATGACACCATTTCATGTGCCCCTTCCCACCGCCTCCACCACATCAGGAAATGCCATATGGTGGAGGAAGGGCCAAATGGCTGTCTGGCCTCTCCAAAGCTGTCTGAGGGAAGGTGATCCATCCCCTGGCTTTAAAAGGTTGAGAACGCCTGCCTTTGGCAGTAGTAGTTGTGCTTGGCCTTTTCCTACCCAGACCCATCTTTCCAATTTATTAGGCTCATGAAAGCTCCTTGCTCTAATTACAGGATAGTGTTTGGGAGGGAGGAGTGGGAGGGCAGGGGGGGGGCGCAGAACAAGCGAGACACAGTTATGGGAAGTGATATTTCACAAGAATGCAAATCAGTGGGAAAGAGACCCCGAGGCTGGAATCGCCTCTCCCTGGCCCAGACAGACACCCTCTTGAGTAAACGAAATTCTAATATCCCCTAATGGGTTTGTAATCTCCAGACTTGGCCACCCCTACCCAGCCCATCTTTATGCCTGACATTTGCCTGGTCTGGCACAGGGAGATAAAACAGAGAGTCAGTCTGAACTCAGACGAGGACTCTTGTGTGTGTGTGTGTGTGTGTGTGTGTGTGTGTGTGAGTGTACACCTGACGGCACTGCTAAGGGTTTGCACTGGGTTGCTATGCCAGCAGCATGTACTATAATAATTTCGGTCAGAAATGACTTTTGCGGGAGAAACTCCGCTCAGGGGACGCCCGAATGAGGCTCCTTTCCTGTCCCCAAGAGTTGGGACAGAGACAGGCACTCAATCTGCTGTGCAGTACTTGGGTCTCAAACTGCCGACTTGCCAGCCTTCCAGCTAACAAGGCAAGCTTCTTAACCACTGAGCCACCCCAGCCCCTGGCAGCGTGTACTAATATTCACAGGGGGAATATCCAATGCTACTCTGCACATGGGCAGATATGGGATAAAGAGAGATCTTCTTTGTGTGTTGTATCCGATTCCAAATGTTACCGATCCCCATGACAGTCAGCCATGAAGATTGTCCAGGGAACAGTGGTCTTCTATTTGCCTTCCACATCGCAGCATGGCAGATGTACCACTGATCCAGTTCTGCGAGTCACTTTCTGGTCCGGAGACCTCCTAGCATCCAACGCCTTCCTAAGCCCCAGGCCAGTATTGACAAAACTGCTGCCCTCCATCAAGATGGATTCAAGTGGGATTTAATCCACATAGGGACCATCACCCTTCCTTGTAGACTTCGCCGCCTGAGGCTGTTAGTCCTTAGGGTTCTCAGGTTAGTTAACTGCTGCCTGACTGGCATTAAGTTGCTGCCAGTAGGATCTATGGCAGTGTGTCCCAATCTTTGGTTTTTGGACTCTCTCTCTATCTCTATCACACACACACACACACACACACACACACACACACACACACACACACACACACACACACACACACACACACACACACACACACACACACACACACACACACACACACACACAGAGCACTCTTTCAAGGGTGGCACCCTCAGTGTTGTCAGCAGGGCAAAAGCCACATCACCCCCCTCCGCTATGTGTCATAGAGGTGGTGGGTGAGAGCAACACTTCGCCTACAGAGAGCACCGGGTGCCAGGCAGTGACAAAGCTGCCAGTTGCCGGGTTGTGTCATCGGAAGGGTTCAGGGGAGGGGAAACATCATGTAGTCACTGATGTGGAAGTGACGAGTCCCTCCATGAGGATTCCAAACCATTTGGACTTCCTTCCTTCCTTGTGCACATACAGAGGGAGTTGGGCAGGCTCAGGGGATGCCCGAATGAGGCTCCTTTCATGTCCAAGAGCTGAGACAGAGATGGGCATTCAATCCGTCATACATTACCCGAGTCTTGAACTGCCGACTTGCCGGCCTTCCAACTAACAAGGCGAGCTTCTTAAACACTGAGCCCCTGAAGCCCCTGTAAACACATTAATTTGGACACATTGGCCAGGATCGTACTGATGCTTGCACAATTTCCTGAAGGCTAACTGTGGCTAACTGGGGAAGATGCCAATCATGCGCTTGATCATGTGCCCGACACTTACAACCGAGATGCACCCTGCCATCCCCTCTACTAACCACAGTAGGTTTATGCAAACGTTAATAGGATTACAATTGTTGTTTTTTTGCCATATTGGGAGATGAGGAGCCTATTGTGAGAAAATAATGGCAGCAACCTTCGTTTGACAGCACAAAATTGGTTACATATGTAAAGACTTTTAAGAATTCTGGGTTTGGCTGGGTTATTCTTCTTCCTTCTCTGTTTTTCTCACAACTGATATATATATATATATTTATCTCAAACTCTTTTTGTGACAAATCAGGAGACAGAATCAGACCAGAATCTAGAATGCTATGTTCGAAATTGGGCACCCCACTTTAAGAAAGAGGCAAACAAACTAGAGCAGGTACAGAGAAGGGCAACAAGGATGATCAGAGGATAGTGGAAACTAAGCCCTAGGGAAGGGATTCCCAAACTTTTAAAAGCCAACTTTTAAAACTCAGATAGTTTCGGGGGCCAGACGACCATTTTGCCCTTCCTCCACCACACGGCACTTCCCGGTATGGTCGAGACAGTGAGGGGCCCACATGAGATGGCGCACGGGCGGCATCCGGCCCACCACCGCAGGTTGAGAATCCTTGTCCTAGGAGGAAAGAGTGAAGAAACTGGGCAGGTTTAGCCTTGAGAAAAGTAGATTGAGATGACGATAGCACTCTTCAAACACCTGAAAGATGATAATAAAGAGGAGATGATCATAAAGAGGTGATCGTCATCCCAGAGTGCAGGATACATAATAATGGGATCAAACTGAAGAAGCCTTAATATAGGATGAAGATCAGGAAAAACGTATTGGGATAAACAGAACGAGCCTCCTTGAAGATGGTGGTATTTTTTGAACCACAATTGGTGTACCCTGGTAATGGCGGCAACCTTGTGTGTTGCCGGCTAATCTTTCTCACAGGCAAAAGGAACTGCAGAATACACTCACCAAAAGGTGCCTTCATTTTGGCCTAGACAAGGAGGAGGAGGAGGAGAAGAAGAAGAAGAAGAAGAAGAAGAAGAAGAAGAAGAAGAAGAAGAAGAAGAAGAAGAGACCGGAGTTTCGACGTTATCCGGAGTTCCACTGTATCTCAAACCACCATGAGAATATCTCAAAAAAAAAAGTCTTCCCTTTTGAAATGCTGTTGGAAAAGAGTTGCGTTTCCGTCACACTGAACGAGAACAAACAGGGTAGAAAATTGTGGGGGTGACATTTTGGCACAAAACACCGAAGAAGGGACCGTCTTTATTTTTGGAATGAAACCCACACTGCGAAGTGTGTTTTCCACCCCACCCCACCTGGCCAATCCACCACCCACCTAAACCTCCAGCTTTTATGACTGAGGATTTACAACAGAGGTTCCAAACTTAAAGCCTGTGGGCTGGATCTGGCCCATGGCACCATTTCATGTGCCCCCACCCCACCCCTCCAAGGAGTTTGGCAAATTCCCCGAGGAGGTAAGAGTCACTTTCTGGGCAGGGCAGCGTTTGCTTTCCATCATCCTGGGCCAAAAAGCGGCCACCCACTGCAGCGCACTGCTCTTGGGCACCAGGGGAAGGTGAGCATAATTAAGCGTGACACTTTTTACCATTTCACTTCATTTTCCCATCTTCTGGTTTCTGTACACAATTTCATTATGCCGCCGCAATTTTAATTGTATGTCAGATTTTCCATATTGCTGGCAAAAGACTCCAAAATCCTCTCTGCTTTTCTTCTGTTTCGTGGCCCGCTTCTACCACTCTCCCTGCCGTCTCAACCCCTCCGTCCTTCCGTTTTTATTTCCTGAGACTGCCAGGCCAGCCAGAGGCCTTAATAACAGCCTCAAGACACTTTAATTTGCAGCTTTTAAAAACCATGTCATTTCTCCTTTAATTTGAGCACCAGGGGTTGGAAATCAGCTACCCTCTGCTGTCTCGCCTCCCACGTATGGCTTCACCCCAAAGATATGTGCATAGAAAAATGTGTGTGTGTGTGTGTGTGTGTGTGTGTGCATGCGTGTGTGTGTGCAGCACGCAAGTGCGTGTGTTCACACACAAACTCCCAACTCCTTTTCCCAGGAGAAAAGAGCTCCTGAGGGATAATGGTATTTGTAATCTGGCAAATCTAATTAATTAATAATTAATAAATCTAGTGGGGACTGTGGTGGCTTAGTGGCTAAGTTGCTGAACTTGTCAGCAGGTCAGCAGTTTGAAACCCGAGCACTGCATGACAGGGTGAGCTCCCGCCTCTGCCCGTGGCAGTCTGAAAGCAAGAAATGGGAAGTAGATAAATAAGTACCACTTTTGGTGGGGAAGGTAACAACATTCAGTGTTTAGTCATGCCTGCCACATGTCCATGGAAAACGTCTGCAGATGCAGACAATACTGGCTCTTTGGCTATAAACAGAGACGAGCACTGGACCCTACATTGGATACGACTGGCTTTCAAGCCATGGCCAAAAACTTTTGGGGTTTCAATCTGGAGGCTTTTCCTTCCAAACCTTTTTGGCAACCGCTGGAGACAGAACAGAGATGTTTTCTGGGCCATCTCTCTCTCTCGCTCTCTGTGCACATGCACGAGCGCATGCTCTTGCACTGAGATCCCAATACATCTGGAAGATACAGTCGTCTGAGAAAAACTGAAAGTCATGAATATGATGCAGCCACTTCTGCCTGCTCCATTAAGTGCGCCGCTGCATCCAGGGCCGAGGGGCTTTCAAATGGCTTGAATTGTTCTGTCTGCAGGGCTCTTGTCTTTACGGGCTTTCCCCGGAGTCTCATCCTCAGCAGACGGAGGCTTCGACCAGGAAATCTGCAGCCATAGAACGGACTCACTCCAAGGTGCTTTTGTCTGAGCATCGACTGTGCTTTGGGCTTGGTGCAGTCTGTTCGGGACCCATTGCTCCCGCGTAGACCCTTGGCCCTACAAGTAAGTGGGAATCGCACCTGAATTGATGCCTTGGGGCTAAGCAACCCAGGACTTTAGCTTGCCTTCTCACAAGTAAGGAGGATCTGTGCTCCTTCCCCCTGGCCCGGCCGGTCGGCGGGGGAGAGGGAACACCTGTGGGCAGCCCCACGGCTCAAAAGGACCCCGGCCGCTTCTCATTGCCATCTCTGGTCTTCCCAGCGGATGTGGGGGGATAGGCTCCACAGCAATGGACGCCATGACCCACCACCACCACTGGCGTCCCGGGCCCTGCCCAAGGCCAGGATTTAAAAGGCCATAGAGGCGGCAGGACTTCATTGGTCTGGAGCCGAAGTGCAATATGTGAGATGTTATTTCATTATTGAGATGTTACTGTATTACTGGGATGTTCTTGTGTTACTGAAATGTTACTGTATTCTGAGATGTTACTGTACCCTATAGTATTTTTGCTGATTGTATCTTAACCACTGAGCCACTGCACCACACTGTTAGTAAGGTAGAAAATAGGAGGAAATACAACAACTCCAGTCATCTTCATGTCTCCTAAAGATATATTGTAGCAAAACCAGTTACAGATTTCTTAGTTTCAGGAAGCAAAAATAAAAAAAAAATTCTAGCCAAATGAAGCTTTTTCAGTTTAGAAAGCACATTTAAAATAATGAAAACCTATTTAAGTGTGGAAGCCCTGAGGGCTCCCTCTTGCCTTAAAAGCAACTAGGTAAAGGCAAATGTAAAGGTAAAGGTTTCCCTTGCTCAAAAGCCAGTCGTATCCGACTCTAGGGTTCAGTGCTCATCTCTGTTTCAAAGCCAAAGAGCAAATGCTGCCGGTTTCTGCAGATGTTTCCGTGGTCATGTGGCAGGCACGACTAGACACTTCTTTTATCCCCTTAGACAATTTGGCCCTTCCCGTGAACAACTCCAGCCGATCACTACACAGTCCTCCATGTCCCTCGAAAATTAGGTTTCATTTCTCCCAGAACACAAGGTTTTGTTGAGTCTACAAGACAGTCCTTCCCTAGTAACAACCCAGAATGCACCATAGCCACCTTTCTTTCAGTGAGCAACACACAGAAATCTCCATTACAGATTTTAAAAAACCCTTCAAGCCTGCATTTCTAGCACAAGAGCATGGATGCTCTTAACACAAAATACCGTACAGTATATTTTTAAGCAATACAAATCCATGACACAGTCCGGTTGCCAACACATAGGTACACATGAGATTTAAATGGACACGGGCAGTTACTTCCAAAACAAAACTATTTTGTCAATGTCGTCATTGCACAAAAGCGGCCGTGAACTTTTTCACATCCTGGCATAGCATGAGAGTCACATATCCAGACACTAGACCAGTGTCTCACAACCTTTGGTTTTTGGACTTCAATTCCCAGAAGCCCGAGTCAATTCCCCAAAGTACTGAACACAACGGCAGTCATGATTTTTTTAATTAAAAAAATTACAATAATTGTTGATTTTAAGGCCAGCGTCTTTGAATTCTCCTGCTTCCCCCCCATAAGTCCTGCCAGCTCATCGACGGGACAGAGTTTATTTTTCAAGGAGGCGAAGGACTGTGCCGTGGCCTAAACTTACCTCTGGTTATTAAAGGTAAAGGTTTCCCTTGCTTGAAAGCTAGTCGTATCCAACTCTAGGGTGCAGTGCTCATCTCTGTTTCAAAGCCAAAGAGCCCAGCGCTGTCTGCTTCTGCAGACGTTTCCGTGGTCATGCGGCAGGCATGACTAGACACTGGAGCGCACTAAACGCTGTTACCTTCCCACCGAAGTGGTCCCTATTTATCTACTTGCAATTTCAGGCTTTCGAACTGCTAGGTTGGTTATTAACCTCCAACAAATTGACTAACAGGGGAAGGTGGGTGGAAACAGACAGAAAGGGGGAAAGATAGAAATTCTTTCTCTCCCTTTTTAGAAGGCCAAAGCATCGGAGGGGTCGGAGTAATTTTTGGTGGCAGTTTTAATGGATTTTTTAATTGGTTTTTAAAATGTGATTGGTTTTATTTTCTGTGAGCCGCCCAGAGTCTTTGGAGGTGGGTGGCAATATAAATCAGAAAAAATAAAAATAAAATAACATATCCATCAGAGATTTTCTTACAATCATGATCTTCTTCTTCTTGCGCATCCGAATCCGAACCCTGGCAACCCACATGGCCACCAGCCATGTAGACTGTCCCAAGAATACAATGCAGTGGCCCTCCATCTGCACTCCGCATCGCAGCGTGACACTTGTGCCACCAATCCAGTTCCATGAGCCACTCCCTGGTCTTGAGTCTCCCCCACAAGGCACACAAAATCCCCATCGGCCCCAGGCCAGTACATGGCGTGGTGGTCTGCCAGGCTCTCTTCTTAAGAACACCAAGAACATTTTAATAAATGCCTGAAGAAGTGGTCTTGAACCATGAAAGCTCGCACAACGTTTTGTTTTTTCTTAGTGGCCCTATGAAGGTATCATCTGCCTCCGGCATCTTTTGCATTCTTTACAACTTGAATGTGGATCACGCGGCTAATCTTCCGTGTTTGCCAATGTCAGGTCTATTTTTTTCAGAGAAGGAGGAAGCTGCCTGGATTCTATGCCGTGTGCAAGAAGTGTTTTGAGTGTCCCTAATGGGCTGCAGTTGTTCACCTCTGCCCGCTACGCCACGTCCGCCCGCCTGCCCTGGAAGCATCCCTTCCTTTGCTTGGGCCCCAGCTAATGGCTCTGAGACCGAAGCAAAAGGCGCATGGGATGTGCATTCATTGCCCTCTCTTTACTCAGGGCCAGAACTCTTCACAGCCTCTCTAATCAGAGGACCATTAATGGTTTCACTAGTAGGGAAGGGGAGAAAAGCTGACATCCTTCATGCTCAACAAAAAAAGGTTCACAGAGACAGGCACACATCGAGACTGGCTTCTCTTCCTTCCGGCCATTTTAAAGAGGGTGTTGGAGTTGATACACTGCATCACACAAAAAAAATATAAATATTGTCTGCTACTTGGTCTAATCCATGTGTCCTATACTAAGTCAGGTGCGCTGAAGCCAAATCTGAAGTCCGATTCTGCCTATAACGTCAGGATCTTACCAATGCCTCGAGTTACATAAAATTCAACTTACATAATGATTTTGTGCTAAAACCATGTCCTGATTTGCACTATTTCCTATGGGTTTACTTCGAGTTACATAAAGATTCTTTTTCCTATGGGTTTGCTTCGAGTTACATTAAAAAACCGATTTAAGCAAAAGACTACGGAACAGATTTTGTTCGTAAGTAAGGGTTTTACTGCAAACCCATTCATGTGGATTAACAGAGACTTGGGTTTTTGGGAATTGGAGTCCAAGGATACCTGGAGTCATACCTGTCAAGTATCCCGGATTGGCTGGGAAATCCTGTATTTTGGCGTGCATTCTTCCCTTTTCCTGGTGCCATCTTGTATTTAGAATGGCAGGGAAAGGGGTTACTGTGCAAGCGCACATGCACAGAACCCATCTGCACATGCGCAAACATGTTCTGCACATGCACAAAGGGGTTATGCACATGCGCAAAGGAGTTTTTCCTGCGCATGTGCACCTGGGCCGGAGCAGTTCCCGTGTTTTTTTGAGTGGCGCTTGACGGGTATGCCTGGAGAGCCAAGGTTCGACATCATGGGCCTAACCAATCTCACAGGGCTGTTACGGGGATAACATTAGGAATGTCAGCCATGTTTGGCTGGGGGATGATGGGAACAGAGTCCAAAACCACAGCAAAAGAGAAGCACCAGGAAGACACAGTCTGATCTGGAGCCTGGTCATAACAGCCCAAAAAGATGATGACCACTGCTGCTGGGGTGAAGCCAGACGGGTTGGTCTTGCTGGTAGGAAGGGGCAGTTGGCGCTTGACCGGAGCAAAGGCTTCCCCAGCCACCAAGGACCACCAAGGTGGTGTGTGTGTGTGTGTGTGTGTGTGTGTGTGTGTGTGTGTGTGTTCTGTCCCTTAACTATTCCTGGTAGCAGGTGAACCCTGCAAGAAGCAGGTGAGCCGTGAATCATATCCTTTCCTCTGTGGGCAGGTTCTTCCCCATCCATAATTCTCTTCCCGCCATGTAAATCTAGCAGACCGGGCTATTTATGGCCAACCATCTGATTTACAAGGCAACAGACCTTCACGTTGCAGAGGGAGAGTCGAGAGCACTGGAAGCGAGGAGCTTGGAGAGGAGATGCAAGCAGGAAGAGAAAGGGGCCAGGGGTGTGTTTTGCCACAGATTCAGGATTGAAGGGGTGGGCCTGGCCGCTTGCCCTCCACCCTAAAAGTGTCCCTCCTGCCTTCAGATGAGCTAGAGCAGGGATTCTCAACCTATAGCCTGTGGGCCATATCCGACCCATGGCACCATTCCATCCAGCCCATGCTCCCACCACTGCCGTTGTCATCCTTTCCCCCTCTACCTGGCTTGGTGTGTCCCTAACGCTGCTCCATAACATACCAGTCAAGTGTTGCCAGAGAAAATACAGGAACTACTCCGGGCCGGGTGTGCATGCACAGCAAAAAAAAAAACACCCTTTGCACATGCGCAGAACCCCTTTGTGCATGTGCAGAATGGCCACGCATGTGCAGAAACTCCTTTTTTCCCCTGGCCAAAATACGGGATGGCCACGAGAAGGGCCGATAGAGAGGACTGAAATATGGAAATCCCAGCCAATACGGAATACTTGACAGGTATGCTCCATAGCAGGGTGGATGTTGTAAGATGGCAGTACAGGTGGCGGAAGTGGAAGATGCAAGTGGCTGCCTGTGTCTTTCCTCAGTGCGCTCTAGGTGAGTGTGGGCCTTACGGCTGGCCGGTAAGCAAGGAAGCTGTGGTGGCACCAATGTGTGTGTGTGTGAGTGTTTGCAGCCCCGATTGGTGGTATTGGGGGGGAGCGTTGGTGGCGGCAGCATGTGGGGAGTGTTGGTGGGCCAGACTGGTGTTCCATCACCCCCACGGCCACCAAAGGCAGCAGTGACGGGGGGACCAGTCCGGCCCACCAACAGTCTGAGGGAGTGTGATCCGGACCCCGGCTTAAAAAGGTTGAGAAAGTCCATGAGATAGAGAGAAGGCCATTCCCCCCTGACAGCGTGGCTTCAAGATTCAGCACCCAATCCAGCAGCTCTTGGCCTTAGGCAGCAAAATGTCTTAGGCTGCTCCTGTCTGAACAGCAACACCCCGTTGGCTCTGAGCGTGTGTCGTTTGTTATCAAGGCTGGACAATTTGCAAGCGCACTTGACCACCTCAGTGACTCCTTTGGCAAGGCGCAGCTTTCCCCAAGGATTACAACACCCACCATCCTTCGCCAGCAGAAAGACTCTGCATAATAATGGATCTCTTTCTTTCCCCTCTCTCTCTGTTTCAGCCACAGCTCTCTCCTGCCTCTGAGGTATGTGCAGTTTGGGTGAAATGGGTCTGTGGGATTTGTGGGAAGAAATGTCCCATTACGTCTCTCCCACCCCAAACCTTTGCTTGCATGCTTCAGGGGACCGGCTTAATAGAGCCTCGTTAAGGACTCCCTGGACCTTGTTAGGCATTCCTTGGTCTCATTAAAATGGATCGGGCTGTCAGGCCTAATATGAAAGCAGCTTTATCAACTGGGGAGGGGCACGGAGGATGGGGGGGGGGAGAGAGAGATTCGGGTCTAAGGGAAACCCTTTCCAGAGACACCCTGAGGGAGTAATCAACTCACCAAGTTGCCTCCTCAGAACTCGAAGACTAGAAGGTCAGGGTTCGCTACCCGTGTACTGCACGACGGAGTGAGCCCCCGTCATCTGTCCCAGCGCCTGCCAGCCTAGCAGTTCGAAAGCGAGACCCCCCCCAAAATTTGGGCACCCCTGTTTTAATCTAACTACACTGCAAGTGTATTGTGAGAAAATGGAGTAGAGAAAGAACTGCGCATGCCACCTGGAGTTGCACAGATGGGGGGGGGGGGGAAACATGAGATTTAATTGCAATAAAGTAAATATATATCCTTCAACTTTTTGACTGGCAGAGAGATTGGGATGTGTGGGAGAGACACACTTTGCCAAATATTCTCAGGGGGTGAAATTCTCTCAACGGCGTCTGAGACAGGCTCTGCCGTTAGCCAAGTCAAGATCAGGGGAAGCAGATGCATGTCGACAGCCCTGGAAGCCATCGAATCCCCCAGAATCATTGGGGGTAAGAGCCCAGGTGGCGCAGTGGCTAAAGTGCAGTTCGATCCTGACCAGGGCTCAAGGTTGACTCAGCCTCCCATCCTTCTGAGGTCAGTAAAATGAGTACCCAGCATGTTGGGGGCAAAATGCCAATTACCCTGTGAACTGCCCATTGACCTTTTGGACTTCGGCTCCCAGGAGCCTAAGTCAATTCCCCAAATCTGAAGTCCAATTCTGCCTAGAAAATCAAGATCTTAAGTTAGCAAATCTCACTCTCTTGGTTTGGTTCTTGCATTGATCATGCGGGGTATATTTGCCACAAAGGTAGCAAAAATTGTCCGGTTTATTAACACAGTTGCGTCTACTCATCTTTAGCTCAAAACAGACTCACTATGGCCTGGCTGTTCTATCCAATAAGATGGTTTCACACTCGAGACAAGCCCTTGGTCCAGCTCACCTTATATACCTATTTCTTGCCCAGAAATGCCCAGTTGCTGCTGGAGCATGCATGCCAGGGGACGTGATTTAGCAGGCATAGCGGTAGCTGCAACCGTTATAATGTTCCCATGTAAAAACACATTGCCCAATTACCGACCATTTGAACAGCTGTAGCATGCCTTAAAATCTGTCCGTGATAAGCAAATTCTGAGTTCAGATTTGGAATCAGCACACTGGAGATCATGCGTTATTGCCAGTAGCACAATCGTTGTTTTGCAGTGAAGAAAAGTCCCACAAATTCATGGCATGATGTTCAACTAGGCTGTGTCTCTTAGATGGTTTTGGGAGGGAGGGGGGCAACAGTCTCTGCATCTTTTTACAAACCCCATTCAACAATTAGGAAACCAGGTATTTGAATGTTACCTTCCCAGATGATCAATTCCCCAAAGCAGTGATCAGTCAATGTACTGACTGAGGCATCTGGGAATTGAAGTCCAAGAACCAAAGGCTGGGGAAAACTGGCCTACGGAGCGCACCAAGCGTCATGGGGCCATATGGATGTGTCATTGCTACTGCTAAAACTACCCTACTGTGAGGGTTGAAGCAGATAACTGTGGTGGGTTAACCGCTTGGGCTGTCTTACAACCACAGGTATGGTTGGTTAGTTGGTAATGTTGTGATTCTTGCATTTTTTACTTCCAGGGTAGGATTTAATTACCACATACCTGCTTTTCTGTGCATGTGGTACGGGGAAATTGGCTGTCCTGCCTCAGGGTGCAATATGTGTCAGTGCTGATTGCGGTGACACAAACTAGCAACCGCTGTGCACACAAATATGCACACACACATATCCACGCACACATAAAAACATGGCGAAGAATATCTGCCACAAAATCCTCAGAATGCTGACGTCCTTTCACAGAAACATTTCCAGAAACCATTGACCATGCGGATGTCAAGTGCTTTGCATGCATTAAGCAAGGCCACGAAATCCCCCCTCTCTTCACAACCGCCCGTCTCTGGGCCCATTATAGAGTCCCCATGTCAAGGCAATATCAGGATGGGGAACGGAAACATCAGAGAAAGGCAAACCTTCACAGGTTGGGCTCGGCAGACCTTGTGGAGGGGGAAAGAAACTCACACCTTTCCCTCTGAATGCTGTCGCTCTGCCTCTGGATTGGCGGGGGCTCTGCCCATGTTAGGAGCCACCCTCTCCCTTCCGGTGGGGACTGCGGTGGCTTTTAGTGGTTAAGATGCCGAACTTGATGACTGGAAGACCAGCGTGTCAGAAGTTCAGGAACCACTTTGGTGGAAAAGGTAACAGTGTTCCATGCACTCCGGTGTCAAGTCATGCCTGCCACATGTCCATGGATATGTCCGAACAGCGCTGGCTCTTTGGCTATACAAAGGAAATGAGCACTGGACCTTAATGGCTCATTAAAAAGCTGTCAAAATTAAATTGAGGAAGAAATCCAGTTTTCCCTTGGATGGAGAAACAGCCCTCTCCCACTCTTTCTCTTCCACAGCCAGGCTTCCCTAAACCTCCCAGGTTGGGTGAGCTTTTTTTGGTGTGTGTGTGTGTGAAGGAATAGGACTCCCCAAATCCCACAAGCAAACGTTGATTTCTGGGAGTCATACTACAAAAAAATCCCAAACATTTCCTGTCGCTGCTTTTGAGTTGAAGAATACTGGACCCGGGATAGAGTTTATATAATTATGCATCAGAAATTATTCTGGGTTGAAAGGATTTGTGCGGAAGACACTCCGCTCAGGGGATGCCCGAATGAGGCTCCTTTCATGCCCCCAACAGCTGGGACAGAGACGGGTGCTCAATCCGTCATGCAGTACCCGGGTCTCGAACTGCCGACTTGCCGGCCTTCCAGCTGACAAGGCGAGCTTCTTAACCACTAAGCCACCGCATCCCCTACAGCCTTATGGTCCTTCTTTCTTTATTCGTGTCTGCATATAATAGCATACCTTATTTTGAGAAGGATCCATTAAGAAGCATACGCTGCAAGCATGATTCTGTAACCAATGGTGTATCCAACCTGACACTTGTGCAATCTAGCCCACACCTAGTTTAGATTGCTAATCAGATTATCACAGGGCACTTTGTCAAAAGCTTTTTCTGAAGTCAAATTATATTATGTTTACAGCATTTCCACCATCTACCAAGGAAATTACCGGATCAAAAAATATGACATAAGATTAGTCTGGCAAGATTTGTTCTTGACAAATCCATGTTGGCTTCCAGTTATAACTGCATTGTTTTCAAGGCACTTGTAGAGTGACTGCTTTAAAATTGAGCCTGGGTGGCGCAGTGGTTAAACTGCTGTACTGCAGCCAAAACATTGTGAGTTTGATCCTAATGGGGGGGATCACCTTCCATCCTTCTGAGGTCGGTAAAATGAGTTCCCAGCATGTTTGGAGGGGGGGGATGCTAATTAACTTGTGAACTGCCCAGATAGTGCACTAAGCACTATTAAGTGGTACAGAAATGTCATTCCTATTGTTATCACAACTATCATATTCCAAAGGAAGAGGAGGCAAAATGGTACATAGAAATGAAAGGCTGGCTCTGCCTGGGACCACACAAGCGCCTCCAGAATGAAATCATCTTTTTGACAAAAAAGATCTGTGGCCTTCTTGAGTTGGGAGGCTTCCCTTAGACCATTGGTTCCCAATATAAGGCCTGTGGGCCAGATCTGGCCCCTGGTGCCATTTTCATATGGCCCCCACCCCTACACATGGGTAGAAGGGTTCTGCGCAGAAGGGGATGTACAGTAACTACTTCCCCCCACTGTCAAATTACGGGATGGCAGTGGGAAAGTTGGCTCCTGCCAACCTAGCAGTTTGAAAGCAAGAAATTGCAAGTAGATAAATAGGGACCACTTCGGTGGGAAAGTAACAGCGTTCCGTGCGCTCCGGTGTCTAGTCATGCCTGCCACATGACCACGGAAACGTCTGCAGAAGCAGACAGTGCTGGCTCTTCGGCTTAGAAACAGAGATGAGCACTGCACCCTAGAGTCGGATACGACTGGCTTTCGAGCAAGGGAAACCTTTACCTTTACTAGTGGGAAAGTAGAGTTTGCGGTGCTGAATTACGGGAAATCCTGGCCAATACGGGATACTTGACAGGTATGGGCTACACCCCACATATACACACCCCATACAGCCACTCCTGAGTTTCCCCACTCAAAAGTAGTAATCTCAGGGAAATGGGTTTATTTTTTTAATCGAAACAGTCCTCTTGTCCCTCCTAGAGGCCAAAATAAATATATTCTTTTAAAAAGTTAAATTTTTTTTCTTTTAATCACTCAAATTATGGTGAAGCAGACCCATACAAACCCTAGACAGCACAAAGGGAAAATCTCAGACAATTTTTAGGTGGGGAGAAAGTTAGATTTTTGTTGTTGTTGTTGAGGAGGGCCTCTGGGCCAGATGTTGCTCACACACATAGACAGATAAGATTATTAATGCGAGATATGCAAAGAAAAGGAGTTAGTCCAGCAAGTCGGAGCCTTGTTCCTACTCGACTGTAAATATATATGAGTCTAACAACCATTTACATGAGGTAGTCAAAAGAAGCGTAAGATAGACGTGATCCCCAGTTCACAGAGTCTTTAGCCAGAGAGATCAATAAAATGTTTTGTTTTGTTGGTTTTATGGACTTGTGGGATTTAACCATTCAATTCCCTTCTTCATAGGAAACAAATGCTATCTCTGTTCATTTTGGGAACATGTTGTGGTTTGGCCGGTGGTGTGAATGCTTTTTATTCCTTCTTTTTTTGTTCAACCTAAATTGCCTACAGTGGCACTCGGAGTTGGACGGCCACCACGATACCACCATAGAGCAGAAGCCATATTCCCAAAAACGGACCCTGCATAAGCAAACACTCTTTTGCAAGCTGCCCACTAGAGAAAGTGGTTACAACCACCCGCTGGGACTATATAGGGCACCCATGTTTCTGCTTGTGCAACTAAGTGTCTCTGTACTCACGGTCATTGCACACCGGGCCACCATACGAGGTCATGGTGCAATCGCACGTGTAGCCGTCCCACTGCTGAAGGCAGACGCCCTGATTGGCGCAGGAATCCTCCGTGCAGGTGGTGCTGGGACCTGGGAGGGGGAAGAGGAGAGAGAGAGAGAGAGGAAGCAAGAGAGAAAATGCTGGTTCAGGCCATGATACCCTCCGCCTAGGAAGTGGTGATGAACTTATGGCACGTGTGCCAGTGGGGGCACTCAGAGCCCTCACTGTGAGCATGTGCTATCGCCCTAGCACAGAGTTCCTCCTGCCCATCTGCTGAGCAGCCCAATGGGAGCTCTTCCTCCCTCCCCCAGCACAGAGTTCACCCCGCCCCTCTGCCCAGCACCCCAATGGAAACGCTTCCTTCCTCCCCCCAGCATAGAGTTCGCTCCACCTCTCTGCAGCGCAGACAGCAGCTTGTTGAGTTTGGGCACTCAGTCTCTAAAAGGTTTGCCACCCCTGGCCTAGGGACTACAGAATGGAAAGCAAACTGACTGGACTACTACAAAGCTTTCTCTTGTGGGCTTGCCCTTGAAGACAGTTCAAGCTCCACCGTCTTTACAGAACTGCGCTGCCTTGGTGTTGTGCCGGGAAAGTCTGTAGAAACATGGGCTGTAGAGACTTTGGCAGTAACCTTTGCATGATGTGTCAAGCACATAAATGCAATAATATAAATATATCATCATTACAGAGGTTAAAGGGCCGCCACTGGGGTCTCCAGGTGGCTGAAGACCGGGTGCCGCATCTCCACCCCTCGAGCCATGCCGTCGAGGACGTTGAGTCCCGGACTCCACCGGGAACATTGAGCCCCAGGCTCTGTTGGAGATGTTGAGCTCCGGGCTCCATCGGGAACATTGAACCCTAGGCTCCGTTGGCGACGTTGATCTCTGGGCTTCATCGGGAATGGGCTCCGTTAAGATGCTGGGCATCATCATCTCTGAAATTATTGACATTACTCTCCTCACTTTCTTTCCTTATTCATTTGATTCTAATCCAGTTTTCTGTACGATACAGTCTGCATACAGACTGAACTGGTAAGGATATAAAACACACATGCATATCTGACACATATGCCAATGGGAACCTACTCTGTTCCTTCATATTCTGCTCTAAAAGTAGATTCTGGCTCCAAAATATAGTTTGCACATGCAGGGACGTGTAAATGTGCATAAGGGTGTCATTCCTGAAATTCTCTCATTACAGCAGCTTCATTGGCTTTGACACAACTCAAAGTGCTCATCTGATGTGCTAGCAAGTCAATCCTGACTTATGGTAACATTAGCAGGGTTTCCTGGGTACACAAGATAATTAAAGGGTGGATTGTATTAAAGGAGGATATATATGGCTGAGGAACTCAACCTCCCTTGGGTCACTTGGAGGACCCTGAATAGGCTGAGCATTGGAATACCTAAATGTATGACCAACATGCTCAAGTGGGGGCTGCTGGTGGACAACAACACATTGTGTGAATGTGGAGAGATACAGAATTCGGCTCATTTACTGGTCTGCCGATGACTGATCTGAGACCTGGGAGTCTCTGCTAAAGGAAGCCATTCGTTTCTCCCTTTTAACGGCACATTCTGACTTTGTGCCAGCAGGGCATTGCAGCAATGTATACAGTACACTTACAAAACAGACCTACCTCCCCATCTCCTCCCACCCACCCACCCTGGCTTTTCTCCTCCTTTGGTCTCTCACCATCACATCCCCTCTCGATAAGCCCGATCCGATGCAGGGCGTCGGCGATGAGATCTGGGAGTCGGCCGTTCAGGTCCACAGAGGCCAAGCAGCCCTGGAAGCCATCCTGCGAGGCCACCAGCTTGGGCAAGTTGCGGAACATGTTTTTGCTCAGGCCCCCGATGTACAGCTCTCCTGCAAGGTGGGACAGCAGATGAATGTACAGACATGGAAAGTCACATTTATGAATCTGTTTTTGATGGTGCAATTTGACGATTATGATGATGGTGTGTTGCATGCGTGTGTGCGTATGTGTGTATGTACGCAAACTCACCCTTGAGATCCAAGTTGCGGGCACCATTGGAGTGCTGTGTGACGGTGCGGGAGTCAATCTTAAGCGTGTGTACATTGTTAGTGTCACGGGATACAATGACGTTGTGCCACTGGTTGTCATTAACCGGCTTGTCCGAGTTCCCCTTCATCAGCGATGGGCCGTTGCCCAGGTCGAAAACATAGTGGATGTACCTGCCCAAGATCCAGAAAACAGGGGGTTAGAAAGGTCATCCAACCCCACCCAAACATCTCTTGCCTGTTCCCGCCCAGGCTGAGCTACTCTGACAGCAGCTGCCCAATATAAACTAGAAATAAAGTACTGAAGACCATTCAGAGGCTGCAACTGGTCCAGAAAGTGGCTGCCCGGGTGGTGATGGGGTGCAGGTGGTATGCCCATGCCTCGCCATGGCTTCGGGAGCTGCACTGGTTGCCAGTGTGCCTTTGGGTGCAATTCAAGGTGCTGGTAATGACCTTTAAAGCCCTACATGGTAGTGGGGCAGGATACGTAAGAGACCGCGTCATCCTGAGAACATCTGTCCATCCCACCAGAGCAGGCCAGAGAGGCTCTCTCATTGTGCCATCTGCTAGGGAGGTTCATCTCTCTGTAGCACCAGAAGGAGGGCCTTCTCTGTGTCTGCTCCGGCCCTTTGGGACCTCCTGCCCATTGAGCTGCGTCTCCAGAAGGAGTTGCTGTCCTTCAGGAAAGGGTGAAAAACCTGGCTGGCAAAGCAAGTGTGGGGCACCAGCGATGGGGTGACCCCCTGCCTGTGGGTTGATCTAGTAAGAACACTCTCTCCCTCTTTTAATCTCTTTTAATCTGTAGGGGGTCAGAGTAATTTTTGGTGGCAGTTTTAATGGCTTTTTAAATTGGTTTTTAAAATGTGATATTGGTTTCATTTTCTGTGAGCCGCCCAGAGTCTTCGGAGTTGGGCGGCAATATAAATCAGAAAAATAAATAGATAGAGAGACAGACCTGAGTTGATCTACCAGATGGTTGTTCTGAGGATATAATAGAGGGGTGGTAGAGAACCATGTATACCACCTGGAGCTCACTTGGGAGGAGAAGAATAGGAGCATAACTAATACATTCCACAAAGGACTAAAATACCACCCAGAGATGCTCTGAAAGTGCAACGCGGTGCTTTGTGTATTTCTATCCCAAAGGTATAAAGAAGCCATCTGCAGTGGGCAAAGCCAGAATGGGAATCACAGACACAGAGAAAGGGAGAGGGAACTTTTCCCATGGCATATTGAGGACAATGTGTTGGCTATCTGAATCAAGCAGTGGTCCCCAGAAGCCTCAGTCTGATCAGTGCTTTTAGGAGACTTTGGCTTCTGGGAATTGAAGTCCGCAAACCAAAGATTGGGAAACACTGGACTACAAAGATCCAAATAGTGAGATGTTATGTGTTCCCAGTGTTGCTATATGAAGTTGAAGCTTGGACAGTGACTAAAGCAGGGATTCTCAACCTGCGGCCCATTGGCCAGATGCGGGCCCATGATGCCATTTCATGTGCCCCCCCCACCATCTCCACCACACCAGGAAGTGCCATGGAGGAAGGGCAAAATGGCCATCCGGCCCCCGAAGCTGTCTGAGGGATTGTGACCCGGCCCCTGGCTTAAAAAGGTTGTGAACCCCTGCACTAAAGTATCTGAAAAGAGAATCGGAGCTTTTGAAATGTGGATCTACAGACGGCTGCTAAGGATATCATGGGTTGATTATGTGACTAACGTAGAGGTATTGCACCGGGTGGATAAAGAAAAAAGAACTCTTTAAGACCATTCAGCAAAAAAAGCTCCAATATCTTGAGGAACAACACAAAGTATAGACTACTCCAACTCACTCTGCAAGGCAAGATCCCTCGGAAGAAATACCCTGGACATTGACTGCCTTCATGGCTGAAGAACCTGAGAGACTGGTGTGGAAGGTCCTCGGAAGAACTGTTCCGAGGAGTTAAGAACAGGAAGACTATCGCCATGATGATAGCCAATATCTGGACAGATACGGTAGCTGAAAAAGAAGACGAAGAAGACAAAGAAGAAGACGAAGAAGAAGATGAAGAAGAAGATGATGATGACCCTAGGAATTGACCTGTGTGAAACCGGAACATTTTTGCCCCCATACAATATCAATTCATGGCCTGCCAACTTCAATATCTAGGATTTTTCATGCACTTGACGAAACGGCTTTGCGCCCTTAAAATGCAAGGTTCATTGTTGGTCTTTTAAGATCATCTGAGCAGTTCACATCCTGGTTGGAACCAAGTTTAACTGCCACAGTTTCCTTTTGATGGTGCTTGCCTGTACCCCACCCCACACCCTCTCTCCTGATGGGTTCTGAGGGCACCAGAAACACTTTGTTATATGAATCCGTAGCCTCTGTCAGAGAACAAGAGTCCCGGAGCTCTTAGGTGGGGAGCCGGGATGATCAAAAAGAGGACAAGATTTAAAAAGAAACTATTATTAGGCATTAAAAATCGTTGGGTGACCATCAAAATCATTTCCAGCAGCTGCCTGGTGCGGCTGCAGGTCAACCCAAGAGAACGAGGATACTGGTGGAAGACCAAGCATGACCCTGGTCCACCTGACCCAGTTCTACCCGCTCTGTCTGGCAACAGCAGAAGCTACACAAAATTGCCGGGGAATAAGGCCCTTCTTCACCCATCTTTTGATATAACAATGTTAAAAATCTATCATTCGATTCACAGATGGGGACTGGTACAAAATAACAGTTCAAGCCCTAACTAAGGACATAAGAACTATTAAGGCAATGTCTATATATATAGGCAGTTCCTAGTAGAGTTGTTGTTTTTTTGGAGAGTACTGCATGACGGAACGAGCTCCCATCTCTGTCTCAGCTCCTGCCAGCCTAGCAGTTCAAAAGAAAGAAATTACAAGTAGATAAAGAGGTGCCACTTTGGTGGGGAGGTAAAACATTGTTCCGTGCACTCCGGTGTTTAGTTATGCCACATGTCCATGGAAACATCTGCAGCCGAAAACAGTGGCTGTAAACAGAGAAATGAGTACTGAACCCTAGAGTCGGATATGACTGGCTTTCGAGCACGGGCGACCTTGACCATGACCTCTCTCTGTATTGCCATATTGAGGGGCTGCAGTGGCTCAGTGGTTAAGAAGCTCGCCTTGTTAGCTGGAAGGTTGGCAAGTCAGCAGTTTGAGGCCCAGGTAGTGCATGATGAATTAAGTGCCCATCTTTGTCCCAGCTCTTGGGGACATGAAAGGAGCCTCCACTCCCTAAGTGGAGTTTCTTCCACAAAAACCCTTTCAACCCAGAATAATTTCTGACATGAAATCTATACCTATAAAGCAGAGGTGTGCATACCATATCTAGAATGGGCTGCCACACCCCTTGACCAAACCCCATTAAATTCAGCACACACATACCTTGCGCACGTGAGCAGGTCACTGTCGGGGTTCTGAAGCCCATGGGGGATTGCCCCCTAAATTGATCTGCAAAGGGGGGCATATTCGACAGGAGGGTTTGTGTCTGCCCCAGTGCTAGGCCAACCAGGGGGGGATTGTGATGTCATTGCCGAGCTCACATCACAGGCCCACCACTGGCCAGTGGATTTCCCGGGCAACACTGACACTCAGCTAGCCAGGTTGGGACCACCTGGGCGAAGCCAGGTACCCCTGCTAGTTATTATTATTGCCATATTTCTACACCTGGCACTCTCAGCTGTACCCTCCACTGTAGCTGCCACCCCACCAAGCACTAATTGCACTAGCCGCTGCTTCCTTGCTCACCCCTTGACGAGCTCCACCACAATGAAGTCATTCCCGTTGCCACTGTTGAAGAGGATGAGCCCGTCCGTGGCTGTGGTCTTGAACTGGAAGAAGAGGTGCATGGAGGCATAGGCTTGGAGCGTAGCCAAGGCCAGGTAACTGGCTTTGCTCTTGAAGGTGACGGGGTCGGCGATGATGTTGCGCAGGCCGAAGCGGGCGTTGAGTTCACAGTAGCTGATGTCTCCGTTCTTGCATAAGTCCATGTAGGGCAACCCGTTAAAGACCAAGCTGCTCAGGTGGCCAATGAAGTTGGACGGCACCACTGAGATGAACCGGCGCTCCGTCATGATGCCCGTCTCTATGTTGTGGAACTCCAAGCGGGTGTGGGCACCTGCCATCTGTCCTGCTTGGGCCAAGCACAGGGGGGGGGTCTGCTAAAACCAAGCCAAGCAAGGCATCTCGGGGAGCAAAAGGTTGGCATTCCCAAAGTAGGGTGACAGGATCATAGCTTGGAACTGTGATGGCAAACCTTGGGGGCCATTCAACAATTACGTGATCCTCAAGAGGGGGGGTGTCTGCCATCTAAATTATGGAAAATTATGTGGGGGCGTGGCGAGGGGGTCAGGTCAAAGATTACATAATCCATTTGGAGCTGTTGTGATTTCGAAACGTGGCGCTTTTTTAGGTTTAAAAAATGATCTCTGGTAATTTTGATCCAATTTGAGATTATTGAATTGCTTGTGCAGTCGGCATTAGGCACCAATAGTGAAAAGCTCTAAAAATCAGAGTTTCAATACAAAAGCTCTGGATTACGTAATTTCAAAGGGGTGGGTGGGTTTCCGAAGCGAAAATTACAGTCAGATTACATAGGGGAGGGGGTAAATTTCCCCCCCAAAATGGATCATGTAACTGTTGAATGGCCCCTTGGCACTCCAGGTGTTCTTCAATTCCCAGAAGCCCAAATCTATGTTAATCCACATGAATGGGTTTTCTGGGGATTGAAGTTGAAGAACAGTTGGAGTGCCAAGGTTTACACAGAAAACCCATTCACAGAGGAAGGAAATGCTTCTATTGGGCTGCTGGGCAGAAGGGCAGGGTGAACTCTGTGTTGGGGGGAGGGAGGAAGCACTCCCATTGGGTTGCTGGGCAGAGGGGCAGGGTGAACTCTATACAGCATGAGAATGGAAGTGTTCCCATTGGGCTGCTGGGAAGAGGGGTGGGGCAAATTCTGTGCTGGGGTGACTGCACGGGTGCCCACAGAAAGGGCTTCGAGTGCCACCTCTGGCACGCATGCCATAGGTTCGCCACCACTGACTTAGACCTATTGCTGCCTAGCAGGGAAAGAGCAAGGCTGTCTGCTGTTCCGAAGGGCTCTTACTGCCCCCGTGTGGCAGAAATAAAAAATTGCATGTATAGATTAGTTTAGAGCAGGGGTTCCCAACCTAAAGCCTGTGGGACGGATCTGGGCCACAGCACCATTTCATGTGCCCCCCACCCCTCCAAGGGCATTTGAGAAACAAAATGACCACCACCTTTGAAGCTGTTGGGACAAAATGCCCTCCCCGCCAATCATGCAGGCAGGGCAAAAAGGCCGTCAGGCCCTCGAAGCTGACTGAAAGAGTGTGACCTGGGCCCCGGCTTGAAAGGTTTGGGAACCTCTGGTTTAGAGCACGGGTTCTCAACATTTTTCAGTAATGGGCCAGACCATGCCCCCTCAGACAGCTGAGTGGGCCAGACTGGTTGCCGTAAAATGCCGCTATGAACGTGTTTACAACAGCCACAGACTCATTTATGACTAGTAAACGCATTCGCGACAGGAACGGGCTCATTCCCGGCTGTCGTAAACAGGTTTACGTAGCTGTAAATGAGTCTGTGGCTGATTACAGCTGTGGCTGGACTGAGGTCAGGGGCTGGATTATTTGGCACTGCGGGGCAGATCTGGACCATGAGCCATAGGTTGCGAATCCCTGATTTAGAGTATAATGGGGCAAAGATTTCTCTGATACTCCACAGGAATGTGGGATTCCCTAAAAATTAGATGCCCAAAGACACCTCTCCAACCCATCCCCATGATGCAGCCACAACCCATGGCCTTCCTCCGCTTACCTTCCACAGTGACATTGTCCACAGAAAGCTGCAGGTTCTTCCCACGCCGTAGCACACGGACCGTATGCCACTCGTTGTCGTTGAGTTTCTGGCCAGCGAAAAGCGTTTCTGGGCCTTTGCCTGCAAGAGGGCAATGTAGGGTGGCAATGTCAGGAAAGGCGGCAGCATGGCAGAGAGAGGGCCTGCGCACCCCTCTCCCACTCCCTTCCCCGTCACCTGCCCTCCAAAGCAAAGCATCCCATCTTTCAAGCTGCAATTTCACCAGACCTTTCAAACCTGCAAGCATGCACGCACGCACGTACACATACACCCAATCGCCATCTATGCACACTCTAACGCTTTACGCCACCTTTCCTGGAGCCACACTCTGGCTGGGTTGGGTCACGTATGAGGAACCATTGCCCCTCTGGATCCTTCGCCCATCCTATCTCGACCAGCCTCAATCAGTATTTTTAGTAGCAGAAGATTGTGGGAACGGCAAGCTGTAACGTCAGGAAGGCCAAACATCCCACTACTTCTGAATTAGTAAAGGTCAAAGTCACCCTTGCTCGAAAGCCAGTCGTATCCAACTCTAGGGTTCAGTGCTCATCTCTGTTTCAAAGCCGAAGAATCAGTGCTGTCTGCTTCTGCAGATGTTTCTGTGGACATGGGGCAAACATGATTAGATACTGGAGTGCATGGGATGCTGTTTACCTTTCCCACCGAAGTAGTCCCTATTTATCTACTTGCAATTTCTTGCTTTCAAACTGCTAGGTTGGCAGGACCTGGAGCTCATTCCATCATGCAGTACTCAAGTATCAAACTCCGACCTTCCAGCCTTCAACTTCCACATTTTAACCACTTGAGCCACTTGAAACTCACATCCTTAACCCCACTCCATTGTGCAGCACCCAGGTCTTGAACTGCTGGCCTGCCGACCGCCCAGTCGTCAAGTTCAGCGTCTTAGTCACTAAGCCATCGAGTAAATCCCTTCTATCCCAGTAGCCAATGTGAGGTGGTATGGACCAAATGTTTTGTTCATGCTAAAACAAGAGTTCTCAACCTTTTTAAGAGGCTTGTATTGGGCAGGACTGAGATGACATAGCTATTGTGTGCCGCCACTCACATGTGAGCGTACATGTACTATTGTGCGCCGCCACTATTGTGTGAACACAATAGGTATGTCATCTCGGTCCTGCCCAATTAGGGTTGCCATATGTCCTGGAAAACCGGGATTGTCCCGGATTGAAGGTCGGGAAAATTGTCCCGGCAAGTTCAATAAAATCATGTTAAATTCAGGGATTTTTAAAAACTTACTGATTGTGTATTATAACACGCCATTAAAATACATTCAAACTCTCACCGTCCCGGTTTTGTGGCAATTGAGCCGGTTCTCCAAACAACCCGTCCAAAACGATTGAGAACAACAACGTCAAAGCGAGCCTCATGTTCCGAGCATCAAAGATACAGAAGCCATTGCTTCTACCTGAGGCTTGTTATAAGGGTACAGACTGCCACCCGCTGGCCAAAGAGTGGACGTGCAAGGATGTCTGGCCATTTGATGAGGCAGCCAATGCTGACAAGGCCTCAAGGCTTGTGCTGCCACCTAGTGGAGGAAAGGAGCTACTGCCGTCATCTGACCGGCATCATCTCCTGAAGGCAACCCCCACAGCATTGACAGAAACCCCTCCCCAAGTGTCCAGGCCTTCTCATAGTTGGGTAATAAATGGCTAGTCGGCAGGTCGGCAGTTCAAGACCTGAATGCTGCATGTAATCTTCTGGGCCTCTGCTCCCCCATGGACCAGGGGATAACTTAGTTCTGCCCTGAAAGGAGGACTAGGAGAGAGTGCACCCATCTTGCCCCCCCACTGGGATCCCCTGAAATAGCAAGCCACTATTCAAGAGACTCACACCGAGCCCTTCACTGTGACGTGCCAGGTGACTGGGGTCTGTGCTGTGAGCTCAACCCCAGTCCACACCAGTGAACCCTTGATGTCCCAGTGATGGACAGTGTTGATGAAGCTGCTGCCCTCCTTCAAGATGTATTCATGTGGGATTTAATCTACTTGGGGACCCTCACCCTTCCATTTGGGCTTCAGCACCCAAGCAATTAGTCCTCAGGGTTGTCAGGTTAGTTAACCGCCGCCTGACACTCAGTGGTGGTGTTCCTGGTGGTAATGTATGGGTGTGAGAGCTGGACCATTAGGAAAGCTGAGCCTGCACACCTTTGAGATGTGGTGTTGGAGGATTGTTTTGAGAGTCCCCTGGACAGTGAGGAGAACAAAGAGGTCAGTCTTAGAAGAAATCAACGCAGACTGCTCCTAAGAAGGTCAAATAGTAAAGATGAAGATGAAGTACTTTAGACATCAAATGAGAAGGGAGGATTCACTTGAGAAGGCCTTGATGCTGGGGAAAGTGGAGGGCAAAAGAAGAAGGGGGTGGCCAAAGATGAGATGGCTAGATGGTATTGTGGATGCAATGGGCAGAGCTGGGCGGGCTAAGGAGGGATTTGCCCCCATATCACTTGCCTCTGCCAATAGCACAAGGTCTGTAAACTCACCTTAAGTGATATCGATTTGAAATGTCTCCGTTTTCCGGTATTGGTGGGTCTGTTCCACTTTGCTTTTGTCTTGATTCCTATCTTCCTAAAGTTGCCATCATTCCGGTCAGTGCCTGCATCACTTTGTGAGTTCTTCCCCACAGCCGACACAAAAAACTCATGCATGCTTTCACACTACACCCAAGATGTATGTTTCTTCACCTGTCTTTTTCTGAACACAAAATAACCTAAGGCAGCGATGGCGAACCTCAGCACTCTGGGCGTTCTTCAACTTCAATTCCCAGAAGCCCAAGTCAAGCACTCCTGCTGATCAGGGCTTCTGGGAAGTGCCAAGGTTCGCCAACACTGGCCTAAGATATAATGTATCCTGCATTATCTTATGCATTAGGTCTCTTAAGGATTGTAGCATTGTCAGCTGCTTTCATAAATGCTCGGAAAACCAAGGTACTTGCACAAGCTTCCCCCAAGGACAGAGTTCCAGTATCACCATCTCAGATTTGACACTGGAACAGGTAGGCCAGTTTGCTTATCTTGGTCGCATCCTGTCTAAAAACTGCACCTGTGAACAGGATGTGGTGGAGAGAATTGGCGCTGCCCATACTGCCTTTGGTCGTCTACCACACCGGGTCTTCATGAATGAAGAGTCAACAATCCAGACTAAGCTCATGGTATACCAAGCTGTTATTATCTCAACGTTACTGTGAACGTTACTATGGACCCTCTATTGCCAAGACATCAAAAAGCTTGAGTGCTTTCACCAACAGAAGCTAAGGTCCATCTTGAACATCAAGTGGGATGACTCTGTCACCAACATCAGAGTTCTCAGGAAGGCACATTTAAATAGCATCGAAGCATCCGTCATAGGCCATCGTCTTAGAAGGATAGGGCATGTCCACCGTATGGATTGTTCCAGGCTTCCTCATAAAATTCGTTGTAGGGAACATAGCTCTGGTACAAGACCTCATGGAGTTCTTTTGAAGCGTTATAAGGACCATGAAGGTGTCAAGTATAAACCCACAAACTTGGGAGGCAGCGGCCATAGATCGCCTACTTTGGCACCAAACCGTCTCTGCTACTACCGATCACTTCGAAGGAGAACACCGCAGATATGAAGAGGCTAAGCAACCAACATAAAAGCTTCATCAAACTCAACTATGCTCTCCACCATCTATTCAGTGTAATGTGGGTGGTGTTCGCATGTTTCATGCCAGGATCGGTTTATTGAGTCACCAGAGACACATACATCAACTGAGAAAATGACTTTCAGCAAAAATGTATGCTCCGATATGAGTAGCAGCCGATGACAAGGTCTCTTAATGGATGCATTTTGCGCATGGTTTCTGCTTTGCTCAGTCATGGTTCTCTGGGAAATGGCAACTACAGTGTAACCCCGTATAATGAACGCTCTGTATAATGGGGAAAAATCATACAACCAAGAGGATTTTGGAACAAATGGGTGCATCGTACAATGAAAAATTTCATTGTACGATGCACACATTTGTTCCAAAACCCTCTTCATTGTATGATTTTTTCGTTCCACGTGTTCATTTCGGAGGAGGTAGCTGAGCAGGTCAGCTGCCTCGTTCAAAAACAAGCTGGGGGTCAGAGCCTCTGAGCCTGGACTTGCCTTGGAAGGCAAGGGGCGATGGGGGGGGGGGGGGGCTGAGCCCTGGCTGGCTTCAGAAGGAAAGGGGCAGGGGGCTCACCCCTTTCCTTCCAAAGCAAGCCCGGAGCCTAGATAGCTAAGGGGCTTAGCCATCCAGCTGGTTGGCTTTCAGAGTACTTTCAGAGCAGGTAAAGGCTTTCCCCAGCCCCTCCGAAAGCCACCTGTCTGGATTGCTAAGCCCCTTGTTGATCACGCACATGTGCGACCAGTGGCACCCCATACAATGGAAAAAAACTCCATACAATGAAGAACCATACCTGTCAAGTATCCCGGATTGGCCGGGATTTCTCATATTTCTGCTCCACTTCCTCCACTTTCCTGCTGCCATCATGTAATTTGACCGCCGGGGAAAGTAGTCACTGTGCATATGCGTATGCACAGAACCCTTCTGCGCATGCGCAGAACCTTCTGCCCAGAAGGGTTCTGTGCAGGTCCCATATTTTCCAGAGCCGTGCTTGACGGGTATGTGAAGAACCCTGTGGAATGGAGTTTTTTCGTTGTACAGGGTACCAGCGTGCCTATTTTATTCCAAAGCATCACTTCGGATAGAGTGATGGGCAAAAACTAACCTACTGTATTTGATTTGAACTCTCCTCCCACAGTCTATTCTTTGGGAAAATCCCTGAGAAGAAAGAGGCCCTGAACATAGACGGACTTTGTGGTTGAAGAACCTGAGAGAGTGGTGTGGAAGATGCTTGGAAGACACTATTCCCAGGAGTTAAGAGCAGGAAAACTATCGCCATGATGATAGCCAATATTCAAAACAAATACAGCACTTGAAGAAAAAGAAGTCTATTCTTTGCTCAACACATCCCTCCCCATCTCCACACAGGAACATACATGTGGCCCATATATGTGGACACTGACTCCAACTGTTTGAATGTCAATGCCACAGAAGGTCAACACTGAAGGTCTAGTTCAGTGGTGGCAAAACTTGGAGAGACCAAGTGCGCCCATTGGGCTGCTGGGGAGAGGGCTGGGGCAAACTCTGTGCTGGGCGGAGGCAGTAAAGTATTCCCATTGGGCTGCTGGGCAGAGGGGCATGGCAAACTCTGTGCTGGGGCAACAACACGTGTACCCGCAGAGAGGGCACACGTCGCATAGGTTCACCACCACTGGCCTCGTTTAACGTGCATTCTTTAGCCGAACATGACGCTGAGGCACAAAAATGTCCTATCCCTGTGCATCCAACTTGGGACAGGATTGCTCATGGAAGCTGGACTTAACTAACCACAGCCCCAACAATGCCGGCACCCATGCTTTAACTAGAAAAAAGCTCGTTTAAACGTGAGTGTTGGGTGAAAGAATGAGCGTTTAGAGAGAAAGTACATTTTCAAAAATAAATAAATGAAAGACTCTTTATCTGAAGAATTATTGAGGAAGCAGGATGGAATGAGCGAGCCTATAAAGAACCACAGTTTAATGTGCATTTAAATGTCATAAAGCACTATTTAAATGCAATAGCTGGGTGTTATTAGGCAGGCGCCTGCCCTCAAAAGAAGTATAACATGTTGATTTGTTGATTAACGGTACTTGTAACTAGAGCCCTGAAAATAGCCATTTACATTGAATGCCTTCTGTGCTAATCTTGTTTCTTGCCGATGCCAACAAGGCCATGGGGGAAGAATATGCTCCTTACAGGAGGGGGTTCTCAAGAGAGGGAGGAAAATAGCACGGTTCACTGCAGGCTGGTTTCTAAAAACAGAGAGAAGTCTGAGCGCCTGCATTTGGGGAGGGGGAAAAATGCAAAAAGGTGGTGGAGGACTCAAGGAGGCTGTGAGAAACTCCATTTCCCTGCCCAACCGTGCCTTCAACTACATGTCCATTCCATCTCTTTATCTCTGTCTCCTACCATTAAATGCAGTCAGAGGACTGACAAGTGTTACTCCTGACTGACACCTTGCAGATAAAATGTGGTGGATGTGATCCTCTACACCAGGAGTTCTCAACCTTTTAAAGCCAGGGGACGGGTCATGCTCCCTCAGATAGCTATGGCGGCCGGACAGCCAGTTTGCCCTTCCTCCGCCACATGGGACTTCTTGGCCGCATCCAGCCAGTGGGCCACAGGACGAGAATCCCTGCTCTACACCCTCCAGTCTGGCCAGGTTATCCTGCTATGGTAATAGAGTAGACCACACTGCCAGCGATTCAACGGCGAGTGTCAGGTGGTGGTTAACTAACTTGATAATCCTGAAAAGCAACAGCTTTATCAATATGGGGCTGGGGCCGAGGAGGACGTTGTGTGCCAAAAGGCCTCAGGACCAGAAAGTGACTTGTGGAATTGGATCAGTGGTACAGGTGTCATGCTGCAATGTGTACTACACACACACGAACATCCCATAAAGAAAGCAAGTCTCTTCTAGACTGTCCTCACTGTAGATGTACATTACCCCACTCCCCCAAATCACACACAATACAGGGCTTCTAATGTACAGTAATGTGTTATCCTGTCCATGACCAATTTTCCCCAAAGGTCTAGGTAAAGAGTTACAAATACTGATAACCATTACCAAGAGGAAACTGTTGCATTTGGGGTTTTAAACACACCTCAACAGCTGTGCGACTCACCTCAGGGATGCGGTAGTAGAGAATCCTGAAGACCTTGTTTGCAGTTGTTCCCCCACAACACAATTTGGGGGAGTTGGTTTTGAAGTTTGTAAAGGAGGAGGGGCCGGTGCTTGAACACGTGTTTTAACTGGAGTAGCAGGAAGGAATCACCCCCTTCATGGCTCTTTCATGCACAAAAGCATCACAAAGAATGGATCATGCTAACTTCTTGGTCTCAGAAAACAGAGTCCTCCTGTTGATCCACCTTTGGAAGATTTTTTCCCCAGGTACCTTATTTCTGAGTACTGCACGACGGAGTTAGCTCCCATATCTGTCCCAGCTCCTGCCAACCTAGCAGTTTGAAAGCAAGAAATTGCAAGTAGTTAAATAGGTACAACTTCGGTGGGAAGGAAAGCAGTGTTCCGTGCACTCAGGTGTTGAGGCATGCCTGCCACATGTCCATGGAAATGGCTACAAATGCTGATAGCACTGGCTCTTTGGCTATAAACAGCGATGAGTACTGAACCCTAGCAGCCATTTTTTACTTCCTGGTTTGGCATGGATACTTCTGTGCATGCGCGAGCGTGTCCGCACCAAACCAGGTAGTAAATACGGACACTTCTGTGCATGCACGAGGATGTCCATGCCAAATCAGGAAGTAAATATGGACACATCTGCAGAACATACCCGTCAAGTGCTGTTCCGGAAAATACGGAGACTGCTCCAGCCCGGGTGCGCATACGCAGGAAAAACTCCATTGCGCATGTGCAGAACACATTTGCACATGCACAGAAAACATTTGTGCATGCACAGATGGGTTCTGTGCACATGCGCAGTAACTCCTTTCCCCACCGTTCTAAATACATGCGCCAAAATATGGGATTTCCCAGCCAATCCGGGATACTTGACAGGTACGCTGCAGAAGCATCCGTATTCACTTCCTGGTTTGGTGAGGGCATTACGGGCCTGATGGAATGGCTTTGGGGACCATAGTTTGGGCACCCATGATTTATATACACACACACGTGCGCACACACATGCACACACACACGCACACACACACACACCATGCATCTTTCATCCTAAACAAAGCACCCAGCACAAAGCATCTTAAACAAAGCTCTCAGAACCCGCAGGATGAATGAGAAAAAAATTGAAGAAGAAGACATGAAACAGAAAGAGAGAGAAAGAGAGAGAAAGAGAGAGAAAGAGAGAGAGCAAAAAAAGAGGAGAACTTACTAGGGTTACAGCCTATCCTCACACAGTCTGAGATGAGGGGTCGGGGTGAGGGAAGAGAGAAGAGAACAAGAGTTTTATATCCTTCAAAGTAACGTTTGCAACCAAACACCCAAAAAATCCATAAAGCCCACCATCCGGGGACAGACGCATGACAAGGTGGACACTTGCTCTTTGGAGGAGTAGAGATCCCCCAATTTTTCTTTGTTTGTCCCCCACCCCTTTCACCAGGAGAAGGGTGGGTACCAGGACATTTGAATGCAAGGATGTTCTGCCTTCACCCTCCCTCCCCACCAAACAGCCCCAGTTCTTCCCAAATTTTGCTTGGGTGTTGTTGTTGTTTTTAGGAGGGGGGGGTTGCCTCAGTTTCTAGCAAGTGCCTACCTTGTAAAGGCCAGCTGTGCAGGGAGGGAGGCAGCCGTTCTTACTTCCCCAACATGAAGTGATGCATTGAGGGTGAGGAGAAGGGCTTACCCTGGAAGGGCCATGCTCAGACATGGGCAAGGAGGGGGCCTTCAGATGCGCAACCTGGCACAGACAGACTTGGGTAACATACAAGCATGGGGGTCTTACTACATTTCCCAGAATCCTCAACCAGCTGTAGCCCCCCACCCCAAAGCATAGTTTCTGGTTTCTCTCTTGTTCCCACATGCCCTCATCTCTGACTTGGTACACAGAACACCCTCCGCAAAAAGTTGACCCCTTTCATGAGTTAATTGCACGATGGTTGTAGGGTAAGCCCTGCCCCAATGCTTGCTCTACCCATGGATGTGCCAAGGATGGAGCCTGTGCCATGCCTGGGTAGGACTTGGAGCCACCAATCCTCTTGCTTCAATCCTCTTGAAGAAAGAGAACTGGTGGCTCCAAGTCTCTCGCAGAACAAACCAATCCTCTTTCTTCAATCCTCTTGAAGAAAGAGGATTGGCTTCTTCTGCGAGAGACCCGCGTTCAGCCCAGGAACTTTGCAAGGTTCAGAAATGATCCTCTGGCCAGAAAAGCCAGAGGGACTGAGCCATGCATCAACCACGGAGGCGGAGCACAAACATGTTTCTCCCTTCCTCCGTGTCCTCCATCTAGGATGGATGGTGAGAGATTCTGGGAGCTCCCACCTCCCCTAACCAGCTGTTTCTAAGCCAGTGATGGCAAACCTTAGCACTCCAGATGTTCTTCAACGTCAATTCCCATGAGCCCTGAGTGCTGCCTTGGGTTTTTGGGAATTGAAGTCCAAGAACACCTGGCATGCCAAGGTTCGCCGTCACTGTCCTAAGCTATAGGGCCATGATGCCAAACCATGGCACTCCAGGTGTTCTTGGACTTCAATTCACATAAGCCTCTGTGAATCCACACAAATGGGCTTCTGGGAATTGAAGTTCAAGAACACCTGGAGTGCCAAGGTTGGCCATCACTGCTATAGGGTGATTCTGAGTCCCCTCCAGTCTTTGAATGCCCATTGTGTGGGTTAGGTTGGAGGGAGAGGAATGGGGAAGAGGGAGACCCCCCACCCCTCCAGAGGCTGCACAGTTGGCCTTGACATGCGTTGTCAACCGCTGCAGAAAGGTGGATGCAAACAGCCCTCGGACCAAAAGCACAACCTTCCCAGGTAATTGTGGCGAGAGAAGGAAGAGCAGAGAAGGAGATCTTGGAAGAGGGAGGAAGCCCAACAAGCTAAAGATGAGCCCAGGAAGCATACAGGGTAGGGCCTTTGGTCGCAGGGGCTGTTTGCTCTGGGCTGGCCATGTAGGTGCCGATGAAGGGTCCAAAACCGAGATTGGAGGGTAGAGAGAAAAAGCCCCCTGTGTTGTAAGTCATTATAAAGAAGGAACGGTCCCTTTCCTCCATCTGGGCCCCTAAGACAGGGGTGCCCAAACTATGGCCTGTGGGCTGGATCCAGCCCCCAATGCCAATTCAGTCGGCCCATGCTGCTCTCGTCGCTCCAGGAAGCGGAAGTAAAATGCACCCGTACTTCCACTTCCAGGAGTGACGAGGGCGGTGCAGGCCAGATGAACTGGCATCAGGGGCCGGATCCGACTCACATGTCATAGTTTGGGTACCTGAGCCCTAAGAGGACTCAGAGAGAACTCAGAGCCGGGGGAAGTTATGTTGTGAACCAGGGGTTCCCACCCCTTTTCAAGCCATGGGCCGGGTCATGCTCTCTCAGTCAGCTTCGAGGGCCAGAAGGCCATTTTGCCCTGCCTTCATGATGGGGGAGGCCATTTTGTCCCAGTAGCTTCAAAGGGGGTGGCCATTATGTTTCTCGAATGCCCTTGGAGGGGTGGGGGGGCCACATGAAATGGCTCCGTGGGGCAGATCCGGCCCACAGGCCTTAGGTTGGGAACCCCTGTTCCGGACTCTCATTTCCAGAACAATCCATGGTCTGGCAAAAAGAAAGCAGTGACAACTTCCCCCTCAGGCTCTGGGGGACGCCAACTTCTTTCTCCGTTTCAATCCCTGGCCAAGCTACAAGAAGAAGGGAACGTCCCAGTTTTAAAGAAAAGGATCAGCTCCTTTACAACAGCCACTTTGGCCATGCCGGGGGTCTGAAAAGTGGGAAATGGTTTCCAAAATGGGGCAGGATTTCTTTCCAAAAACCAAAACCCTCACACAGGAAGAACCAGAGTGCATAGAACTGCTCTCCGGGTAACATTTGCTACTTACCCACCAACCTGTCCTCTGTGCAACTGAACAATACATTGTGGACAACTTTGGTCACCATTTGGAAAGCAAAATCCACAGGACACCCTAGGAATGATCTAGGGCAGGGATGGCCAACCGTGGCACTCCAGGCATTCTTGGACTTCAATTCCCAGAAGCCCAAGTCTCTGTGAATCCACACGAATGGGTTTACCGCACGTATGCAGAGACGTGGGCTTCTGGGAATTGAAGCCCAAGAACACTTGGGAGTGCCAAGGTTCGCCATGACTGATCTATGAGAACCCTATGAGTCAGGCTAGGATTCCGGAGACCAGGGTTCATATCCACACAGGCTCTCAGATGTATGTGGCAATGAAACTTACTCCTTGAACATCTCAAATACTGCAAAAACATGGATCCCCAGAGGTCGGATCACACTTATATTACCACTCCATAGTGCTTAGTGCACTCTCTGGGTGGTTCACAAGTTAATTAGCATTTTGCCCCCCCCAACATGTTGGGTACTCATTTGACCAACCTTGGAAGGATGGAAGGCTGAGTCAACCGTGAGCCCTGGTCAGGATCTACCTGTAACTCACAACCTTTTGGCTGCAGTACAGCAGCTTAACCACTGCACCACCAGCATCTTCTTGTTTGTGGGAGGACTGGCCTGGTCGATGTAATGCAGCCCAAGCTGGTGGCGTCCCACATAACAATTTTCCCTATGGAAAAAAACCGTATAGCAATTTTTCAATGGGAAAAACCACTTAGCAAAAAAAAAAAATCGTTGCATGATGCATCCCATAGGGAAAATCGCTATACGATGCATGCATCATATAGCAATTGTTTCATACAACAACAAACCCCATGGAACGGATTAAAATTTGTTGTATAAGGTACCACTGTGTTTAGAAAAACTTGTGTGTCTCCCTATGATAATAATAATAATTTTGTGTCAGAAATTATTCTGGGTTGAAAGGATTTTTGCTGGAGAAACTCCACTCAGGGGACGCCCGAATGAGGCTCCTTTCGTGGCCTCAAGATCTTTTCCCCACCAAAGTGGTCCCCTATTTATCTACTTGCAATTTTTTGCTTTAAAACTGCTAGGCTGGCAGGAGCTGGGACAGAGACAGGCGCTCTATCTGTCATGCAGTACGCAGGTCTCGAACTGCCAACTTGCCAGCCTTCCAACTAACAAGGCGAGCTTCTTAACCCCTGAGCCACCTCAGCCCCTTTCCCTATGCATGATACAACATCCGCCTGCAATAAGGAACTGGTAGTCAGAAGCAAAATCTTTCCACTCTAATCCTCTGTGATGAGAAATTTCTAGTCTCCACATGATGGATTTCCCCCTCTTAAAAGCATGTGGATTTTGCATTCCAAATGTTACTCTGGGATAATTATTCTATGAAGAGACAAGTTATGGCAAGGCAACATTCTCCAATCTAGAACCTTTCCAGCTATATCAGACTCCAGACCTCATCATTCTTTGTGGCTAAGGAATGATGGGAAATGTTGTTCAACACACCTGGAAACTGTTCAACTTGGAATGTCTACCTTACATGATACAATGAATATGTATGTGCCACATGGAGCCCAGGCCAGGTTCGACCACACTTTATGGGACACGAAGGGCAAACTGAACCCCCAAGACTAAACCAGTCACCAAGGAATATGGCAATCTCAAGAGAGGCTTGACTAGTTGGTTACCTAAGTTGACCGTGAGCTTCATCTGACCCCCGTCCAACTCCAGGCGGAGCGTGTCGGCTGACTCCTTGGAAGTGGTGGCCATCATGAACCCATAGGCACGCTGCGACATGAAGCGGAGTGACACATCCTCGGCCTCGGTGTGCATGACGGTTGGCAGCATGATCTTCATGTACATGCTCCCATCGTAGCTCAGCACTGTGGCCTCTACCCAGTTCCAGGTGGAGGGGAGACAAGCAAGCCAAGAAAGGGACAATTAGCTATGCAAGATGCCATCTTATCATGGAATCACAGAACAGTAGAGTTGGAAGAGGTCTATGAGGCCATTGAGTCCAACCCTCTACTCCAGGACATAGCTGTCAAGTGTCCTGTATTGGCCGGGAAACTCCCGTATTTTACCCTCTTTCCCGGCGGTGGCCCATATCAGTCAGACTACAATGCCCTAATGCCACCACTGGACGGCTGCACAGGATACGCACAGCTGTCGATTTTCCTGTTTTGTCCAGTAAATTTCCCTTATTTTCAAATCCAAAATTTGATTTTGAGCAAGTATGATCTATCTATCTATCTATCTATCTATCTATCTATCTATCTATCTATCTATCTATCTATCTATCTATCTATCTATCTATCTATCTATCTATCTACAGTATCTACCTACCTACCTACCTACCAACCAACCAACCAGTTTATCTGTTCATCTGTCTGTCTATATCTGCTTCCTGGAAATAGTGTAAATTAGTCTGCTTCACCCAAAGCCATCCAGCATTTTCACCCAGGGTCCACCTGAAGCCCCACCTGAAGCCCCCTTGCTCACCTCTCTCGCACAGCCGTCCCAGGTAGCCGGTGCCCAAACAGTCGCAGATGAAGCGGTTCCAGCCCTCCCGGCAAAGGCCCCCGTTACGGCAGGGCGAGCTGCTGCACTGCTTGAGCGTCTCTCGGGAGCAAAAGCTGGAGACACCGGCCACGCTCTGCACCTCTGCCAAGCGCCGCACATCCCGGCTCTTGCCGTCGATGAAGAGGTCCCGCACGCAGCCAACATAGCCATAGTTGAGGAAGGCCGTCCATACCTCTGGGGGCAAGATGAGGTCCAGGCGGTTCTCTGGGAGACCCCCCAGGTACATCTCACTGTCCAGATCCAAGATTTCGCTCTCTCCACTGGCCAGGAAAGGGGTGCTGCGGCTGTTCACTGAGATGGATCCTGCAAAGAATAATAAAAAGGAACCAAGACATGGAGTTGGATTCATTGTCTACCTCGCCCAGACAGAAACTGGTGCTTGGAAATAACAAGCTATAAGTACAGTAGCATAAACTACCGTGTTCCTGTTTGTGTGAATGAGTCTGGAGCCAAGTTGCCCTAGATGTCACCTTCAAGAAAAACAACCATGAAACACCCATCACCTTAAAGCAGGGGTTCCCAACCTTTTCAAGCCAGGGGCCGAGTCACGCTCTCAGTCAGCTTTGAGGGCCAGACGGCCATTTTGCCCTGCCTGCACGATGGGGGCAGCCATTTCCCCCCAAAGGCTTTAAACAGGGTGGCCATTTTGTTTCTCGAATGCCCCTGGAAGGGGGCACATGAAATGGCACCATGGGCCAAATCTGGCCCACAGACCTTAGGTTGGGAACCGCTGCCTTAAAAGCCTATTTTTTTATACTAAAAAGGTCCTAACCTTTGTGGATGACGCTGGCTTGCAGTTTACAAAAGCGGATGCCAAATAAGACTCAAACCAGTCTGTAAGGATCTGTGCTTTTGCTACAGGCTTTCCTGGAATTTTTTGGAAAGAAGACCCACCCCTTGATGGGCCTTCAGAAAGAGGACTCTCCCTTGGCAAGCAGGGCTTCTGGGCACTCGACACCACAGCTTTACTCACCCTTACGCCCATCTCGCTGGAAGTCCACATGGCACCACTCGCCGTCAGTCACCTTCTTACTGCTGGCCCGCATTTTGATGCCACCTGAGCCCATGTCGAGCAGCAGGTAGAGGTATCCATCTAGGAGCTCCATGGCAAAGTAGTCAGCCTTGTGCAGACGCTCGGACCGGCCTTCTTTGGGCGGCTGGAGGCGGCCGTGGCTGAAGAGCAGAAGCCCGTTGGGTTCCGTGGTGCGGAAGTCGAAGGAGATGGAGCCGGTCTTCTTGGTGTTCCACTTGGGCAGGGAGAGGTAGGCCTCGGGCGATTCAAAGGTGACCGGGTCAAGGGCTGCCACGTTCTCGCAACGGAAGACCAGGTCACCGTTGATCTTCATCTTGGGGTCGCCTTCTTTGGCAAGGCGGGACAGTTCTAGCTTGAAGTCATTGTTCTTATAAACCACCTGGCAAGAGATGGGAACGGGCGAGGGGTCAACTGGACATAGAGAGAGCCCTGTTGACTTGAGCTCTCCCACCAGTTTGGCTTCTGAAGTCCCATCCTGGGACTTGCCGGAGACTAGGAGAAGAGGGGCAACAGATGGACCGGGAGTAGCTTCCATTGTCTGTGTTGGGTGTGTTGGTTGGGGTGCATAACCAGACTAGATGAGTGATGGTGAATCTTTTAGAGACCGAGAAACCCACTTATTTATCACAAAGTGGCAACACGGCAACAGGGGAAGGAGGAAACTCTCCCATTGGGGTGCTGGGCAGAGGGGTGGGACAAACTCTGTGCTGGGGGAGGGAGGAAGCACCTCAATTGGGCTGCTGGGCAGAGGGGTGGAGCAAACTACGTGCTGGAGCAACTGCATGGGTGCCCACAGAGAGGGCTCCGAGTCCCAACTCTGGCACCATGCCATAGGTTCATCACCACTGGACTAGGCAGTCACAAAGGGTTTGGAAACTGGCCTCGCTCTTTCCTACTCACCTGGGTTCCATACCTGTACTGCCCACATGCACTGTCTCTCCCCCCTCCCACCATCCCCGCTCTCCCTCCCTCCATCAACGGATGCTCTTTCCACTGAACCGTACACTGGAAAAAATGTTAAGAAGTGCAGGTGCTGTCAACTTCCTTCCAGCAAAAATGTTCCCCAAACATTTGAGATGTCCCGTGACATTTCTCAGAATGGATTTTTTAAAAAAAATCTTAGACCAGGAGCTCTCAACCTTTTAAAACCAGGGGCCGGGTCACGCTCCTTCAGACAGTTTCGGGGCTCGGACAACCATTTTGCCCTTTCTCCACCACATGGCACTTCCCGGTGTGGTGGAGGCAGGGCCCCCGCACATTGAAATGGTGTCGTGGGCCGCATCTGGGCCACAGGCGATCCCTGTCTTAGGAAGAGAAATCTTGCTGTGATTAAAAATGTGGCCTTCAATCTCTATCTCTAAGTGTGAGGTTATGAAATTCACAACCACCAAAGAGGCTGACCATGGAAAGGCAGACCACCAGGTGATGGATTGGCCACAGAAATGGTGAACAAGGGAGTGAGGAGCAAAAGTTGAGTTCTGCATTTTCTTCCCACACTGAAGAAAATGTAACTCTCCAAGGTGCTGAAGGTATGCATATTAAAGCTGCATTGGGCATTGTAGTAGAACGATGTAACATAAGTTTATGAAAACAACTATCTGTTTGAGATTAATGGGGCTGAAAGTGGCATCAGTCCTATACATAGCCCTGGGCATGAAATGTGGAGGGAAGCATTGACACAAGGCCAGCTGCTGGAATGAGAAGACATCAGGCTGCAACATGTTGCCTGCAACAGATGGGTTTAAGCTATTCACCCCAGACTCAACCCAAATTCTCACCACACCAGGTCTGACAGGTCACCACAAAAGACAGAATTGAACACACACCCCCATGCCTCACATTCTGATGGATAATTCCACCCAAAGCCAGGTCTGAACTGCTTCCACTCAGGGTACTGGCGGAGAATCATTGGGTACCAAGCCTCCCTGCCACCCCCTAAGCCAGCGGTGGCCAACCTTGGCACTCCATGTGTTCTTGGACTTCAATTCCCAGAAGCCCAAATCTCTATGAATCCACACGAATTGGTTTACTGCGCATACAACCTTGGCATTCCAGGTGTTCTTGGCCTTCAATTCCCAGAAGGCCAAGTCCCTGTGAATCCTGTGTGTATCTGCAGTAAATGCATTCATGTGAATTCACAGAGACTTGTGCTTCTGGGAATTGAAGGCCAAGAACACGCACAGTAAACCTGTTTGTGTGGATTCACAGAGACTTGGGCTTCTGGGAAATAAAGGCCAAGAACACACTCAGTAAACCCATTAGTATGGATTCACAGAGACTTGGGCTTCTTGGAATTGAAATCCAAGAACACGTGCAGTAAATCCATTCTTGTGGATTCACAGAGACTTGGGTTTCAGGGAATTGAACTCCAAGAACACCTGGAGTGCCAGGGTTGGCCACCAATGGTCCTAATCCCACCCTCCCAGTCTCACCACAGCCATACTCCCAAGACTCACATCCTTGAGGCATCCCATGAAATTGTTGCTGACGGGGGACCCGGGCAAGTCAGCCGTGTTGGGGCTTCCCCCGATGTAGAAGAAGTCATCCGAGCCCAGCATGGTGTAGTCTTCCTGGGTGTAGCCGGTGGTGGTGAGGATTCCATCCACAGAGATGGTCACCTGTCCGTCACGAGCACAGGGGCCGGGAGGGAAGGGGGTTAGGGGGGGGGAGACAAGGAGACAACAAAGTGTTAACCACCTGGGGAACTGGTGCTGAGAAGGGGGAGTTTGGGGAAGGAAGGGCTGCTGACTCATTTTTATGTCTGGTTGTCACTTTGGAGAAATGCCACACTTAATTTAATTTTAAAAAATGTTTACTTTTTTGGACAGCATGGGGAGGAAGGAAGAGTTGAGAGGATAAGGGCAGAATTGTTGGGGGAGTTGGGAGTGGATTCTGCTCAAGGTTTGATGGTCCAGTCTTCTTTGGTGTCTAGGCCAGACGTGAAACTGCCAAAATGAAGCCACCTTTGGGTGAGTCCATTCTGCAGTTCCTTTGGCCTGACCTAGTGTGAGAAAGTTTAGCTGGCAACACAAGGTTGCTGTTACCGGGATACGCTTGGTTGGGGTTCAAAAATACTGTGTATACGCAAGTATAAGTCTAGTTTTTTAGCCTCCAAAATGAGATCCAAAAAAGGGACCTGACTTATACTCGGATCAATGACCCCGAGGGTCCCAAAACCATGGTGGTGCAAATTCAAACATACATTTTTTAAAAAAGCACTAACACTACCATAAAAATCCGAAAACATACCCACATAAATGTCTGAATAAATTAATTGTACAGCAGTTTCATGTATTTTAATTACTGAAACTCACTAACAGCTGTTGCATTTTCCACCCCCGACTTATACTCAGGTCAATCTATCTTCCTAGTTTTAGAGGTTCAAATTAGGTACCTCGACTTATATTCGGGATGACTTTTCACACTCTCTCAGTCAGCTTTGACGGCCAGATGGCCATTCTGCCTTGCATGCATGATGGGGGTGGCCATTTTGGTCCCAACAGCTTCAAAGGGGGTGGCCATCTTGTTTCTCAAATGGCCTTGGAGGGAAGGCTGTTTACCTTCCCACCAAAGTGGTCCCTATTTATCTCCTTGCAATTTCTTGCTTTCAAACTGTTAGGTTGGCATTCTGTCATGCAGTACTCAGGTTTTGAACCGCTGACCTCCCCCCAGTCATCATCTTAACCACTTGAGCCACTGTAGTCCAACACCAAGTTTTTTTACTCAGACCCAAATAATTTGTGAGCCTTTTTCATCCTGGGGGGTTCTCAGCCAAAAAATAATGATCTTAAAAGGTTGTTGCCGTCCAGGAAAAGAGAGGGGGAAGACAAAGAGGAAGATAATTTGCCCCGTGTTTGTTATGTTGCACTTGCAAGCCTTTTTATTTATAGGAATGAGATTGGCTTTATCCTTTTGGCTGCCAACCACAAAGCCATTTAAGCCTATGGAGCTTTGCTGAAAAATTCCACAGGAATATGCTGCAATATTAATGGTTTGTGGGTTGTAAGCAGCCTCCAAGGGTTTCACTTTCCAACCATTCTACATCTCGTTGCTTCCTGGCCTTCGTTATTATTATTTGCTTGGTTTTGGGTTGAGAAACAAAAAGGTTACTGGCTGGATTCCCAAGCGGTTCACTTTCCCTAATGCATTTGCCCCAGTAAGGGGGGGTTGGGGGCTCAAACCCACAAAGATGCTCCAAAGAAAGTCCAAAAATATCAAGCATCTCAGAAATCAAAAAGCAAAACAAAACTCTGCAGCACTTTAACAACTGGCGGCTATATTTTTTAATGTCAGCTTTCGTGGATCAAGTCCACTTCATCAGACATAGGAGTGAAATAGCTTATATACACCAAATACAGAGTCATTGAGTGGTTAAGTCAGAACGACAGATAATCACCCAAATCAATACAGCTTCCCACAGCTGGCAGATGATCTCTGTCTGTTATCCGGATCAGCTCTAAATGTTCCCCTATTCAATTTTAAATGTATGGAAACGCAAAACAAAATCTTGGCATTGAATTTATATTAATGAATTTAACTTCTGTATTTCTGTGTGTGAGTGAGCACATTCCCCCGTTCTGTGAGACATGCTGTGAAAGAGAATATTACAGGAAAGTTATGAAGGTGGAATAATATAACAAAATACGAAGTATATAGATACATATAACAATGTCCCATAAATCCCTGGCTAATATTCAAACTCTTGTGGTGGGTGTCCAACAGATGGATGTACAGTAAAACCTCGGATACCACTAAAACATGGTTCCACAAGTCTTAAGTGTTATCCGATTTTAACGGTATCTGATGCATACATCAGATAACATTAAAATCCTATGGGATGCATCGGATAATGGTAAAACTCCATAGAGATACATTGTGACCGGCACAGGCTTTAGCGAACGTTATCCGATGCATCCCATAGGATTTTAAAGTTATGTGATACAATTTTTTTCCAGATTGCTTAACGTTATGTGGTTTTAGCGTTATCCGATGTAAGGGTTATCCGAGGCATTACTGTATTTGATTTCTGCTGTCTGAATAGTGTTCTCTCACCCAGAAAACACTGTTAATGTTTTCAGTAAAATTCTCATTCACAACAAAGGCTGTTCTGACAGAACAAAGGATGAACTCACACAATTGTCAATAGACGCTGAAGGTTAGACTCATTAGCCAATGTTCAATGCCAGGTGTTTGTTTTGTATCAGAGAACCCTAGAGTCGGATATGACTGGCTTTCGAGCAAGGGTGAACTTTACTATTTGCAAGGGTTATTGATGTCTTAATGCTAAATTGTGTCTTAGGTATTAACTGTATTCTTTGCTCATATGTCATATGCACAAATTGTATTCTTGCTACAATTCCTACATGTTTTATTGTGTGAATTTATACTTCGTACACTGTAACTTGTAAACCGCCTTGGGTCGTCGCCCTAGGGTGAGGAAGGTGGTATATAAATAAAATATAATAATAATAAAATAATAATGATAACACAATGGAAATTACAAACAATAACAACAATAGTTAGGGCTGTGATGGGAGCAGAACACAGCAGTAAACCTACCCCAGGGATGGCGAACCTTTTAGCGACCGAGTGCCCAAACAGAGGGGCAGGGCAAACTCTGTGCTGTGGGGATGGAGGAAGCGCTCCCATTGGGCTGCTGGGCAGAGGGGTGGAGCAAACTCTGTGCTGGTTTGACGGCATGAGTGCCGACAGATAGGGGTCTGTGTGCCCCTTCTGGCATGCATGACATAGGATTGCTACCACTGCCCTACACTATAGTCTCGAAGCCAGGGAGAGGGAATGTGTGGCTGGGCCACCGCGCCTATTAATCCTTTGCCACTGGGCAAGATGGCTAAGCCAGATGAGACCTACAATTCCATAACATTTCGAGTGCCATATGATCTCCCCAGTTGGTGCTAAATAAAAGCACCAAGCCATAACAAGGAATTAAGTGAAAAGACTGAGGGATAATATGAGATTTAATCTCCTTTTCCTTCTGACATATGTGAAACGCACTACATCACTCTTAATGTGATTACAGCCCTACCGTTACAGAATTTTATATGTCAGGGTTTTGAAACATCCCAAAATACCATTGGTTCAAGCAGCAGGTATTTAAAATGACAATATGCCTAAAATTGTCAGAATCCTTCCATTTGAAGAAAACAGGTCAAAATGAACTCCGGTTTTTTAAGCACCTTGTTGCTCTGTATTAAACTCCTGTTAAACATAATTCGTGGTATCCAACGCAAGACCTCTGTTCTGGAATGCTGTTTTTCTTCTCTCTATTTCTTACCAAGTCATTAAAATCTGGCTTTGTAAATGTTCAGCCTAAATCCTGTGGCTTAGCTAATGTTTGTGGAAAGCATACATTTTTCTAGTAGCTTCTAGCTAGAAATCCGAAATCCTGTTCCTCGGGGTAGCAGGTTACACCAGGCAGAGTAGGGCCACTGAGTAGTGGGGATTTGGCAACTCAGCTCCTCAATAAGGCCAATTGATTTCGTTGCGACTTACGATGCTAAAGAAACTTGGAAATAGAGTAGATTAATTTGAATTAATGAAGGAGTTGACTCGCTAAATCCCCGCAGAATTTGCTGGACAGTATTTGTGTTGAACCTTTATTGTTTGTTTCTGTCATGGATGTGTTGAAAACATAACCTTTCTTCCTCTAAATTAGGGGTTCCCAACCTTTTTGATTCAAGGGCTGGGTCATGCTCTCTCAGTCAGTGTTGAGGGCCAGATGGCCATTTTGCCCTGCCAGCATGAGGGTGTGTGTGGGGGCATTTTGTCCCAACAGATTCAAAGGGGGTGGCCATTTTGTTTCTTGATTGACCTTGGAGGGGTGGGGGCCACATGAACCAGCCCATAGGCCTTAGGTTGGGAACCCCAGCTCTAAATGGAAGTAAGACACTCTGTGTGTGTGTGTGTGTGTGTGTGTGTGTGTGTGTGTGTGTGTGTGTGTGTATGTGTGTGTGTGTGTGTGTGCATCTTCTTGCTCTTTTTGTTTGTTTTATTACTTACCAGAAAGAAAGAAAAATCTACTAAGGGGCCATTCAACAATTACGTGATCCATTTTTTTGGGGGGGGAGGGGAAATTGACACCCTCAAAAAAAAAAACCTGTACTCCAACCATAATTTTCACTTCAAGACCCACCTTTAAACATTATGTAATCCAGAGCTTTTGTGTAAAAACTCTAATTTTTAGAGCTTTTCAATATTTGCGCATAATGCAGAACGTATTGGTGAGGATTCATTAAGAGAACCACCACCTCCACCACCACCCCACACACACACATGACTCCTTGAAAATTAGTGGGGTTTGGAGACTGTACTGAGAGCATCAATGTTGTTTGGACACAAGAACGCACACACAGAGAAGAGGGCAATACAAGGCTTCTCTGATCCTCTCTCTCTTTGTGTATGTGCATAAAACCATGTACGGCAGGTGCCCTTCTGCACCCATGAGGTTTCACAAGGACCATCAAAGCTTGTGCAGAAAGCATGGACAGGAACGTGGAGTGGGACTCCAACCTACAGAGCAGACTTCTCTTGGGGGCCAGATTATGGGGGAGGGGGGCTGAGGGAGATGAAGCTGAGCAAAGGTGTTAAGAGTCTGGGACCCCCAACCCCTCCTGGATGTCTTTGAAAAAAAGGGGAGAGGGAGGGGAAGGGGGGAGAAGGATTTCATTAGTCATTAGTCAGTACAACAACATGCAAACAAAGCTAGAACGTCGACAGGTTGTAGGGGAAGAGCAAGTAGGTGGGTGGGTGCTAAATCGTAAGAGAGCCTTCACCTGACCCTCCCCTTTTTCTAACTGGCAGAGCCCACCATCCTATTTCCCTAAATCAGGGGTGGCCAAACTACAACCCATGGACCAGACCCTGGCCTGCAGCACCATTTCTTGCGGCCCACCGCCGCCTTCGCCACCACCCGAAGTGGAAGCGGACACGTTTATGAGAGCCGTAAAATGCACCCGTGCATACATAAATGTGCCTGCGCCTGCCATAAATGCACCCACAGCTGTCGTAAACGTGGACAAGGACACGTTTTGCGGCAGGAGGGACCATATCCTCCTTCCTAGTCAACAGAGAAGGACTTTTGTGGGTTCAATCAGCAAGCTCAAGAGACCCTCCTCTACATCTGGATTCAGGTTCTGTGCCCACAGCTCCAACCTGGGTCTCAACAAAGCCCAAACCATAGCTAAGCAGTTATGGTGGATCTGACGATCCTGGAAGATCTTCACCTTTACTAGGAAGCAGCATCAAGACCAATCCTTTTGCTGGACTACATGCCTACTATCTCACATCCTTCCTACTGCCGTGCTGGCTTAGGCAATAGATGCCAACCTTGGCACTCCAGATGTTCTTGAACATCAGTTCCCAGAAGTCTTGATCAGCAGGTGTGTTGACTTAGGCTTCTGGGAATTTAAGTCCAAGAATACCTGGAGTGTCAAGGTTGGCCATTACTGCTTAAGGCTAATACTGTGATGGTGAACCTTGGGCACTCCAGCTGTTCTTAAACTTCAGTTCCCAGAAGCCCAAGTCAACACACCTGCTGATCAGGGCTTCTGGGAATTAAAGTTCAAAAACAGCGCACGGTAAACCCATTTGTGTGGATTCACAGGAACATGGGATTCTGGGAACTGAAGTTCAAGAACAGTGTGCAGTAAACCCATTCGTGGCCTTTGGATCCTGCACCCCTTGTTTTAGGGGGTGGGTAGTTTTAACTGTTTTTAACACCTTTTTTAAATTGTCATTGTGAACGGCCCTGAGTCGGCTTTGGCCAAGTGGGCGGTATATAAATTTGACAATTAAATTAAAAATTAATTAAATTAAATTAATTCACAGGCACTTGAGCTTCTGGGATCTCAGACATTTATGTTTTCATGGAAAGGACATCCTTGTTTCCTTCTACACCAACCTTTTCAAGCTGGGGGCCGGGTCACACTCTCTCAGTCAGCTTCAAGGGCCGGACGGCCATTTCCCCCTGCTTGCATGATGTGTGTGTGTGTGGCCATTTTGTCCCAACAGCTTCAAAGGGCTGGCCATTTTGTTTCTCAAATGCCCTTGGAGGGGTGGGTGGGTGGGTGGCCACAGGAAATGGTGCCATGGGGTGGATCCAGGCCTGTGCTCTACACCTTAATATCGTCCTCCTAGCAGTTGAGCTAACAAACTCCCACGAAGCCAGGCGTAGAGGGCACATGAGTCCACAGGGTCTTGAGCATCTGGCCTAATCCATTCCTATCCCATCAAGTCTCCTTTCCACTTGCCTCATCTTTTTTGAAGTCCAAATAGTAAAAAGCACAACATCACCACACACACCCCCGCCGCCCAATTCCTGGCCGCAAAATGTAAGTTGGCACAATTTGCTCAAAGACATTTCCCCTACCATCAGTTTTTATGAGCCCTGTTTCACAAGACATTTAAACCTTCTCCACTCCGGGCTTTTAACAGAACAAAAACCCTTTTTTTGGGGGGGGGGGACAGCCAAAAGAGGAGGACAGGAAGAGAAAGGCGAAGGGTAAGGAAGGGTGGTGGGGTGGGAAGGGAAGGGAGGCCAGGCGTTTAGAGCGGAAAAAAGTTTTGGGGCACTCTCCTTGGACAAAATCAAAAGTTCAGACACAAAAATGGCAGTTAGTAGGAACAATCGAGACAATCTTCAATTAGTACAACTATTATTAGTACAACAGGAGTTAATTACTGGCTAGCATTAAAAATGATTCTCAATTAATTAATCAATTAATCATCAGAAAGAGAAAAACAGAGAAAGAGTGAGAGATCAGTGGAGAGAAATCTGGATGGAGACAGAAGCCATGCCTGGCGAGATAAGCCATAAGCGACCTTCATGCGTGTTAGGTGGGATGAGATGGAGGGGCAGCAGCTCATGGGGGCGAGAGAGAGAGAATGTGGATGTGTGTGAGAGAAAGAGAGAAGAGAGAGAAGAGAGAAGAGAGGCAGGCAGAAGCACACGTGCAAGAGAAAAAAGAGGAAGAATGAAAGAGGCCCAAAGAGTGGAACCAGAAAGACCAAAGTCTGCAGGGGGGAAATGGCTGCGTTTCCGTTTCTAATGGGAGCGCCTGGCAGAACACCCAAACCGGCCGATATTGAGCATGTCTGTGGGGAGGAAGGAGGGCATGCTCATCCCCGGCCCAGATCCGAGGTGGAGTCTTCACCATCTAGGACAGGGGTGTACAAACTATGGCCCACGGGCTGGATCTGGCCCATGCTGCCTAATAATCTGGCCCACACTGCCCTCACCTCTCCTAGAAGTGGAAGTAAAATGTGCCCACACATGTGCACCCGTGGCTGTTGCAAATGCATTTACGACAGCCGTGGGTGCATTTACAGCAGTGTTTTTGTGCATGCATGGGGTGCATTTTACTTCTGCTTCCAATGGGAGAACCACATGACCAGCCCGCGGCCTGAAAAGTTTGGGCACCCATGATCTAGGAGGAGGATATCCACTGTTTCACATCCATTCCCCACCACATTTTCACCATCAGCCTCTCTCTCTCTCTCTTACACACACACACACACACACCACCACCACCACCACCACCACCACCACCACCATGGTCCAGACATATAAAGACAAACACTGTCATAGACATGACCCCTTCAAAGGAGTGACATACAAAGAGATGGTTCAGAAACACATTAAACATTTTTTACCCAAAGATATCGAGGACATGATAATTCAGACACACGTGGAAGCTACTCTATTCAGAAACACCGCACACAAATTCTCATTGCAACTGCGTGCTGAGAATTTCAACATCACTGCCTATGTTGCCTATGGAAATCTGGGTTCGTAGTCCACAAACCCACAAATATGCGCGTTCTCTGATCAGGACCAGAGTTTGAGGGAAATGAAAAACTGGCTGAGGGAATCTGTGAAGTTGGAATCCCAAAAACAATGGTGATGTTTCCAAGTTCCAATTATGGCCACTATGCGTCTCTTCTCATGGATGGTTTAGGCAACAAGTGCAAAATGCCCCATTCAGAATGGTACTTTATGCACAGAACTCTATCTGCTGGCCATCGGAGTCACTCTGGTGGACCACAGCTCGGTGATAGAGTAAAATGACCGAGGTTTAACCCATGGCATCTCCATTTCAAAGGACTGGAGAGTAGCAAAGATTCACCATTACTGGGCTATAGCAGTGGCGGCCAACCTTGGCTCCCCAGGTGGTCTTAAACGACAATTCCCAGAAGCCCCGATCAGCTGGTGTTGATCTGGGAATTGAAGTCCAAGAACACCTGGAGTGCAGTGATGCTCTGCAAAAAAATTTTTACTACCCCCACCATGGGTGTGGCTAACTCTGTGGGTGTGGCTAACTCTGTTGGCCATGCCCACTTGGCCTCCCTATGCCATGGTCTGGGGTAGGGAGGTGGGCATGGCTGGCCAAGTGGGTGTGGCCTGGGGGAATTTCCACTAACGGTACCCTGGCACCTGTGGGCACCGGGAGCAGCTCAACACTGCTGGAGTGCCAAGGTTGGCCATGGCTGGGCCTATAGTCTGACCTGCATTCCTTGGTTGTACAAGACCACAGTTGAATCACAGTTGGGAAGAGAAATAATGACAAAGTACAGTCAAGGCAATCAAGGGACTGTGGTGGCTTAGTGGTTAAAGATGCTGAACATGATGGTTGGAAGGTCGGCATGTTGGCAGTTCAAGATCCAAGTAATGCATAATGGAGTGAGCACCCGTCTCTGCCCCAGCTCCTGCCAACGTAGCAGTTTGAAAGCAAGAAATTACAAGTAGATATTTGGGGACCACTTTGGTGGGAAGGTAAATAGCGTTGCATGTCTAGTCATGCCGGCCACATGACCATGGAAACGTCTGCAGAAAGCAGACAGCGCTGGCTCTTTGGCTTTGGAACAGAGATGAGCACTGAACCCTAGAGTTGGATACGACAGGCTTCCGAGCAAGGGAGACCTTTACCTTTACTTTTCAGTCATTGTTTACAGGTGCCATCCCACCTGCCAAGGATATGCTTTTCTGGTTAACCTCAGAAATAGCCTTTTATAGAAATAGAGAAAGCTGTCGTACACTGGGTCAAATTTTTGGTTCATTTAGCTTATTGTCAACTCTGACTGCCAGCAATGATGCTCCGAGTTTTCAGGCAGACTCTAGCACTTTTTTGTGCAAAAGCTTAATTGAAATGGCATCGTGCACAAATGCTCACTCATGCACACACTACAATTTTGCATGGGGGGAAAAAACTTGCATTTTACACACAAAACACAAAGTTTTAAATGCATAATACAGGGTTTGTGCAAACTCTAGCATTTTTTTCTAATGCTGTTTTCAATTGGAAAAGATTTTTGACAAACTCTTCTTCGTCTTTCATGTCCTGACCTGGACTGCCAAAATGAAGCCACTTTCTTCACTTTGTCGTTGCCCAAACCCAAGTCCACATTGGTGCATGTCTCTGGCAGCAATCGGCAGGCCAATAAATGAGCCGGGAAATGAGAATAAACAATTTGAGAGCATTTATCCCTGGTGCTGTCTTGGATTGCCTGATGGTGTCCCATTCAAATACTACACTAATAATAAATTTCGTGTCAGAAATTACTCTGGGTTGAAAGGATTTGTGCTGGAGAAACTCCTTTCATGTCCCCCAGATCCGTTGTGGCAAACCCTATGAGACTGGTAGTTTCTGGATGCTATAGAGCAGTGGTGGTAAAACTATGGCACACGTACCAGATGTGGCACTCGAAGCCCTCTCTATGGGCAACGTGCAGTTGCCCCAGCACAGCGCATGGAACGCTGTTTACCTTCCCACCAAAGTGGTCCCTATTTATCTGCTTGTAATTTCTTGCTTTCGAACTGCTAGGTTGGCAGGAGCCGGGACAAAGACGGGAGCTCATTCCGTCCTGCTGTACTCGGGGAATGGATAATATGGAGTCTTTTGGAGAGCTGGTCTTGAATGAGCATTTAATGCTTGTCAGCTATCTCTTAGTAGAGCTGCAAACAGCTAGAATTGGTTTCTTGCTGTCAACTTTATTTTTTTACACTCTTGGGTTCTGGAGATGAGAACTGCCATGACAAATGCCTTCACCTCAAATGTATACCATGCTTCTGGATGCACACTCCTGGGTCTTGTGTGCTGTCACACAGTATATGGTGGATCCTCTGGGAATTGTCAGAGGTAAAGCAATGGACAGGAAGGAGACCAAACTGAAACACACACTTTCAGAAGGGTATCGCTCCTCACCCAAACCTAGGTAAACGTCACCCTTGCTTGAAAGCCAGTCGTATCCGACTCTAAGGTTCAGTGCTCAGCTTTGTTTATAGCCAAAGAACCAGCACTGTATGCATCTGCAGGCGTTTCCGTAGACATGTGGCAGGCATGACTAAAGACCAGAGTGCACAAAATGTGGTTACCTTTCCTACTGATGTGGTCCCTATTTATCTACTTGCAATTTCTTGCTTTCGAACTGCTAGGCTGGCAGTAGCTGGGGCAGACGACAGGAGTTCACTCCGTCATGCAGTACTTGGGTCTTGTACTGATGACCTGCCGACCTTCCAGTCGTCAAGTTCAGCATCTTGACCACTAAGCCCCTGCAGTCCCTTCCCCCAAACATACATAAGCACAAAAGTTACCCTCCCTCTTTTCACATTTTCTTGAGCCATGCCCACAGATTTGGCCCCGGCCACAGAGATGGTAGGAATTTTTTTTTTGAGTGCATCACTGGGGGGTGGGAGGGCACATGAAATGGCACCACGAGCCAAATCCGGCCCATGGGCCTTAGATTGGGAGCCCCTGATCTAACATCTGAAAGTGGGACGGAGGTGGGTGGTGGGGTGGGGTGGATCCAGCCTGAAATTTCAAGAGAGTTGTTTGTAATCTGTGAAGATCATACTGAGCTGCAGGGAGCCAGAGTCCAACTTGATTTGGTGCCATGAGACCTAGAATTCCATGCTCTGTTTAGATGGGCTGCAGAGCATCTAATTTACGTGCTGGGAAGTTCCAGTTTCAATATCAGGCCTCACCAAGAAGCGATGCAGAAATTAGAACAGACACAGGACAGATATGGGCTCCTCAAGGCAAAAAAAATGCCACCGTTGCAGCCAAAAGTGTATCATTAAAAATCTGCCAATGGCAGCATGAATATATATAGAGAGATATTTCTGCTCTGTGGTTCATGGGGGATGTTCCACAGAAAGCGTGCATCAGTGGCGGAAACTTTGGCAGAGGCTGTCAAAATGGAGTGGGAGTAGCTATGAGGGTTGTTGTAACCAGGGGAGGGTGAGTGGGGCTCGGCTCCAGGGTGGCAAAATTTAGAAGGCACTGAAATTTAGAAGAAAACTTTCTAGTAAATGTCAGGGAAATAATTGGCAACACCTCCCAGACAAATTCACTTTCCTGCTTTGAAAGCACAAACCTTTTCTTATTATTATATTAGTGATGGCGAATCTATGGCATGCGTGCCACAGGTGGCACTCGGAGCCCTCTCTATGAGCACCCATGCAGTCACCCCAGCACAGAGTTCACCCCACCCTTCTGCCCAGCAGCTCAATGGGAGTGCTTCTGTCCTTCCCTGTTGCCATGTTGGCACTTTGTGATAAATAAGTAGGTTTTGGGTTGTAGTTTGGGCACTCCGTCTCTAAAAGGTTCGCCATCACTGTCTTATACCATTACATTTTTCTTGGGGTTAGATGCCTCATAGTGTCAGGTGGCAGTTAACTAACCTGACTCCCTAAAGGGGCCAATGGCTGCGGGCAGATGAGCCCCTTTAGGTGGGGCAATGCCACTGGAAACTATCACATTGGGCCCAATGGCAAAATGAGCGGAGGAGGAACTCTGATTCCCAAAGGCCACAGAGGCAGAAGAGGCCATGCCTAATAATAATAATAATAATAATAATAATAATAATAATAATAATAATAATAATAATAATAATAATAATAATAATAATAATAATAATAATAATAATAATAATAATAATAATAATAATAATAATAATAATAATAATAATGGATTTTGGTGGAAGAAACTCCACCCAGGGAATGCCTGAATGAGGCTTCTTTCATGTCCCAAAGATATGGACAGAGACAGGCACTCCATCCGTCATGCAGTACCCAGGTCTCGAACTGCTGACTTGCCAGCCTTCCAGCTAACAAGTTGAGCTTCTTAACCACTGGGCCACTGCAGCCTCTAAGCTATGAAGTAAGAGGAGATAGGGCAGGAAAGGAAAGGGGACGCTCATGCCGGGGCAGTGCAGTAGCAAGCTTGATTCACACTGAAACTAACTCAAGACGCAACTTATTTCCACTAGATTTCAGGAAAAAAATTGGATTTATTTAATTAACAATAATTGTGCCTTGGATTAATGTCATTGGCTACGATACTGCCACCCCCACTACCCCATGCCAATAAAGGTTTAAATAAATCTGGAATTCTCTCCCATCTCATTTTTGTTTCAAGCAAAATAGGTGGACTTTGCCCACATTCCTGCGACTAATGAAAATACTTTAGACAGTGCCCGAGCTTTGGTCAACAAATGCAGGATTGCAAAACTGATCAATCAGGCCTGATTTCTAACTAATCTGTATGAGGTTCAGATCAAAGTGGAGTGTCCAGATTCAGTTCTGCGGTGAAGTGAACTCAATGTACAAATAGATCCAGAGTCGAGCCACACACTTTGAGTCATAAGCCACTGGACCCTACTAGAGCAAACCTTGCAGGTGACGAGTACACAATATTCTGAAGCTACCTGGTCTGATTTTTGGCTGATTTAGACACCTCTCTAAGACAGGTCATCTCTCCAAATTTTAGAAAAAGTAGTTATACCCATTTGGGTCTTCCAATACATTGACTTTAGAAATCGACAAATCAATTTAGATCTGGGGCACTAATCAAGTTAGATGAGGCACAAACACTCAGGATCAAATCCACATCCACTCCAGAACCCCTAATTGGCTTTTGCACTGCCTGCATGATGGTAGTGGCCATTTGTCCCAACAGCTTCATAAGAGGGGGGCCATGTTGTTTCTCCACAAACCCAGTTTGGTTTTGGAAAGCCAGTTAAAAAGCACCTTGTGGAGAAGAAGTGGCTGAGACTTGCCTGAGACCTCAAGGAGTTACTCATAGGCACACTCTCCCTGCACCCTATGCTTTCCAGAGGTATAGAGCTAGATTTCTAGTCTGGCTAGGTTGTCCTGCTATGGTGATACAGTAGACCAGGCATTCACAATCTATGGCTCGTGGACCAGACCTGGTCCCTGATGCCAATTCATCCGGCCCCCGGATGCCCTCGCCGCATCCAGAAGCATAAGTAAAATATGTTCTGCGCCACTCCCAGAAGTGGAAGTAAAACCATACTGCCAGAAACTCAGCACCGAGGTTAACTAACCTGACAGTCTTGTGGACCAATGGCTCTGGGTGGGAAAATCCACATGGAAGGGTGATTAGATCCCACTTGAATCCATCCTGATGAAGGGCAGCAGCTTCACCAATACTGGCCTGGGGCTGCGGAGGACTTTGTGTGCCACAAGGGCTCAGGACCAGAAAGTGACTCACGGAACTGGATCAGTGGTACGGGTGTCATGCTGCGATGCAGAAGGCAGATGAAAGGCCACTGCATTATATTCTCAGGACAGTCTTTATGACTGATTGCCATCGTGATTGTCAATATTCGGATTCGAATACAGCAGAAGAAGAAGAAGACAAGGGCTATACCTGCCATCATTCCAGCTAGGATGACCATTAGAATGCCAACTAAAGACCGTGGAAATTGTTTATTTAAATTAATTATATCAGCCCTTTCCTAGAGAAACATAAGGACTAGAACAGGAGTTCTCATGCTTTTTAAACCAGGGGGTCATTGGGTCATGCTCCCTAAGACAGCTTCAGGGGCCAGAGGGCCATTTTGCCCTTCCTCCACCACATGGCACTTCCTGGTGTGGTGGAGGCTGTGTGTGTGTGTGGGGGGGGGCACATGAAATGGTGCAATGGGCTGCATCTGGCCCACAGGCTGCAGGCTGAGAATCCCTGGACTTACTTTGTGTTTAGAGGGACAATCAGACCTTAACAGCATACCATGCGCTGTGCAGACTCAAGTCTTGTATTTCCAGTTGGTGCTGAGAAAAAGTTGACTGTCTGAAATCCTGGAGAGTTACTGCCAGTCAGAACAGTGACTATTAAGCAATATGGCAGTGGTTTCCAACATGCCCTATAGTGGGACTTCAATTCCCAGAAGCCTAAGTCAGTACATTGGCTGATCAGTGCTTTGGGGAATTGAAGTCCATAAACCAAAGGTTAGGAAACACTGTTCTATGGGGAAATGACCAATCTTGATTGAAGGCAGTTTTCTATCTCCATTCAATGCTCTCTGATACCTTTTTGTTTTCTATCTAATAAGAATTCAGTGAACTAAAATCTTAACACTGTGTATGCTAAAGTGCGCATGACGTCCCTTTCATGCAGTCAGACAACCCACACATTTTTCATACCCATAAATGTAAAGCAAATTTATACCCACAAGTGATTGACTTGTACTCTTCACTGGCATCCCGTGTATTTCACTGCACACTAAAAATGCCTAAAATGTGACTGTATATCCCAGATGACTAGTTAAATAATAATAATATCACTTTATTATGGTCAATGAGCCGCACGGCAAAATGGGTTTAAAAAATGCACCACCAGAAACTTATCTACTTGAGTTAAAACAAAATAAATTAAAATCAGTTCTTAAAATCGGTGCTAGATTTGAGCCAGGTAGCGGAACAGCCCTTCTTTGTATCTGAATTAAAAAGGGATAAAACTGCACAGATTTATACGGATAGGATAGCTGACATCTCTAAAATCTGACATAAATTCACAAGTTTAAACGCTGAGAACTGGCAGTGGCAAGTCCAGTGACTTGGGCGCACACGTGCACAGACAGATAGACGGACGAATGGACAGACAAACAGACTATTTGTAGGAAAGATCTTGTGCTATACCAGGCCTGCATACACTCCTTTCATGATGAACAGAGAAATCTGCGCACGCACACATGCACGCACACACACACGCACGCACCTCTTTCAATGCCCATTCTTCCTCCTCCTCCATTATTCCCAATGTAATCTTCCCAATGCCAGTTGCTCCCCTTTGAAAGGGCAAATGGTGAAGTCAATGGGAGGGCATGCAAGGCGGAGAGAAGGGAAAGGGGTCGATGTTGGAAGAGGAAGGTGGAGGGAAAGGTGGAAGGAAGGGGGAACAGGACAGTGTACAACATAGAGTGTTAGTTTTCAGCCCCACAGAGATACTCTGAAATTTTAAAAATAAAAATAACAGGACACCAGAAGCGACATGCCAAAAGTAAGACCAACAGGCCATGCGATATGAAAGGCCGGCAGCAGGACCCCGGGGAGTGGAACGGGATATGGGGCAGCCAGCGTTTTTGGGCGCCTTTTAAGCCTTATGAAGGTTGGAAGAGGACCTCACAAATGTTTGTCAGGCCACCAATGGCCCAATGACCAAAGGAAGGTCTTCTCTGAATGGGAGCAATGTATAAAGAAACCTTTGCAGGACATGCGCTCCCCTTCTTGCAACTTCTGCAAGGCTAAAACTGCACTGGGAATGATACCTCCGGGTGGGGTGTGGGGGCCTGGCTTTTTACTTTCCATTGAGCTGCTCCCCCCCCCCCCCATTTCTTCCTCCTCAGATCCAGGCTGCAAAGCTGGCTGCCGGTTACCCGTCCCTCCCTGGGGGGCGGCTGAGGTCACAGCGCAGGTGTAACAGCGCGCAGACGTTGCTTCATGGGATGGTGTTTTCCATGGATTTTTTTTGTTTCAGGGAGTGGGGGTGGGAAGGGGAAGGGGGAAAATTAAAAACTGTGAAATAAATGTATTTTCCCCAGCCTTCTGAATTTCTTGTTCTTGTTTGCATTATTGATTTTGCCCGCCCCCAAAAAGTTTTGGAAAAACACAAATTTTGTGTTTGCAAGTGAGTTTTGGCAGGGAAAAAAGGTGGGGGGAATTTATCAGGAAAAGTTGGAAATAGTCCTCAGTAAGTTAAAATGTGCCAATTGGAAAAGGAATTTAGATCTCAAAAGGCTCTGACTTTGACGTGTATGTGTGTGATTTCATGTCACACACATGTGTGTGACCACGTAATGAGAAAAATATTATTTTGATTTATTTGTCAGTACACCGTAGGTTGTGGTCTTTGGTTGCCCTGTAACTAGGCTTGTTGGCAACTCAGAGATGACGACTTTATCTCACATCAGACCTAGCTAGTATGGCTAGGTAGAATAAAGGACTTTGGAAACTAAACATGGCTCACCAGATGTTCTTGGACTTCAATTCCCAGTGCTGACTTGGGCTTCTGGTAATTCCAGTTCAAGAACACCTGGAGTGCCAAGGTTGGCCATCCCTGATCTAGTCCATAAGTCCTCAAATATGGCTCTCCAGATGTTCTTGGACTTCAATTCCCAAAAGTCCTGATCAGCAAGAGTGCTGACTTGGGCTTCTGGTAATTCCAGTTCAAGAACACATAAAGTGCCAAGGTTGGCCAACCCTCATCTAGTCCATAAGTCCTCAAACATGGCTCTCCAGATGTTCTTGGACTTCAATTCACAGAAGTTCTGATCAGCAGGAGTGCTGATTTGGGCTTCTGGGAATTGAAGTCCAGGAACACCTGGAGTGCTAAGGTTGGCCAACCCTGATCTTGTCCATAGGTCCTCAAATATGGCTCTCCAGATGTTCTTGGACTTCAATTCCCAAAAGTCCTGATCAGCAGGAGTGCTGACTTGGGTTTCTGGTAATTCCAGTTCAAGAACACATAAAATGCCAAGGTTGGCCAACCCTCATCTAGTCCATAAGTCCTCAAACATGGCTCTCCAGATGTTCTTGGACTTCAATTCCCAGAAGTCCTGCTCAGCAGGAGTGATGACTTGGGCTTCTGGTAACTGAAGTCCAAGAACACCTGGAGTGCCAAGGATTCACCATCACAGAAGTATCTTGCGGTCTCTGAACTGTGGCCAATGTGAGGCCAGGAGGTCCTGTTGTTATAGGAGCCAGGATACATTACTTTTCTGGACTACAACTCTCCAACGAGTCCCCCAGGCAGCTGGGAAATTCTGGGAGATACAGTTCAGAAGCAGTAATGCTCCCAAGCCCTGGCTGCGGCTGCTTGTCACAGAACTGGTCTGCAATGTTTTGCTGTTAACAGCAAGTTTTATTTTAAGTAAGATCGAGAAAGGAGAAGAAGGAAACGTTGCACACAGTCTGAAAGTGATACCTGTAAACAGACAGGCCGGTTACACTCTCTTTTGCTTTGTGGTGCTATCTTGGCACTATTATTTTGGGGCACTACACTAGCCTACAAATAATTATGTGGTTGGTTGGTTGGTTGGTTGGTTGGTTGTCCTACATTTGTCCTTGAAGGTGCCACAACATTTTTTTCCTGTTTTGTTTACTCTCTGATAGATTTCCTTTTATCGCCGTTTCTAACATCAGATTTTTGTGGGTGTATCCATTCATCCTTTTCTGCAGAGATTGTCCTGTTTGACCTGCGTAGAGAACGGCTGGCAGAAGATGGCAAATAATCACAATGGGGATAAATAGAAAGGACATGTTTTGTGGAAATCCTTGTGTCTGCAGAAGTGGATTTTGATCTACAAAAGCTGAAACGCCCCTGCACATCTTTCAGGCGGCAAAATATTTTGCCTTTTATTTCTTTCCCTCTTTAATGTTGATTTTTCACCAACATGCTGAGACAGACTAATGCTGCAATCAGATGGGAATATAGGTTTGCGGTGGAAAGGGTCGCGCCACCGTGTGTGATCTCTCTCTTACATTGACCCTTTCCATGCGCTTAAGACCAGCCTACGTGGATGGCTACAATTTCCTGTACCCTGTCTGATCACTGGAAAACAATTCATATTGAATCATGCTATCAATGGTCCAAAATATGAGCTCTATGCTACTGTCTGGTCCATGTTATTTTGACACCATAGGCCATAAATTACACAAGTTGCCCTTCTCCATTGCTGGCAGCAAATGTACGACAACAAATTAAAAATTGCTGTCCTTTTCCCAACATACCTGAGAAAGCTGACTTCATTCTGGCTGATAAGGCCAGTTTGGATTGGCTAATAGTTTTGCTGTTTTTCCTCTAATGTAAGGGTAGACAACTATTCGACTTCCAACTCCCATCATCCCCAGCTACCCATTGTCAGGGACAATCGATGTTGCTCTCCAATGAAACCTGAAGGGTTACTTTACTTCAGGGGTGGCCAAACTGCGGCCCCCGGACCGGATACAGCCCCTGGTGCCAAATCATCTAACCCACATCGCCCTCACTGCTCCCAGAAGCAGAAGTAAAATGCACCCGTGCATGCACAGAACGCTGTCATAAATGCATCCATGGCTGTCATGAATGCATTTACGACAGCCATGGGTGCATTTATGGCAGCATTCTGCACATGTGTGGAAACGTTTTACTTCTGCTTCCGGTGGGAGGAACCACTCGTGACTGGCCTGCTGAACCACGTGGCCAGCCTACGGCCCAAAAAGTTTGGCCACCCCTCACCTGGTTTGACTTACAACTTGAGCTACCAAACTGAATTAAGAGATTTTAAAGTGGACAAGGGTTTGGAGTCACTTAATTTCCAAAAATCTTCTGGTACAGTGACAGCAAGGTAACAATAATGGTGCAACATTTGAAAGGAGAATTGCTTCGCATTAAGAAATCATTGTAGCGGTGATCTGTTCCATACTAGATGTGACAGACGGCAGCTATGATGATTTCTTAAATTGAGGCAATTTACTTCGAAAAGTTATTGTCATTAGTGTAACTATTCAGCAGGATTTGGGCAAATGGTTTTGGTCCTGCATTAATTATACATGTGTTTAGCTTGTGTGTGGGGTGATATTGTCCTGGCAGTCCTTTTAATGGGGGCGGAGGGAGGGTAAGGCTGGTTTTATTAGATAGTTTTTTATGTGGTTTTAATATAGTTTTAGATAGGGATTTTATTTGATGCTTTTATTCGACGATTTTATCAATCTAGTAAACCACTTTGGGTCACCCTTGGGTGAGGAAAGCGGTACAAAAACACTGCAGATAAATAAATAAATGCGTAAGGGTAATTGTGTGAGCGGTTTTCTCATTTTGTGGGATCTATGTCCAACCAGGACACCCCAGAGTAGTGTGACAGAGAACGCACGAGGGACAGCACATCAGTTGCACAAGTGCCCTCTTACTCTGTTGCTATTTTATGGAATGGACTTCTAACAGGATAATGGCCACAATGCTCTGTGTGCATTTCCTACCTGTCTTTTCATAGCCAGGTGTGGGAACAACATGAAAGAAGAAAATCACACCTTTTGAATGGTGTTGCTAGGGATTATTTTATCACAGTGTTTTCTCTTTAAACCAAACAAACCAGTTTCATGTTATCAAAGCAGCCCCCTGCGACCTCAACTACTGCCCCATAGAAGTGGTGTAGTACCTGTTGGCTTTGTTCGGGAAAACAATTTAGGACATATTTTGTTTTTGTTTTAAAAATTAGTTCAGATAAAATCTTTATCTGCTTTGCTTGTGTGTATTTGTGCACCAGTGCGTGCTTAAATTTTGTTTTTTTAAAAAATGACAGCAATTTTTAAAACCCAATTAGAGGATTTAAAAAAGTAAGGAGGGGAAAGGGGGAGAGGTAAAACCCACGGCAAACCAAATGATTAGACAATTAGACTGATATCTACCAGGTAATGCAGTTTGTTTACCATAGCGTGTCCAATTCCTGCGTGCTGTGTGCATAAAATATAAATAAATGAAAAAAAAATGAAAAAATTGAGAAGGGGATTTAAAAAAGGAGGGGGGGGGGATGACCAACCATGAAAATTCAAGGGAGGTTTAAAAATTAAAAAAAAAATTCCCCCAGTTTGCACAACCATCAAAATGAAAGACGCCACACAACCCCCACCCCACACTCCCCACAAACACCAGCTCCCCCACCCTACCCCAAACCCATGGGATTTTCTACACCTTGGTTAGTAAGGAAAGAACAGAACAAAATGAAAAGACTGGAAAAAATTAAAATAATAAACAACCAACATTCCGTGGATGGCACAAAGGTTAGTTCTGGTTTCTCCAAGTCGAGACGTCAGGTCTCCACCACCACCCCTGCACCCCCAAGAAGCGTGTTAGTAACACACAACGACAAAAGTTGCCAATACAATCTCTAACAAGGTGGTTTGGGAGGGGAGGGGAGGGGATGGAAGGATGGACGGACGGACGAAGCAAGGCCCATGTTAGCGGTATTAGTAGATCCAAGGCGGCCAGTTTGGGGAAGGATAAGGGTGGGAGAGGGATTGGGGGCAATGGGCGTTGCTGGGGAGGGGGGGGTCCCAGCAGTGACCCCCACCGGATGGTGGTGGGCAGTGGGAGGCTGTTACTGGGAGACCCAGTGGGCTAGATCCAAGTGGCTTTGGAAAGAGAGAGAAAGAGACAGAAAGCAGCTAGTGGTGCCAAAGGGATAGTGGAGGACTATGGCCGATTCCTCCTATCCTTTCGGGTGGATACACCTGTGCCAGATATTTGCTTTTTGTTGTTGTAATGGGGGGAAGGAAATCTGTTAACAGGATTAGCAGAGAGAGCAACGAGAGCTGTTCAATAATGAGTTGGGGGGAGACCAGTTCTGTGAAACCCAAAAGGCAGGCTAGTAAACCAAGCATGAGGGGGACCTCTGGCCTTCCGGAGGTGGGTAGATGCAATGTTTGCGGCCGCTCTCCCTGCTGGCTAAGGCTGACCAAAGATGTCCTTCCGATGTGGAGGTTCCTGAGCCCTGTGGCCAAAGCTTCAAGGCACCTGGCGCTCTCCTACCTCAGGGGTTCTCAACCTACAACCCGTGGGCCAGATTTGGCCTGTGGCACCGTTTCATGTGGCACAAACAGCTGTAAACATGGCTGGCATAAATGCATTTTTACAGCCACAAATGTGTAAAAACGTGCTTATGGCAGCCGCAAAGGCAATTTACGGCAGCATTTTACGGCAGCGCTTACACCTGTCCGGCCCACTCAACTGTCTGAAGGAGCGTGACCTGGCCCATGGCTTTAAAAGGTTGGGAACCTCTGTCCTACCTGTTTGCCTCATCTTTGCCACACTAGTCACACACTCTCACACAACCTATCTGTCAACTCAAGGGCAAAGAATATATTCTACATTTTAGGTCAGCTGATAGACGCACCTCTTGACCAGCTCTTATAAGAGCTCCAACTCTGGCGACTGCCCCTAAATGAGGCTCGGAAATAACAAGTTAAAAGTTATGACATGACTAATAAGCAGTTTTCTTGGGAATAAGGTTGTAACGAAGTTAAATTTCAAAAACATGCAACAAGTAAGAATACCGTCACTTTATGGGTGTAGCAAATAACATTTTAGGTAATTTAGAGAATCATCAAAGGGTTGACAAGGTTAGTGACTGGGCTTATAAAAGTCAGGAAGATCAGTATTTTGTCTGTATTTAATTTGTGTTTATTGCTTTTATTTAATCATTTTTAATAATGTATATTTAATTCTTTTTTTAAAAAAAATCAGCTGTTTATATAGTTTTTAGTTATCTTCTTAATGAATGATGACATAAGCCTCCCTGAGTTCTCTTACGGAGAAAGGTGTGGTGAAAATAATAATTAAATAATGGTTAGACAGGTATTATTAAGTATCATGCCATAAATTCACACCATCTTCTTTACCCTCAACTCTTTGTCCCCCTTCCAATCCATAGCTGTCAAGTATACCATTTTGGCCGGTAAAATACCGCATTTTATCCTCTTTCCCTCCGTCCTCCCGTATTAGTTAGACTGCAATGCCCTAATGCCGCCACTGGAGGGTGGCACAGGGTAAGATTAACTGTCAAGTCTCCCGTTTTGACTGGGAAATGCCGGGAAATTTCCCTTATTTTCAAATCCAAAACTTGACAGGTATGTTTCAATCCAACCACAGTTCATGCCTTCAAACCCACAGCTTCAGTTCAGATGCGAATCTGCTTGGCCTCCGTCCTACCCCGGTCTCAGTTTAGCGAACGCTGCTTTGGGAAAGTGGCAAGAGTGTCAGGGAACCAATGTGGGATCCTCGTTAACCATTTGCTTTTAGGATTCACAGAACACGATTCTCCCTTTTTCCACATGTGCCATTCCCACCCAATACCATTGCCTCAAACCAACCTCTCATTATCCACCATGCATTTTCCATTGTGCAAAACTCACTCTATAGAGCATCATTCTGTAAACAAACGGCCACAGAAAGGGGTAAGGTAACTCCACAGTCCAGACACCAGAAAGAGGAGGGGGGGGGGAAAGCAGGCTTGCCTCTCTTATGACCCATTCATTAGTCAGCTCTCCAGTGCCACTAAGGTTGCAATTCCACTGGAAAGTGAAATCGCTGTGATTTGATATATATTTAATATATATTATGCCATGTATGGTCCATGGGGTCACAAAGGGTCGGACTTGACTGTGCAACTGAACAACACAAATGTTAGAATAATAACTTTGATGCAGTGATAATATGATTGGGTGACCTAGCTCTAATGCCAGAGTTCTCAACCTTTTAAAGCTGGGGGCCGGGTCACGCTCCCTCAGACAGCTTCAGGGCCCGGATGGCCATTTTGCTCTTCCTCCATCACATGGCACTTCCTGGTGTGGTGGAGGCAGTGGGAGGGCAGATGAAATGGCGCCGTGTAATGCATCCAGCCCACAGGCCGCAGGTTGAGAATCCTTGCTCTAATGTAAGAATTTTTTTTTAAAAAATTCAGAGGATTCTCAGGGAGAGGAAAGAATTGTTCTGAGCATTATGCCCCAACCTACAGCCTGTGTGCTGGCCCCGAAACACAGCACCACTTCATGTGGCCTGCATCATCATCACTGCCGCACTGGAAGTGGAAGCGGACACATTTATGGCTGTTGTAAATGCATTTTTATGCATTTACAGCTGTCATAAACATGTTTACGACAGCCGTAAATGCACCCGCAGCAGTCAGAAATGTGGTTTATTATTTATGCCAGGGGGAAACACATGACTGGTCTGCTCAGCTGACATGGCCTGGCCGACGGCGCAAATACGTTGGGAACTCCTGGCTGACATCACTGAAAGATCGGCTACAAATATTTCCTACCACCACCACCTTGGGTGGCACAATGTTTAAACCGCTGTACTGCAGCCACCATTTCTGACATTGTGAGTTTGATCCCGAAGGGCTCAAAGGTGACTCAGCCTCCCATCTCTCCAAGATTGGTAAAATGAGTAACCAGCATGCTGGGGGCAAAATGCTAATTACCTCAGAGAGTGCACTAAGCACTATGGATCAGTATATAAATGTAATTACTACTATTTGCAAGAATATATCACAACTAACCAAATGAGGGGAAAACCTGTTCATTTTTCTTCCGTGTCTAGGTCAGATGTGAAATGACCAAAATGAAGGCACCTTTGGGTGAGTTCATTCTGCAGTTCCTTTCGCCTGGCCTAGTGTGAGAAGGATTAGCTGGCGACACAAGGTTGCCGTTCACAAGGTACGCCTGATTGTGGTTCAAAAAAACACACCACAATCTTGGAGGAGGCTCTTTCTCTGTATCCTTGGCTCAGCAGGTGGGAGAAACCTGAGAAAGAAGTTGCTCTCCATGGTGCTGAATGTTGGTCTTTCCTCTTTCCAATGGTGCTGAATGTTGGTCTTTCCGACGACCCTTATTATTATTATTATTATTATTATTATTATTATTATTATTATTATTATTATTATTATTATTATTATTATTATTATTATTATTATTATTATTATTATTATTATTATTATTATTATTATTATTATTATTATTAGCCGGTGACACAAGGTTGCCGTTACCAGGGTACACCGGATTGTGGTTCAAAAATCCCACAATCTTCGAGGAGGCTCCTTATGTGTTCCCTGGAAATCCTATTCAAATCATTCATTCAAATCATCCTGTTCAAACCATTTTTTTATATTAAAACAAATTTAATTTTAAAACAAATTTAATTTTTAAAAGTTTCTTAAAAGGTTTTTGCAAAGTTTTTATTTGTTTTATTATGTGATGGGGCAGCGGTAGAAATGTAATTAAAATAAATAAATAAATAAAATGCTGTCTTGGGCCCACACCAGTGGCAGAGAGAAAAAGTGACTTTGGGAAGCAAAAATAATGGCCAGACCAATTTGAACCAACCCTTTGCAAAGTAAAAAAAATAATAATACTTTGAATTCTCCCATTTTATATCCTCGGAGCAAATCCCACAATATTTGACCGTGCAGTTGGAGCCTCATGCTGGCTCATCTAAACCCCTTCTCATGAGACGAAGGGGAGGTCAAGGGCAGCTCTGCTGGTCTGGAAGGCAAGAGGGTTTAACTTTAGTCCAGCTGATTAACCATGCAGCCCCCCAGTCTGATTCTGATGCTCGGCTTTAACCTTGGGACCGCATGAAGCCATCGCTACGAATTATTGCAGTCGATCCCTGCAGGCAGCAGAGTCAACAGGAATGGTCAATAAGGCAAACTTGGAAAACTGGAGAGAGAGAAAATGGCCATTCTCATTTTGACTTAGCCCTGTTGCCCTAGCCTTTGGCTTCCACAGTTAAGACCAGGGGTTCCCAACCTTTTCAAGCTGGGAGCCAGGTCATGCTTTCTCTCAGGCAGCTTCGAGGGCCAGGTGGCCATTTTGCCCTGCCTGCACGATGGGGGTGGCCATTTTGTCCCAAAAGTTTCAAAGGGGCAGACATTTTGTTTCTTGAATACCCTTGGAGGGATTGTGCCAGGGCCACATTAAATGGCACCATGGACTGGATCTGGCCCCAAGCCTAAAGTTGGGAATCCCGGTTTAAGACTCTCCGTCCACTCCGTCCACTCCTTTCACCTCCTCACCCCAATGTCCCCACTCACTTCTACAAATGAGGGGGACAAGGTAATGCAGAGAGGAGATGCTAGAACAGAGTCAGGCAACATCTTGGGTTATGGTGGGATGTATCAAACTCCACACACACTCTCTATGAGGCAGTGCCATATCTGCTCTGCCACCGTAGCTACTGCTGAAATTCAGTGGCAACTGCAGCACCTCTCTATGGCGCGAGGAAAGCAAAAAGCATCTTCTTGCACCAGGGAGCCCTACAGAGTAGAGTGACAGGAAGGGACCGTGAGTCACTAGTAGGAAGCAAGGGTAGGAAACTGTAGTCATTTCTCAGCTTCACCAATATGGATGGTGATTCTCCAATGGTATATGTGTCTTCATGCTGTCAAAGCACTGTCATGCAAATAGAAATGGAGCTTGTGTTGTTTTTTTAAATAGTGACATAGATTTCTGTGGGCTGTTCGCTGGAGGGAGGTGGCAGTGATGCATTCTGAGTTGTTACTGGGCAAGTATTGTGTTTTAGACTAAACAATCTACCCTCATGTTCTTGGGAGAAATGAAACCTAAACTTAGTCAGGTTTTTAATGTGCTTTCTGAACTAAAGATGCTTCATTTGCCTATGAAATCTGTAACCTAATTTTGCTACAACATACTTTTAAAAGACATAAAGATGACTGGAGTTGTTTATTTTTCTATCCTCTACCTTCCTAACCACCTGACTCAGGTCAGGACATTTGAGAAGGCAAGTTAGATCCTGAACTGCTTAGCTTGAGGGCATCAATTCGAGTGTGTTCCCACTTACTTATAGGCTAAAGGTTCTACTCAGGAATAACGGGACCATCACAAGAACTGGGGTGGAAAGTCCACCCATGGCTGGGATTTCCTCCTCCCTGTGCTAGAAGTAGGAATTTCCAGTCCCAACCCAACATCTAGTAGATATTGATGGACTAAATCTCCCCACTGGATTGGGCTATGACAGGATTTGTAGCACAACATCTTTGACAGCAGCTATGTTCAGCTCCATCTTCATGGTTTTTCAAACCCATTCTCTCTGTGGTGTCTGGCACACAGGGGAAATATCCAGAGAGCAGCCCAAACAACCATGTTACAACCACTTTCCCCAGCAAAGAAACAGTTCCAAATTCTAACCCTAAGCCCCTCATCACCCCCTTCACACCACCCTCAAAGAGAGGAATCAATGCAGGCAGCAGCTGGCTTACCTGCCGCAGGTTTCTGGTCACCCGGATGTCGTGCCAGTTGTTGTCATTAAACTTGCCATTGACGGGTTCCACCAATGCCTCAAAAGCCCCCGAGCCGAGGTTGATCACCAGCCAGACGGCGCCGCTCTTGAGCGAGAGGTTGACGTAGTCCGCTGATTTCCCCGTGTGAAGCATCAAGCCGTTGCGCTGTAATGTGCGGAAGGAGAGGGTGATTTCGTCGGTGCTGCTTTGGATGGGGTTGTGTGAGAGGTCATAGCAGAAGAATTCATTCCCCTTAAACGTCGCCACAAACTCTTCTTTGCCTAGAGAGAGAGAGAGGAAAAAAGTGGGTACATGGGAGAGGGAGAAAGATGGGAAAAGAGTAGGACTTACTCAGTGGTTACAGTCAGTGGTGGGATTCAGCAGGTTCTCCTCAGTTTGCCAGAACCGGTAGCAGAAATTCTGACTGGCCCTGCCCATCAAAGTTTTGAAATAATGTACAGTAGTCCTAATTCAGGTGCAATGCAGAGGGTTTCACCCCCCCCCCTGGCCACACCCACCATACCACACCCACAGAGTAGATAGTAAAATAAATTGGATCCCACCACTGGTTACATTGCACAACAACAATTTTGCTCCTGCGAATAACACATGTGACTTACATGATATCAAGTGTGCTGATTCCTAATCTGAACTCAGAATTTGCCTATCAGGTACAGATTTTTCAGGTGTGCTATAGCTGTTCAAATGGTCAGTAATTGGGTAATTTATTTTTACATGGGAACATTATAACAGTTGCACCTACCACTGTGCCCGCTGCCGCCTCAGCTGAATCACATCCCCTGGTGGCATGCATGTTCCAGCATCGGCTGGGCAAGCCAGTGAGCTGATGTCAGAAATAGGTATATAAGGTGAGACAGCTTGTCTCTAATGTGAAACCATCTTATTGGATAGTACAGCTAGGCGATAGTGAGTCTGTTTTAAGCTAAAGATGAGTAGGTGCAGATGTGTTAATAAACTGGACCATTTTTGCTACATTTATTATTTATTAGTTCACATTTATATTGCCACCCACTCACTGTATATTTGTGGCAAATATACCGCATGTGATCAATGCAAGAACCTAACCAAGAGGGTGAGATTTGCTAACTCAAGATCTTGACGTCCTAGGCAGAATCGGACTTCAGATTTGGATTCAGCGCACTTGACTTAGTATAGGGCACATGGGATTTGACCAAGTAGCAGAACTATTTATTTTTGGGGGGATGTAGTGTCATCTTTAGGGGTAGTCCACATGTTTAAATCCACCTGTGAGACAGGATAATATCTCAATGGCTAGTCTTCAGTACCATTTTTTTTAAAAAGCTGCTTCTAACAAAAGAATTGGTTAGCAACATTCGTTAACAATGGTCAGAAAGACACTGTCTCAAAAGAGAAAAAGGGCAACTGCTGTGAAATTTCTCGTTCTGGATGCGGCCCATGCGCCTTAGGTTGGAAACCCCTGATCTACAGGGAAACCCCACTTTCTCAGATTAGCCCTTGATCTTCCTCCCCGGCACGCAGTCTGCCCAAAGGACAACTCCAGTCTATCTGTGACAGCAGAGCCACTTTGAACTTGAGCCTGAACTTTATAGGACATCTCAAAGGTCCTGAATCTGTTCGGGAACATGATTCAGCCCCTGGAACTGGGCTCCGGCCGGCATGCTCCGAAATAACAACCTGAGTGGATCCTTCTCTTCAAGAGTCACCAACAGTTCCCAGCGCAAAGCAGGTCAGAACCGATTCGATTCGCTGTGACCAGAATGAATATTTATTGCCTCCAGATTGTGTGAACCACACACAGACACACACATGCATGCGCGCACGCGCACACACACACAGTATTCCACTGTCACACAGATGGTGTGACTCTTATGCTCTAAAATGTCCCTGTCTCCAGATGACACCTGCCAATTAATGTGCCATCGTTTTTTTTGGTGTGTGCCTAGAAAACAATTTTCATTGCCTTGTTCTCTCCTATCACCCCCACAATCATCATGTCATTGAAAGCTATTTGCCTAAGATTCATCTCTGAAAGGAAAGGAGAAATTGGGGGAAGCAGGAGGCGGAGGAGGAGGAGGAAGAGGAAGGAGTGAGTGAGTTCTAAGCTTCTGCCAGCCAAAGTCAATCCAATTTTAGGTGGTGGTGGGGATTCTTATCTCAACCTTCAAATTGTTATTGCCTTTTAAAATGAAGACACAACAGCCCAAGTTTGCTGGGCATGGAGTGACACCAACACTGAAACCAGGAAGGACAGCTGGTGCCTTTGCGGGGTGTGTATATAACGGGAGATGTGTGACCCAAAGGGCCTGTCTGCACCCTTGTATAGATTCTGTGAGTGAGTTTGCATTGATCCTTGGAGCGTTTTTTGCCTATTTGACTGTTGTGGGGAAAACTGCAACACACCAAACAACATGCTTTTAGTTTGGGAGCGTACATTATATTTCTTTATAGTATACTACTTTCCCAAACTTTCCTGCAATAGTCTCTTTCGCTTCTTGTTCAATATGGGTAGAACAGTATAGATGAAATGCACAATAAAGCTGCCCCACCAGTGAACGGCTTTATTGTGCATATATTCTCTTTCGCAACATGTCTCACAGAACAGGATGTGCTCACACAGTAAACACAGAGGTTAAACTCATTAGCATATGTTCAAATTCCAGGTGTTTGTTTTGTATCTCCCCACTTTTGAAATTGAAAAGAAGACATTTAGAGCTAATCCAAAGAACAACCAGAGATCATCTCCTACTGCCACATGTAGCAAGGTGTATCGATTTGCATGCTTATCTGTCATTCTGATTGATCACTCTGGAGAAAAACGATGTTGCACTTTAAAGACTAACTGTTATATTTCAATGTGAGCTTTCATTGATCAAGTCCACTTCATCGTCTACTTCATGTCTGAGGAAGTGGACTTGATCCACAAATGCTCACATTGAAATATAACAATTAGTCTTTAAAGTGCTACAAGCATTTTTCGTTTCGTTTCGTTTATTCTCTGACCTTAAGAAATTCAGTTTTACTGGGTAGTGCCGTGTGTTTGTGTTTGTTTGTACTATATATAAAGGTAAAGGTGAAGGTCCACCTCGCTCAAAAGCCAGTCGTATCTGACTCTAGGGGGAGGTGCTCACCTCCGTTTATAGCCAAAGAGCCTGTGTCTGTAGATGTTTCCATGGTCATGTGACAGGTGTGACTAAACACAGCACACAAGACAGTTATCTTCCCTGCCAAAGCAGTACCTATTTATCTACTTGCAATTACACACATATTAAAGGTAAAGCTAGTCGTATCTGACTCTAGGGTTCAGTGCTCATTAACTCTGTTTGTAGCCAAAGACCCAGCACTGTCTGCGTCTGCAGTCATTTCTGTGGACATTTGGCAGGCATGACTAGACACCAGAGTGCATGGAACACTATTTACCTTCCTACTGAAGTGGTACCTATTTATCTATTTGCAATTTCTTGCTTTTGAACGGCTAGGTTGGCAGGAACTGGGACAGAGACGGGAGCTCACTCCGTCAAGCAGTACCCAGGAATCAAACTCCAGCCTTCCAGTCAGCGAGTTCAGCATCTTGACCACTTGAGCCACTGCAGTCAAATACACAATATGCTATTTATTTATTACCCATGTGTGCACACAGTGCTCTACCCAGAAAAAAAAATGATATATAGAAGACAAAGACACATAAAAACAACACATACCAAAGATACAGTATAGCGCACCAAAGTGTCATACATTTCTTTCCTTCTATCACAGGATACTTTGGCCTTTTGCATTTGCTCAAAGGGATATTCAAATGTTAGGCTATTTCAGCACGACCCTGAATGTTGAATCTGTATTAGGTATTATTTGTTATTTATACAGTTTCATGCCATTCAGAGTTACATAAGCCAAAAAGAAGGGGCGAAACAGCAGACAAGACTTGAAAAGAGCTTACAGTCTAAAATAACCATAGATAGCTGAGTCTGGGGAAGGAGGAGGTAAGATAGGACAGGCCTGGTGTGAACATTTATAAACATGTTCCAATATTCAGTCTAATAATAGCCAGCGGCACCCTGATTAGCGGCAGGGGGAGTGGTGTAAAACTCAGACATTTATAGCCCTCTCCCTTGGAACAGCCAACTCAGAGTTTATTCCCATAAGGCTCCTGCAGTGGCTCCAGTGGTTGAGACGCAGGTCAGCAATTCGAGACCGGAGCACTGCATGACAGAATGAGCTCCCGTCTCCATTCCAGCTCCTGCCAACCTGGCAGTTCGAAAGCAAGAAATTGCAAGTGGATAAATAGGGACCACTTGGGGAGGGGGGGGGGGTAAACAGCATTCGGTGCACTCCTGTGTCTAGTCATGGCTGCCACATGTCCACAGAAACATCTACAGACACAGATGGCGCTGGCTCTTTGGCTGTAAACAGAGATGTGCACTGGACCCTAGAGTCGGATACGACTGGCTTTTGAGTACCTATTTATCTACTTGCAATTTCTTGCTTCCTAACTGCTAGGTTGGCAGGAACTGGGACAGAGACAGGTGCTCACTCTGTCATGCAGCACTCGGGTCTCGAACTGCTGACCTGCCGACCTTCCAGCCATCAAGTTCAGCGTCTTAACCAGTAAGCCACTGCAGTACCACTTGATAAAATGTGCACATTCCCAATCTTCTGGATAAAATGGCAAACCAATGACCAGCCTCCTGCACATGAAAAATTTAACAAGCTGAAACAAAGCCAGCTATAAAATGTCACTTCAGCCACTGATCCAATGGTAGGCATTGAAACATTTCCTGCTTGATTTGTCACAAGACATTTTCCCACCTGAAGCAAAGGAATAGAGCCCATCCCACACACTGAAACGAACTGGCCATTGCTTCAACATAGTTCTGCCTGACTTTCACAAGGAATGTGGGAGGAGGAGACAACGGCATGCAACTCACAGACTGGCCTGAAGCAACTGTTTCACTGTGTAATGCAGAGATTGCCAACCTGTGGCCCAGATATATCCCACAGCACCGTTTCAAGTGGCAAACCACCACCACACCAGGAAGTGCCATGTGGTGAAGGAAGGGCAAAATGGCAGTCCATATACTCAGTCCAACCTCAGAGCACCAAAAAATGTGCAGCTAGAGAGAGATAGAGGAAAGGAATCACACAAAACTGGACTGGAAAGTATACAGTATATCTATACTCGCTGCCATGTCTGGCCAGGTTACCCTGCTATGGTCATAGAGTAGACCCAAGTGCCAGCGACTCAACGCTGAGTTGTCAGGTGGCAGTTAACTAACCTGACCACCCTGAGGACTAACGGCCTTGGGTGCCTAAGTCCACGGGGAAGGGTGATAGTCCCTAAGTGGAATAAATCCTGCTTGATGGAGGGCAGAAGCTTCATCCATCTGGGCCGGGAGCTAATGATGAGGACTTGGCGTTCCAAAAGGGCTCAGGACCAGAAAGTGACTTACGGCGCTGGATCAGTGGTACTATGGGTGTTATGCTGCAATGCGGAAGGCAAATGGAAGACTGCATTATATTCTTAGGACAATCTTCATGGCTGATCGCCATGAGGATCGCCAATATTCAGATTCGGATATGACAGAAGAAGAAGAATACTCCCTGCCGATGCACATACTTTTCTTTGGCTGACAAAGACAAGCAAGCAGCATGACAAGGCAAGCAGCATGACCTTGTGATGTGGTTGTTCAAAATCAAGTCCTGGTATAGCTGATGTGAGATGATTTCAGGTAAGTGTGGACAGAATTGCATCCTAAATGACAAAAGCCAGCGTCCTTTAAGACTCTTTGTAAAATCATTTGATTTGTCATCATGCCATTTGTTAATGAAATCTACAGTATTTTCAGTCTATCCTTCAGCCTTGAGCATATGAGGGTTGTATACAAGAATATGATCAGAATGGTCATACAGTATAAGATTTACACTGAATGGCTCTAGAGCCGTGATGGCGAACCTTGGCACTCCAGATGTTCTTGGACTTCAATTCCCAGATGCCCAAGCACCCTGTGAATCCACACGAATGGGTTTAATGCGATTCAAGGTTCTGTGCTGCAGCATGTAAGATCAGAAGAATAATCTTGGCAGTTAAAGAAACCACTAGTGCTACATAGTAGTGGTAACATTATTAGTCTCGAGTACTAATTTTACTACTCCTTAACTCTGAGCAGAAAGGGTCCTTTTAAAAATATTTTTTAAGTACCCTCATTTTAACTTCCGTTCTTTTTGCTGTACTATGATGGTCTTGGACCATAATAAATAGTGATTGATTGATACACTGAAAACAATTAGACAACCCTGTCATCACAAAAGAGCAACAAATGAAAACAATCAGGAAAAAACTCCAAATTCCACAGGTTATAACTTTTAACTATTGGAAGAAAACCCTCCATATGGTAGCACTGTTTGTTGTACTTCTCAGGAAATTATGCACTTACATTACTTTATTAGTGACTTCGAACATTCTTAATCATTAATTTTAATGGCCAGCTGATATATCTGCCATACAGACAGTTTGTTACAGTTCCAAAGAGGCTCAAAAATTGACTAATTTTTTAAAAAAATCTTTATGGTTTTTTTTTATCCTGCATATTAAATTTATAATGGCTTTGGGCCAAATGTTGTAAAGATTTGCTTTAAAACAGATCACACAACCAAAATTAAAGTCGCTGGGTAGAGAAAATGTTTTTCAAACGTATGCCAACCAGGCTGTTATGTTGGCACCATTCCATGGGGAAGATGTTCCATGTTATAGGAGGCCATGGTACCATCGTATCATGCTGGATAGGCTTAGCTAGGTTATGCCTGGTTTTGGAAGCTAAGCATGGTCAAGCTGGGCTAGGACATGGATGGCAGACCCGGGAGGGAGGGAATACTGGTGAAAGAATCCAGCATTAAACTTGTATTGCTATAGCCCGGGAGTTCTCAACCTTTTAAAGCCAGCTTTGGGGGCTGGACAGCGATTTTGCCCTTCCTCCACCACATGACTTTGGTGTGGTGAAGGTGGGCCACATAAAATGGCACTGCCAGCCGCATCTGGCACACAGGAGAGAATACTTCATATTCATGTGTTTTAAATAGTCGGAGCAAATCCCATGGTATTTGACAACATAGTAAAGGTCTCCCTTGCTTGAAAGCCAGTCGTATCCGGCTCTAGGGTTTGGTGCTCATATCCATTTACAACCAAAGAGCCAGTGCTGTCTGTGCCTGCAGACGTTTCCGTGGACATGTGGCAGGCACGACTAGGCACCGGAGTGCACGGAACGCTGTTTATCTTTTCACCGAAGTGGTACCTATTTATCTACTTGCAATTTCCTGCAAGTAAATGTTATTTATTGCACCAATAAAGAAACATCATTCCTACTTATTAATTCCTTTTGTAATCTAAGTTCGTGACACACACACCCCATTGCCCAATGGTGTAATGAAGTTACATGCAATGTGTTGTTTCCAAGCTTGTTACATTTTGGAAGTAACTTTTCAGGGATCATTAGGGAGTGGCATATGCTCAGAGGTGTTCTTGTCTTTAGGAGCTACTCCTAAGCAAGGCTTATGTTCCACTTTGCCTTTATCTCTGAAGATGCTCAGCAGCAGAACGTGGCATCGGGAAGCCTCATGAATGGAAAGAAGGCATCAGCAGAGTGGGACCTTGTAAGGAAATAGTGGGGTGGTGGTGGCTAGTATTTACAGAGTAAAGTAGTTCCTTTGATTTCTTGGTTCCAGTGGCAGAGAAGGAATTCAACCTTCATAGCAGTTCATTAAAATGGCTCTAGATGTCACAGCACCAATTAAACCGGCCCACGCCACCCTCGCCGCTTTCAGTGGGGGGAATCCACATGACCAGCAAGCTTCACCACGTGACTGGCCCATGGCTTGAAAAGTTTGGGTACCCCTGCTCTAGCCTGAAGCCGGGCCATAGGTACCCAGGAGCAGCACCAGGGGAATGTGGGCTTCACGGAGCGGCTGAAGGTGGACGGGGTTGTGTGATAGGAAGGGGCATGAGACTGGTACACCCCTACAGACCTTAATGCTAGCCATCATCCACACCTCACCAGGGTGAAAAGGCTCTGCCTGCCTGCTGGAAGGAAACAGGTCCCTCTTCTCTCCCCCCGCCCCAACAAAAGCTCTGAGCTTCAGAACTGCTAGATCAGGGCAGTCTGTCCCACCGAGATATAAATTGTCCCCTGTCCCCCCCAGTCTGCAGCATGGCAGGCCTGGCGCTGGGCTGGCGATTAATTTGCTGCTAACCCAAGGCCTTCTTGTTACAGCTGGCTCCCACCCAAGAGGCCTCTCGCTTCCATAAGCAGTTTTCTCTTCCCCCAGCTCAGCAACCTTGGGTAGCTGCCATCCCTCAAAATCCCATTCTTGCCCCCAAACGCTGACCTTCCTGGTTAGATTTTTCAAACACAGAGAGAAAGAAGGACAGAAAGAGAACCGACGGAGCATAGCTTCAAGATGACAGGCACAGCAAAGGGGGCAGGGGTGGGGTGGAGAGGAGAGAAAAAGGCAAGGATGGATGCAGGTCTTGGAGGTAAATAATTACCTTTTGTTCCTAAGTCAAGGGTGGCTAACCTATAGCCCATGGGCCACACCTGGCCTGCAGCACCTTTTCATGTGGCCCACCATTGCCATCACCGCTACTGGAAGCGGAAGCAGAATTGTTTACGACAGCCATAAAACATGCTCACGCATGCATAAACACTGTCGTAAATGCACCTGCGGCTGTCGTAAACATTTTATAGCAGTGTTTACAGTGGGAGGAACCATGTGACCAACCTGCACAGCTACCCGGGGGGGCAGGCCATGGTCCAGCCCGCAGCGCATAAAGGCTGGGAACCCCTGATCTAAGTATTGCATTGGTACCCCAAGAGTGCTGCCTCTCTTGAACAATGGCTCCACCAGTTCCATGGACCAAGTGGCTTACCCTCCTGTCATGTGCCCTCCGATGCTGTCATTTCGGCAGGAGATGCTGTCATTGTTTTAACCATTTGGATATCATTTTGATATCACTGGCACTTGGGGATTTAAATCCGCACTTGGCACTTGGGGATTTAAATCCCACTTGAGTCCATCTTGATGGAGCGCAGCAGCTTCGTCTATCATGGCCTGAGGCAGAGGAGGACTTTGTGTGCCAAAAGGGCTCAGGACCAGAGGGTGACTCATAGAATTGGATCAGTGGTACAATAGGTGTCATGATGAAAGGCCACTGCATTATATTCTCAGGACAGTCTTCATGGATGATCGCCATGAGGATCGCCAATATTCAGATTTGGATATGGAAGGAGAAGGAGACGAAAGAGGAGGAGGAGGAGGAGACTAACTTCTGTATTTAAATGTGAGCTTTCATGGATTAAGTCCACTTCATCAGACAAAAGAGTTAGTCCTCATGGCATCAATTTATACACACATTAGGTACACAGGTATACAATGATGGGCAAGCCTAACAGAAAAGTAACATTATAGCTTTTTACAACCTACAACAATGGAAAATTCCCGGTTGTTATTTCCCCCTTTTAAAAAATGTTGCTATATCGTTATTTGTAAATTGTTGTGTTTCCTTTATTGTATACGAGTTAAGAATTTTTTTAAAAAAAGAAACGCAACCCAAATTGGCTGGATGTCACCTCTAGTTTTGAAAACAACAACAACAGAGATTTCTTGATGTTAAACAGCCGAGGGAAACTCTGTGACCTGTTTGAAAAGTGAATCACTAGTTCTGGAGGGGCTGGCATGACGCGAAACCCCAAAGGAGAATTGCACACTGCCCTGAGGCAGCAATGTGCCGATTACTGAACTCGGTAAAGGTAAAGGACTATAGGGTTCGGTGCTTATGTCTGTTTATACCCAAAGAGCCAGTGCTGTCTGCCTTTGCAGATGTTTCCGTGGACACGTAGCAGGCATGCCTCAACACAGGAGTGCACGGAACGCTGTTTATCTTCCCACCGAAGGGGTTCCTATTTATCTACTTGCAATTTCTTGCTTTCAAACTGCTAGGTTGGCAGGAGCTCAGACAGACACGAGCGCTCACTCTGCCATGCAGTACTCAGGTCTCGAACTGGTGACCTACCGACCTTCTAGTCGCCAAGTTCAGCATCTTAACCACTAAGCCATTGCAGTTCCCTACTGAACTTGGTAAAGGTAAAGGTCACCCTTGCTCGAAAGGCAGCAGTATCTGACTCTAGGGTTCGGTGCTCACCTCTGTTTATAGCATGCAATAGCTGGGAATCGAACTCTGACCTTCCCGCTGTCGAGTTCAGCGTCTTAACCACTTGAGCCACCAAAGCACAGTAAAATAAGAACTAGCACTTAATTTGAAAGAGAGGGAAATCACTTTCTTCATTTGGATTTCTCCCTTCTCTATGATAACCCGTCTTCTTTTTTTCTTTAATATCCTGTCTTTTGAAATTATAAGCTTGCAGGAAAGGAATGTCTTCTTTTTACTGACACTATGTAAGCTGCTCAAAATCCTTTTCAACAGAAAGCATCGTTTAAAAAAAAGAGAGAGAGAGAAAATAAAATAAGGAACCAAAAAATATTTGGAGCAAATTTACTCTAAGGCTGGAAACACGGGTGCTCCAAACATCTCGATATTGGGCTATTTACAGTGATTGGACTGCAGTGGCTCAGGTGGCTAAGATGCTGACTGGGAAGCGGAAGGTCAGCAGTTTGATTCCCGAGTACTGCAGGACGGAAATGAGCTCCCGTCGTTGTCTCAGCTCCTGCCAACCTAGCAATTCGAAAGCAAGAAATTGCAAGTAGATCAATAGGGACCACTTCAGTGGGAAGGTAGACAGCATTCCGTGTGCTCCGGTGTCTGGTCATGCCTGCCACATGACCACGGAAACGTCTGCATAAGCAGACAGTGCTGGCTCTTCGGCTTTGAAACAGAGATGAGCACTAGAGTCGGATACGACTGGATTTTGAGCAAGGGGAACCTTTACCTTTATAATAAGGTCTTATTGTCTCTTACATGGCAGGCACAAACCTTTCTATTCCAACAGGCAGGTGCTATTATTTCTTCTAGATAAAGATCACCCTTCCTTGAAAGTCAGTCGTATCCGACTCTAGGGTTCAGTGCTCATCTCTGTTAATAGCCACTTGTTTGCATTTGCAGATGTTTCCATGGAAATGTGGCAGACATGACTAGACACTGGAGTCAATTTCTTGCTTTTGAACTGCTAGGTTGGCAGGAACTGGGACAGACAGCAGGAGCTCACTCCGTCATGCCATACTCGGGTCTCTAACTGCGGACCTGGCCACCTTCCAGTTGTCAAGTCCAGCATATTAACCACTAAGCCACCGCAATACCATTCTTTCTTCTACAGATGTGTTTTAATTGGGCTTTTAATTTGCTTTACATTTTGTTTTTATTTTTTTAGCTTCCCAGTCATTGTGAAAGCCCATCTGGAGACAAAGATAAGCTTTCGTTCCAATAAATAAACAGGTAAATAGATAAATAATCAGAAAGGAGGGCATTTTAACTCCTCTCCCTATTGTCCCAACAAAAAGCCACTCTCCAAAGCTGCTACAGTATTTGCATTTCAAAAGCAATCTACGCTGCCGCCAAAAGGCGCTTCCTTCCATTTTTATCCAAATCATAGTTTTGCAGAGAGAAACTAGTTTTCAAAGGAAGAGAAAGAGTCAAACTTCTCCCCAAACCCCAAAATCTCAAGGCTGCTTAGGTAAAAGTCAAGGTCCGCCTTGCTCGAAAGCAGGTCGTCATATCCGACTCTATGTGCTAGGGCCAGCATCAGAAATTTCCAGGCCCGGTACGCGGTCCCACCACATTTTGGCCATGCCCCTGGGGTTTCCTGTGCATACGTCATTTGTTTGCATTCAGAGCATCTGGGTTAACTTAACATAAAAGGAACATGGTAGTTAGAATCTTCTAGGATTGCCCCGTCAAGGAGAAGAGGCAGAAGAAACTTTTGAAAAACAAATTGCAAGAGTGTCAAAGATGGCAGATTTCGAGTACCCTGATATTTGTTTGGAGACAATTTCACTCAAAGTTGGCGCTTCCAAGAAATTCCTGATTTTTGTGCCTAATAATTTTCCACTACAAAAAGTAAAGGAAGAATCTAGAATAGAGGAGTCGCTATCCTTGACTTGATTCTAACTAATAGAGACGACTTGGTGGAAGAATTAGGACAGTATTACAACATCTACCATTTGAAGCCTAATCCAAGAAAGACTCAAGTATGTGCTTTCCACCTTCGAAACCAAGAGGCAAGGGTTAAGTTGAATGTTATGGGGCAAGGGAATCAATTGCAGCACCGTTCAGCACCAAAATACCTAGCTGTGATGCTTGACTAGACAATCTCTTTTAAGCAGCACTGCCTGAACACCAAAGCCAAAGTCAGTACAAGGAACAACATCATCAAGAAACTCACACACTATAAATGGTACTGCAAGACGGTTTGAACGCCCGTTTCTGTCCCAGCTCTTGCCAACCTAGCAGTTCGAAAGCAAGAAATTGCAAGTAGATAAAGAGGGACCTCTTCGGTGGGAAAAAGGTCTTGGGGACATGAAAGGAGCCTCATTTGGGCACGTCTCCTGAGTGGAGTTTCTCCAGCAAAAATCCTTTCAACCCAGAATAATTTCTGACACAAAAGTATTATTATTATAATGGAGGAGAGAGAAAAGGACCCAGTCACTTGTGGAGAATCTTTGCAATTCCTTCTCCCCCAATTCTGCTCTAGGTGGAATGTGTATACACACACACACACATGCATGCACATGCACATGCACACGCACACACATGGCTTGCCATCTGTTTCCAACATACAATGTGGCAGCCCTGGGGACCCCTCTACCTTCTGCCCCCCAAATTGTGCCCAAGGCCCCTGCAAGATGGCAGTGCTATTTATCAATTTAGTACTGTCAAGCCCTCTGGCACTCTGCTTCCCCACCCCCTAATAGCATCCACAGAGGTACAATCAGGGGAAGCATAAAGAGGAAATGTGGCTTGGTAAGCAGGGAAGGTACAATGATGACTCGGAGGCTGACTACACGAGCTCTTTAGTTTGCTGTTTGGGGAGCTACCGGGATGGGCTGGTTTGGTTTGGATCAGTCCCAGCATTGCTCTACCTAAGATCAGGAGAGAAGTAGCAGCAGACGCTGAGAGAACTAAGCAAGAGAAGGACCCTCGACACCCTCTGAATGGATATGAGCCTCAAGTCCACCAGATCAGATCCAGGAAGAGCTTTATGGCAAGATAATAACCAGTGGTGGCTGGCGGTGACTCTAGCTGTGAGTCCACTTCAGTTTGTAAGATACACTTTATAGGGATTATTCAAAGTGCTGGACCCTATCCTCTAGGAAAAGTTCGGCACTTTCAGCAATCCCTGTAAAATGCAGAATTAATCCTAGCAGAGATTTACAGCAAGCCAACTGCAGGACACCAGCCACGCTTCCAATAACTAAATCTTAAGAGAGACTTTGCAGCTTTCTAGCATGGGTGGATGGGTGGGTGAGAAGGGTACAAAAAAGACTATATCATGGACAAGAACCATCCAGGGAAGGTTAAAGAGCTGGTTTCGTGCTCCAAGAAACCCTGAGGCCTCATTGTTTAACTTTATTTTTACCACAAACAAATATTGTGTTTTATTGTTAAATCACACTGCATCACAAATATATATTGTCTGCTGCTTTGGCAGGGAAGGTAAACAGCATTTCTTGCACTCTGGTGTCTAGCTATGCCTGCCACATGGCCACATAAACATCTGCAGATGCAGCCAGCATCTTTAGCTATAAAAGGGGGTGAGCACTGAACCCTAGAGTCTGAGATGACTGGCTTTGGGGCAATTAAGACCTTTACCTAAAAAAATACAGCTACACAATTCAAATATTCTGATGACAGAGACACTGGAAGAAAGTCAAACTACCAGCAAACAATCTACCTGGACACTCTATCCAAGACCTGAAAGTTGCAATTCTAGAACAGAGACATTACAAGACTAGGATCCAGAGAGAGACAGCAGAAATCAGATACATCCATCTGTTGGACATCCATCACAGAGGTTTGAATATTAGGCAAGAGTTTACACGACATTATAAAATTTGATATACAGATTGCTGCTACATATTTTATATATTAGATTTTGGTGTATTATAGCACTTTCACTAACTTTCCTGTAATATTCTCTTTCACAACATGTCTCATAGAACAGGATGTGCTCAAACTCATTAGTACATGCGTAATACCAGGTGCTTGTTTTACAACTCCCCACTTTTAAAATTGAAAAAGGGACATTTAGAGCTAATCCAAATAATCCAAAAACAGAGATCATCTGAAAGTGATGAGGACTGATTTTTATTAAATATATCCATTATATATCCATTATAATTACATAGAAATCAACTGCACTTAACACACATTGTATTTATCCTTACTACAGTATATTTATGTACTGCACCTACAACACATTGTAACTACCCTTACTGTATCTACTTTATGAAACACTATAGAATTGTAGTCTACAATATCCTTAGAGATACTATGCAACACAATAATATTGTAACAAGCTTTTATACACATGCTAGTTTATAACTATTAGCCTATATACTTAAACACATACAAAGAAGTTATTCCATTTATATTAACCCTTACTTTTTTACTTTTATTCTTATATCCTAGTTAGCACACTCACTTAAACTACAGGTGAAACTTGGAAAATTAGAATATTGTGCAAATGTTCATTCAGTTCAGTAATGCAACTTAAAAGGTGAAACAAATATATGAGATAGACTCATTGCACGCAAAGCGAGATAGTTCAAGCCTTACTTTGTTATAATATTGATGCTTATGGCTTACAGTTTATAAAAACCCCAACCCCAAATCTCATTTACCCCATAATCATCACATAATCTCATGTACACTGTACTCAATGATCATCACAATTATAACGAATTAAGGTATGACATCTCTCGCTTTGCATGTAGTGAGTATATCTCATATATTTGTTTCACCTTTTAAGTGAAATGAATGAACATTTGCATAATATTTTAATTTTCCGAGTTTCCTCTGTATCAGAGAAAATTATTATTATTATTGTTATTATTGTTATTATTGTTATTATTGTTATTGTTGTTATTATTATTATTATTATTATTATTATTATTATTATTATTATTATTATTATTATTATTATTATTATTATTATTATTATTAATATTATTATTATTATTATTATTATTTGTGTTTTATTATGTAACGTAATGTTTTCTTTTATTTTTTTCCTTGTTATATCATAAAATTCAATTTAAAAAAATAAAATAAAGTGTGGGGAGGAGGGAGGGAGATGTTTCTCAGGACAGTTAACCTCTGGCTGTAGCTTCCTCAATTAACTCAATAGGAGAATTGTAAAGTCAGAATGTTTATTTTACAAACCCAACTCCTCAAACTGACTTCCATCAGAGATTACCATTGTAAAGCATTTTATTACTGGTTGTAAATAACTCATTGATTTGCATGTCCATCTCCTGAACCAACCAACTTCGCCCAGCTGCTCTGGGTCTCTAGACCAGATCTATCTATCTATCTATCTATCTATCTATCTATCTATCTATCTATTTATCTATCTATCTATCTATCTATCTATCTATCTATCTAAAACAGAAGTGGGTCTTGTATGTTCTTTATACAAATCTGCACCCCTGCACCAATCGTGCTGTAACTTGACACATGCCTACCTTGCGCATGCAAGGTTGCCACCGTGAGGGTCCGGGAGCTCATACCTGGGTGTATGCACCTAAATTGATCTGCAAAGTGAAGTATACTCGACAGGAGGATGTATGTGTATCCAAGTGATGTCATAGCCCCAGGTAGGTCACCCGATTGTGACATCATTGTGATGTAATTGAGCTGGCTAATGTCCCAGTCCCAGGTAGGGACGCAAAGGGGACACATGTATGGGAAGGATAAGGGCGGACCATCAACAGAGAAGCAGGATGGGTGAGGGAAGAGAGAGATGGAGGAAGGGATGTCACAGTTCCAGGTAGGGATGGGTGAGGGAGGCAGAGAGGGGATGTGTGAGGGAAGAGAGAGATTGATGAAGGGAGGCAGGAGTAACCCACACACCCCATGAGGTTTCCATGGGAAAGGCTGGCCCACAGGTAAAAAAAACCGGGCAAAGCCGGGTAATCAGCTAGTATTTATAAATGCATTGCATGATATCCACTCTTATGTCTGATGAAGTGGACTTGATCCACGAAAGCTAACAATAAAATACAGGAGTTAGTCTTTAAGGTGCCACAGCTTTTTTGTCTTTTCTTTTGTTTACTCTCTGATATGCTTGCACAGACTAACATGGCTACCACTTCAAAAAATTTACTCTGCTGCCTAGATGCTACAATTGCCGTTGCAATGGCCTACCCTTTGCCAAACAGTGCACACACCCCTCCATTGCAGTGGGGAGCCTGCACAAGGAGGTGCTCCATTTCAAGGCCAGCGATAAAAAAAACCGCCCCTTCAATGCACAGCCTGCTCCGATCATTAGCTCATCAACTCAAGAGATTTCTCAGGACAATTAATCCTCTTCCCATTTCCCCTGGGAACCTGCATGCCGGCATCCCAGCCTACGGTCGGCATAGCAACCAACTAGCAGCCTGATCCAGGGATGTTCGAGTCCTCTTAATGCAAAGGAAGAGCGGAAGCTGGAGTTAGGTGGGAGAGAAAGGAAGAAATGGCTAGGTAAAGGTAAAATGTAAAGGTCACCCTTGCTCGAAAGCCAGTCATATCCAACTCTAGGGTTCAGTGCTCGTCTCTGTTTATAGGCAAACAGTCAGCCAATCTGCATCTGCAGACATTTCTGTGGACATGTGGCAGGCATGCCTCGACACCGGAGTGCACAGACCACTGTTCACCTTCCCACCAAAGGGGTCCCTATTGATCTACTTGCCATGTCTTGCTTTTGAACTGCAGGGGCTGGGACAGAGACAGATGCTCACTCCATCATGGGAATCTTGCTCCAGCCTTTCAGTCACCGAGCCCAGCATCTTAACCACTTGAGCCACCGCAGTCCCTTGAAGAAATGGCTACAAGGGACCAAAGTAAGACACTTGTGCCCATCTGAGGCTCCACCAGCCTACAGCCCCACGAGCACCTTTTCCGTCCTGGTGGCACAGTAGTAAAGCTGCTGTACTTTAACCAAAAGATGGTGAGTTTGATCCTGACTAGGCATCAAGGAAAGACAGCAAACTGTTCATTCTTCAATGTGTTTCAGTTCTGTTTAGTTTTTAATTGTTAAATATGAAAAGCAGCACTTGAGGGATTTTCTACTCCTGATTTTCACACAAGAGGCATTCCCCTTCACACACTCCCTGAATTATACAGCTGAAATAAAGAAAGAATGGGGTAATCAAAGATGAACATTTATGCAGAAGTGCTGTGAACTCTGTTTTGTTCTCTCATTCACAAACATGCCATAGATGTGACATTCGGTAATTCCACGTTTGTATCTTTTGAAAGAGTAATCTAAAGACATTTTGCTGAATGATGCTGAGTGAGAAATAGGCTCCTTCCTATTCTAGGAAAGATTGGGGCTCTCAAGTGGTTAAGACACTGAACTTGAAGACTGGGAGTTCGAGAGCCGAGTACTGCATGATGGAGTGAGCTCCCGTCTCTGTTCCAACTCCTGCCAATCTAGCAGTTCGAAAGCAAGAAATTGCAAGTAGATTAATAGGGACCACTTTGGTGGGAAGGTAAACAGCATTCTGTGTGTTCTGGTATCTAGTCATGCCTGCCTCATGTCCACAGAAACATCTGCAGATGCAGAGAGTGCTGGCTCTTCTATATCTATAAAACAGAGGTGTGGATTTGTATGTGCTCAAAAGGCTCCCACACCCCTGGACCAATCCTGCTGAGATTTGGCACATACAGTATGTATATTGGGCTGGCGAGATCAGCACTGCAGGTGTCACAAGCCCTATGGGGGGTGTATGCCCCACAAATTGAGAAGCAATTGATCTATACAATGTGTGTGTTTCCCGGTGATGTAATTGAGCTGATGTCATAGTCCCAGGTAGGTTGAGATTGTGACATCATCTGACTAGCTCAGCTGTAGTCCTTTGAGCTCAGCTGTAGTTTCACAATAGGTGGAAGGCAAATGGGGGGCCTGGTTGGGCCAGCAGAGTGGTGGCAACGGAGGCCTTTGAGAGGGCTGGGAGGGCATGGGAGCTGCGGAAGAGGCCGGCCACCCATCCTCTGCAGTGGAGGTGGCGGCCATGGTGGGTGAAGCCGAGGAGGGAGGGAAGGTCCGAGGGCTCCTCAATGGCTGTATGACGCTCTCTCACCAGGTGGCTGGACACATGTATGGGAAGGATAAGGGCAGTAAGTGACCATCAACAGAGAAGCAGGACAGGTGTGGGAAGAGAGAGATGGAGGAAGGGAGGCAGGGTTGACCCACATACACACCACGAGGTTTCCTAGAGGGAAAGGCTGGCCTACGTAAAAGAAATGAAAAAACCGAGCAAAGCCGGGTAATCAGCTAGTTGGCTACAAACAGAGCTGAGCACTGAACCCTAGAGTCGGATATGTCTGGCTTTCAAGCAAGGGTGATCTTTAGAATTAGGTTACTCTTCCATTTTAGAAATTTCTCACCACCCACCAACTTCTGGGGCCAACACAAGCATGAACATGGGTCATGCCAGGGGAACCGGTTGGGCCACATATCTGAGCAAAGTCAGACCCCTTGGAGAAACAGCTGCTTGCCATGTCTTGGGCATCTCAGCTGAAGTATTTGCCCCTTGGCTCAATGATACACATCACACCTTCCTGGGCCACACTCTTCCAGAATCAATCACAGCCATTTGTGTAGTCATGGCATCTTATTTGTATTGAATGCATCATTAATGTTAACAATCCCTTCGAGCCTTCCCCCACCTTCCCTGGACAGCGCACATTAATTGCTCACATGGTAATTAAATATTAAGGCAGGGATTTTTCGCACACCATGCAGCTGGCAGGTAGGTGGGTGAGTGTTTTGTTTGTAGCTGAGACTGGCAAAAAACTGCTTGGTAAACCAGAGCCTGTAGCTGTGTCCTTGAAGAAGAAGGAAAGGCCAGTATCCTCCTGCTAGGCTCAACCAGAGAACAGACCCATTGGGTGAAGTCCAATTGCTAAGCACACTAAGTTTAAAACAGAGTAGACCTATCTGAATCAATAGAACCTACCCAAAAGTTGACTTACCGCATCCCCACTGATTCAAGAAACCTACCTTACTACATTAAACAATAGAACTTCAGCCGCTGAATCAATTGCTAAGAGATAAGTCAATACTAATACAAGTCCCATTAAGCCAATGGGTCTATTCAATTTGAGATTACCAATAGGATGTGTGACCAAGAGCTTGTCTCCAACAGCTACAGAAAAGCAGATTTTGACCCCTGTGCCTCTAGAGAATGATTTTAACACAGCCTTACTACACGTTAGAAGGAGCCTACCAACATCTACCAACATCCAACCGGGTCAGTAGTCCACTGCAACTATGCCATACCAGGAGGACGATGCCCGTATTTCACCTTAACCCAAAATGCCTAGTTTTGCAATTGCAGAACTAAAACACACCTCACATTACCTTCAGTAAAGCAGTGGTCCCCATCTTTGGGAACCCCACATATTCTTGGACTACAACTCCCAGAAGTCTTCACCATTGAATATTGGCCAAGATTTCTGGGCCCTGTAGTCCCAGAACCTCTGGGACCTCCTCAAAGTCACCACACTAGAGAACTGGACAAATCTTTACCTTATTCACGCATCCAAAATACACCAAAGCAAATTCTTCCAGTCAACAAATGGGATTTTACAATCGCCAATTGTAAAAAAGCAGAGAAAGATATTACAGCGACAGTACACATCAAATGAGCTTGTCAAGGACCTCCTCCACAAAATATGATTCAGCAGAGGGTTACATTACATATTGTGTTACAGTCCATATGTTTTTCTCTCCCAAATAAGCAAACAGAAGCCCAATCTGGATCTGGCCTTTCTGTGCTTATTCTTGGTTGGTGTTGTTTTAAACTGCATTAATTATAGAGCATGGTTTAAGTGCTGAATTGCTCAGTGTTTTAAGGTACAGTATTTGGCTATTGAGCCATGTCTCCTTGGCAAAAGTTGTATTTAAAGAACCGCAGGATCCCTTCTAGCTCGCAAATGTTTATGAGAAAACACACAAAAAGCCCCTTTTCTACCATGTTGGCATTTTCCGGCTATGTCCATTTCACCCATCAATACTTCAATACACAACCCATCAACCTTGTTGTTGTTCAGTCGCACAGTCGATTCCGACCCTTTGCGACCCCATGGGCCATTGACCTCCAGGCACCCCTATCCTCCACCATCCTCCTCAGCCTGCCCAGCTCTGTGCCCATTGCATCTACAATACCATCTAGCCATCTGATTTTTGGCCACCCCCTTCTTCTTTTGCCCTCCACCTTTCCCAGCATCAAGGCTTTCTCAAGTGAATCCTCTCTTCTCATTTGATGTCCAAAGTACTTCATCTTCATCTTTACTATTTGACCTTCTAAGGAGCTGTCAGGGTTGATTTCTTTTAAGATCGGCCTATTTGTTCTCCTCGCTGTCCAGGGGACTCTCAAAACTCTCCTCCAACACCACATCTCAAAGGCAACTACTGTATTCTTCTGCACTCAGCTTTCCTAATGGTCCAGCTCTCACAACCATACGTACATCACCACCAGGAATACCGTTGTTTTGACTATGCGGACTTTTGTTTGCAAGGTGATGTCTCTGTTTTTAACTATGTTCCCTAGGTTTCTCATAGCTTGTCTCCCAAGCATCTGCCGCCTTTTTATTTCATGGCTGCAATCTCCATCTGCAGTGATCTTGGATCCTAAGAAAGTAAAGTCTGTCACATCAACCTAACCGAAGGGAATTAAAAAAAACCACCTATTTCACCATTTTGTCAAATCTACAGCTTGTAACTCACAGGCACTCTTGTAGCTCACATGAACTGGTGGCAGAGAAGAAGAGGAGGAGGAAGGAAACAGGGGATTTACACTGACCTTTCGATGACTGGTGCACCTCACTGGCTCCTCTCCCTGCCCCCCCTTCCGAGTATGGTAGGGACCCTCCTAGAGAAGCAGAACCATAGTGTTAGGGACAAAAGGCCGGAGGAAATATCTCCGCCCCTTAGTAAAGCATTCTACGTTCCCACTAAAAGCAGTGCCCGGGTTAAGGGCAGGTCTCTAGAAACCTGTGACTAACCAGCCATACTTCCCAATGTGCAGAGCAAGAATCTCTTCCAATGTGCAGAGCAAGAATCTCTTCCAAATTATTACTGTGTCTAGACCAGGGATTCTCAACTATTTCATGTGGGCCCCTCACCGCCACCGCCACACCAGGACGTGCCATGTGGTGGAGGAAGGGCAAAATGGCCATCCGGCCTCCGAAGCTGTCTGAGGGAGTGTGACCCAATGGCCCCCGGCTTAAAAAGGTTGAGAACTCCTGGTCTAGACTACATAGTTATATCAGCTCTATGGTGCTTTAAATGTCACAACTCCATCCTGGGGAATCTGGGGATTCGTAGTTAGGGGTTGAAGTACATAGACTTCTCTTCTGTAGATTAGACAAGAGCTTCCTAGCAGAGAGATCACAGTCCCTTGTCAAATTAGCGACCCCAGAGCTCAGTCGAATGGCATTAGATCTGTTCAAAGCATTATCAAACAGCTATGACGATGTAGAATTAGAGATACGGGTCTCTGATACAGGCTGAACACAATCCAAGATGTTCATTTGGTCACTCACACTCGGATTCTTGTATTGCCACTCTCACATTTAGGTAAAGGTCACCCCTTGGCTCAAAAGCCAGTCGTATCTAACTCTAGGGTTCAGTGCTCTGTTGACAGCCAAAGAGCTGGTGCTGTCTGCATCTGCAGACGTTTCTGTGGACACATGGGCAAGCATGCCTCAGCACCGGAGTGCACAGAACACTGTTTACCTTCCCACCGAAGTGGTCCCCATTTACCTACTTGAAATTTCTTGCTTTCGAACTGCTAGGTTGGCAGAAATACTTATTTATTAACAAAATTGGACACATCTGTCATTCTGCTGCAAATGTTCATTGGAGCAGTTTACAATTATTTTAAAAAGAACAACAGCCCAACAGTGAAACAACAGTGAAAACAATAAAACAGCTGATTCCACTACTAAAATGCTAAAAAGATTGAGAGGTTTTAAAGTGGGCAATAAATAAAAGACAATAAAAAGCAGCAAATTACAGATTTAACACCTGCTGGGAGAAGAAGGCCTCATAATGGGTCTTATAAAGATGTCACATTGATCTCCTTTGGGTGTTCCACAGATAAAGGAAGGGCTGGCATGAGGGTTTGCAGGTTGGCCATGAGATGCCACAGGTGACAGGCGAGCAAGGGTTGGGAGTGGAACAGAGTGACCTCTGGTGCTGTAATAATAATCATTTCATGTCAGAAATTATTCAGGGTTGAAAGGGTTTTTGCTGGAGAAGCTCCACTCAGGGGATGCCCGAATGAGGCTCCGTTCATGTCCCCAAGATCTTTTCCCCACCAAAGTGGTCCCTATTGATCTACTTGCAATTGCTTGCTTTGGAACTGCTAGGTTGGCAGGAGCTGGGACAGAGACGGGCGCTCAAGCCATCATGCAGTACCCGGGTCTCGAACTGCTGACTTGCCGGCCTTCCAACTCACAAGGTGATCTTCTTAACCACTGAGCCACCGCAGCACCACCTCTGGTGCTTGTAGAAATAGATACAAAACACGCCACTCCCTGGCTTTGCCTCTAGCTGCATCTTAGGTTAGGCTCAACCATGTGCACTTACTGGCTTCCTTCTCTAGTGCCATTCCCTCCCTGCTCTCCATTTCCGTTGCATCCAAGGCTATGGAAGTACCAAGCACCATGTGCCCTATACTAAATCTAGTCCACTGAATCCAAATCTGAAGTCCGATTCTGCCTAGGATGTCAGGATCTTGAGTTAGCAAATCTCACCCTCTTGGTTAGGTTCTTGCATTGATCATGTGGGGTATATTTGTCACAAACGTAGCAAAATTTGCCCAGTGATTAACACAGTTGCGCCTACTCATCTTTAGCTCAAAGCAGACTCACTATGGCCTAGCTGTTCTATCCAATAAGATGGTTTCACACTCGAGACAAGCCCTTGGTCCATCTCGGCGTATGTACCTATTTCTGACATCAGCTCACTGACTTGGCCAGACATGCCCGGCTGCTGCTGGAACATGCATGCCACCAGAAGATGTGATTCAGTTGAGGCGGCAATAGGCATAGTGGTAGCTGCAACTGTTATAATGTTCCCATGTAATAATACATTAAAGGTAAAGGCCACCCTTGCTTGAAAGCCAGTCATATCCGACTCTTGGGTTCAGTGCTCTTCTCTGTTTATAGCTGAAGAGCCAGCACTGTATGCATCTGCAGACATTTCCATAGGCATGTGGCAGGCATGGCTAGACACCCACTACCATTTGAACAGCTATAGTACACCTATAACTTAAAATCTGCACGTGATAGGTTCAGATTTGGAGTCAGCACACTTAATATGTACATCACATGTGTTATTCCCAGTAACCAAATGGTTGTTGTGCAGTGTTATCAGTGTGAAAAGAAATCCAGGAATGTAAAGAACTCATTGGCTGGAAAAAAAACTTAGCTGCTGGTTTGGACCCAACAAAACATCACTGTTTAGTGTTGCCACATCCAAAATCAGCAGAGCAATATATCGTTGAACCTCCAACAGGAGTGGAAGGAGAAGAAGGCGGCTTAAGTTCATAATACTTAAAGGAGTATTTCTCCTTTCTATGAATCTGCCTGTCAACCCAAGTCATTTGAGGACACCTTCCCATCCATTCTACTCTGAGGCACAGTGGGAGGGGGCGGCACACGAGAGACATTTCTGCTGCAGCACCCAGAAGGAATAAATCCACTAGTAAAATAAAGGAGCAGACAGACAGTTATGCAACAGGAACAAAAACTGTACTCTTGGATGAATGTTCCAGATTTTGGATTGTTTGCTGTTATTGTTGCTTTTCAAGAGAAATACACCCAGGCATCCACAGTCACTTCTGGTGATATTCCCAAGCCTTCTTTCATCACTAAGATTCTTAAAAAGCATTGCATGAAAAACAGCTGCAACTGCTAGTTATCTATAGATATAAACCAGAAGTGTGTGTTTGTATGTGGTCCATAGGCTCTCACACCCCTGGACCAATCCCACTGAAATTTGGCCCATGACTCAGCAGCAGTTTTCACAGTAGATGAATGGGCATGCGAGATCAGCACTGTAAGTGACCGTGGCCTATGTTAAAGAAAAAACTACCGAGCAAAGCCGGGTAATCAGCTAGTAACATATAACCATGACGGTGAGCCTTGGCACTCCGGGTGTTCTTGGACTTCAATTCCCAGAAGCCCAATTCTCACCCTCTTACTGGGTACACACCAGAGCTGTAGCCAGGGGGTGGACAGGGTGGGCTTGGCCCACCCTGAGTTAGCAGTTTGCTTATCCTGGCAAAGTGCACTTTCCCATAGGAATGCATTGAAAAGAGGCTTTGTTGCCCATCCTAAAAAAAAATTCGCCCATCCTGGCTGTGTCCCTGGTATGCACAGTAAACCCATTTGTGTGGATTCACAGAGACTTGGGCTTCTGGGAACTGAAGTGCAAGAACATGTGCAGTAAACCCATTTATGTGAACTGCTGACTTGCCAGACTTCCAGCTAACAAGGCAAGCTTCTGAGCCCCCCACAGCCCCCACTGTCATGACTCTTATGTCTGATGAAGTGGGTTTGGTCCATGAAAGGTCATATTTAAATACAGGAGATAGTCTTTAAGGTGCCACAAAAATTTTTGTCTCCCCCACCCTGTTTTGTTTACTCTCTGCACAGACAAACACCACCACCACTTCAAACATTTCAACTATAATGAGACAGTGTCTTCTTCTAAAACAGAGGTGGGAAAGGATTGTCTTCCCAGGTGATTTTTCTGCTTATGTTTTAATCCAGAGACACTTTAATCACAGTTCAAAGTGGAACAGTTAAAAACAATCTCATTAAAAGTACCCAGAACACTGTTTCATAAAAGTTAATCACCAAATGCCTCCACCAGCTGGGAGATTCTATGAACTGTGGTATCCCCAGAAAGTAACTTTTACTAGACTGCAGTGTGCAAACCTTGTTTGGCCATGGTTGCATGGATTTGGCAGCGAATAAAAAGGCTAGTTCAGATGGCATTATCAACCATAAATAACTAACAATAATTAACAGTAGTAATGCAATCCTTGTGGCAACCTTAGAAGCTTAGCACATTTATTATGGCACAAGGTTAAGCCAATTAGCACTCCATTGGATGCATGAAGTGTCAAAGTGGTAGGGTGTCTGTGGGTGTGTGCATATGCAAGGACACGCCACTGCAACTCGTATGCGAGAATGCATTTCCCCCCCTGAAGCAGGAAAAATGTCACTGATGTTAATTTGTTTAAGGTGCACCCTCTTGGTTAGGTTCTTGCGTTGATCACGTGGGATATGTTTGCCACAAATGGAGCAAAAATTGTCCGGTTTATTAACACAGCTGCGCCTACACATCTTTAGCTCAAAACAGACTCACTGTGGCCTAGCTGTCCTGTCCAATAAGATAGTTTTGCACATATATACCTATTTCTATGCCAGCTCCCTGACTTGCCCAGCTGCTGCTGCTGCTGAAACATACATGCCCCATAATGCAGGCAGGGCAAAATGGCCATCCAGCCCTTGAAGCTGACTGAGACAGCATGACCCGGCCCCTGACTTGTAAAGGTTGGGGACCTCTGCTTTAATGCAACCTTTCAGAATCGCTCCAATCCAGCTCCCACAGGAATGGGTTTACTGTGTGGCAAACCCATTCACATGGATTCACAGAGTCTTGGGCTTCTGGGAATTGAGGCCCAAGAACACCTGGAGTGCCAAGGTCTTATGCTCTTAGGTGGTGGGATGTCTCTCTCTCGAGAAGTCTATAGCAGCTTCTCTTATCTGTGCTCCTTCTAGTGCTAAGGGAAGCTACGCGGATTTTTGGTCTTAAGAGCTTTTGATGCTTATTGGATTGTGACAAGAAAACACCAGAGCAATGTGGTCAGAGTGCACAGAGGTGAAACCACTGAGCCACCGCACTACTGGTAGTAATAATAATTTCATGTCCAAAATTATTCTAGGTGGGAAGGATTTTTGTGGAAGCAACGCCACTCAGGGAATGCCCAAATGAGGTTCTTTTCATGTCCCCAAGAGCCGGGACATAGACGGGCACTCAATCCATCATGCAGTACCTGGGTCTCAAACTGCCGACCAGCTAACAAGGTGAGCTTCTTAACTAATGAGCCACTGCAGCAATGGCTAATCCTGGACAATGTGTAATTGGAGACGAGTAGGTTTTTTAACTTTGTTTATACAGATGTTTGTGGGAGGTGGCGTGCTCTACCTCCAGACCTTAACTTAATGTATTATTTAATGTGCAGAGAGAAATACATTGTGTTACAGTGGTGTGCTAACAGACACATCTTTGCTCCTGAAGACACTCTTGCTTGTTCATTAGTGACCCTAAGCAGAGGGTGATCAGCAAGGAGGGCCAAGGCGGACAGAAGAAACTAAATTATTTACGGAGTTGAACACAAAAAGTTTGGTTGCTGCCCATCACAGCTGCTTAGAGCTGCTGCCTCCAAAGTCAAAATGGCCATGGTGATCTCCAACTTCCAGAAGGTGAAAGAGGAAGAAGGAGAATAGGAGAAGAAAGAAGGAGAAGAAAGGGAATACGAAGAGCTCTAACGGGGAGAACGGGCATTAAAATGGCAAGTGCAGTTCACTGAAAGCAAGTATAAAGAAAGGGACATCAGGGCAAAAAGAATCTCATCCGTACTCATTTCCCAGGAGTAGCTCAAGTGGCTAAGACGCTGACTGGGAGGTGGAAGGTCAGCAGTTCAATTCCCGAGTACGGCAGGACGGAATGAGCTCCCGTCTTTGTCCCCAGCTCCTGCCAACCTAGCAGTTCGAAAAGCAAGACATTGCAAGTAGATCAATAGGGACCACTTCGGTGGGAATGGCCAACAGCATTCCGTGCACTCCGGTGTCTAGTCATGCCTGCCACATGATCACGGAAACGTCTGCAGAAGCAGACAGTGCTGGCTCTTCGGTTTTAAAACAAAGATGAGCACTGAACCGTAGAGTCGGATACGACTGCTAGGTTGGAAGGAGCTGGGACAAAGACGGGAGCTTATTCTGTCCTGCAGTACTGCTATATACAGTTTCAAAGGGGGTGGCCATTTTGTTTCTCAAATGCCCTTGGAGGGCCACATGAAATGGCACCATTGGCCGGATCCGGCCCATGGGCCTTAGGTTGGGAACCCCTGCTCTAGATGTTACTGCAAAGGGTTCTGATATTCCTTGTCTTGTTCTAACTACACTTCTGCAGTCACTATATAAGCTTTTACATAATCTGATAAGATGTTCACTTACTCCATATTGGGCCAATGTTTGCCATAGCTGTTTCCTGTCAACTCCATCAAATGCCTTCTCTTGGTCTACAAATGCAACAAAAATATCTTTAATGTATTCTATATTTTTCTTTATTAGTTGTTTAAGGGGAAAAAATTGCATATGTACAGCTTCTGGTTTTTCTGAAGTCCATCTGTTCTTCTGCTTGTTGTGGTTCTATAACTGGTCTCAGTCTTGTTTCTGTTATTTTGGCATACATTTTCCCTACATGGTTTAAGGGTGAGATGCTTCAGTTTTCTGTGCATAATTAACTAACTAAATTAGGAGTGGCCAACCTTTTTGTGCCATGGGCCTGACTATGCCCCTGGACAGCAGAGTGGGCCAGACCATGAAAGGGAAGTGGGCAAAGTTACAGCTATTGTAAATGCACCCACTTCCGCATTTACAACCACTGTGGGCGCATTTGCACATACGTGGCTGCATTTTAAGGCTGACGTAAATGAGCCTGCTTCCACTTCCGGGTGTGTTGGAGGTGGCGGCAGGCCGGATTGAATGGCATTGCAGGCCAAGTCCGGCCCTCAGGCCATAGGCTGGGTACGCCTGAATGAAATAAATAAATGGCTCAGCCAGATTCAATCCATGCACAGAGCAGGTTTAAGTCACATCACTCATAAACAGGAAGAAACTAAAGGATGGCAAGAGCTCAAGAGTAGAAGTTGGCATGGCACCAGAAAGCATGGCAACTGAGTATTCTGCCTGCAGAGACATGGCACCTCCTGGATGAAGTACTCAGTGCACACACATACACATGCACACAGTCCCCCTTATATGGGATCTTCTTTTGGTGTGCAGGCTCCTGTAGGCTCTTCTGTGATTGAGAAAGGGTGTGTTCATGCCAGCCAGCTTCTATGGCTGGTTGACTGCTCAATTGTCCCTTCCTGATGGACAGTTCTGCATCTGTGCTGTATGCGCAGCCAGCCAGTTCCTCGAGGCAGAGGACAAAATGGGAAACTTCCTCCTCTCTCGTTCTTTTACTTTGTAGACTACATCCCAGAATTCCTATGGCAGCATGGTCTCATGGGGTGGGGGACTCTACAAGTTAAAACTCTACAAGTTGTTTGAAGAGCTCTGGTGGCGCAGTGGTTAAACTGCTGTAATGTAAAGGTAAAAGGTAAAGGTTGCTCAAAAGCCAGGGTTCAGTGCTCATCTCTGTTTATAGCCAACTAGCTGAGTAGCTGGCTTTGCTCGGGTTTTTGTTTTACACCTGCCACCTTCTCTGCCCCGGCTGGCCTACCTTCCTCCTCCACTAGCCAAAGAACCAGCTCTGTCAGTGTCTGCAGACTTTTCCATGGACATGTGGGTAGGCATGCTTGACACTGGAGTGCATGGAATGCTGTTTACCTTCCCACCAGAGTGGCCCCTATTTATCTACCTGCAATTCCTTGCTTTGGAACTGTTAGGTTGGCAGGAGCTGGGACAGACAACGGGAGCTCACTCCGTCATGCAGCACTCAGGTATCAAACTCCAACCTTCCAGTCATCAAGTTCAGCATCTTAACCCCTTGAGCCACCGCAGTCCCTATTAAACTGCTGTACTGAAGTCACAATGTTGTGAGTTCAATCCTGACCAGTGATCAAGGTTGACTTATCTTTTCATCCTTCGGTAGTTGGTAAAATCAGTACTATAGCATGTTTGGGGCAAAATGCTAATTAACTTGAGAACCACCCAGAGAGTACACTAAGTGCTGCGGGGTGGTATATAAAGGTAATTGCTATTACAGATTTGTAAGATAAATTACCGCTCAAGTATTTCTCACTTTGCATGAAGAGGCCAGCTAGAAAGACAACTTCATCTGCCTTTAGCATTGGGATAGCTCCTTGCATCCCATCTAAGAACACCAGCTAGCTTGGGTAGCAAGACAAGCTCAATATAATGCACATGTATTCTTCCAACCCTTCATTTCTATCTCCACCCCACCATACATGCCACTTTAGCTGACTGCCACTCTTTGCCTAATGATAGGACAGACTCAGAGTATGGCCAGATTACCCTGTTATACTAATACAGGGATTCTCAACCTGTGGCCCGGGGGCTGGATGCAGCCCACAGCACCATATCATGTGCCCCACCGCCACCGCCGCCACCACACCAGGAAGTGCTATGTGGTGGATGAGCAGCAAAATGGCCGTCCAGCCCCTTAAGCTTTAAAATGTGGAGAATTCCTGTACTAATAGAACAGAACATTCTGCCAGAGACTCAGCACCGATCATCAGGCAGGAGTTAACTAACCTGACAACCCTGAGGACTTGGGTGGCGAAGTCCACAGGGAAGGGTGATGGTCCCCAAGTGGATTAAAGCCCACTTGAATCCATTTTGATGAAGGGCAGTAGCTTCATCCATCCTGGCCAGAGACTGATGAGGACTTTATGTGCCAAAAGAGCTCAGGACCAGAAAGTGACTCGTGGAACTGGACCAATGGTGTGGGAGTCACACTGTGATGCAGAAGGCATATGGAAGGCCACTGCATTACAATGCTCCCAGGACAAACTTCATGGCTGATCGCCCTGAGGATTGCCAATATTCAGAAGGAGGAGGAGGAAAAGAAGAAGCATATGTTACAGAAACATATGTACATATCTACAACTATCAGAATCGGCCACGGATTCATTTACAGCCATGTAAACACATTTACGCAGCCGTAAATGGGTCCACGGCTGTTGTAAACGTGTTTACTACAGCCGTAAAGGATTCTGCAGCCATCGTAAATGCATTCACGACAGCCACACAGGCGTGTTTTACAGCACCACTCCGGCCCACTCAACTGCCTGGAAAACATTGAGAACCCGTGCAATCGATGGTTGCACCGCAGTTGAACTGGGAAAGGAGGCAGCACCTTCTTTGGGTTCTGACAGCAGCAAATCTAGGTTACAACATTTGCTTGGCCAGCAAATCTAGGTTACAAACTCTGCACACTCTCTGTTCCTTACTGTTTGGCTGCTCAAATGCAAGAGTGGGAATTTGGGAGGGCACAGAGGCAAATTTTCTACTTTTGGAACCTGTTGTGGGCTGCATCAGTCCTGGAATTTGGGGGGGGGGCTGAAAGGTACCTGTACTTCTATGGGGGCTGTGAGTAGAAAATGACCTCTTCTTCCCCACTTTACAGTACATGTGGGGGGGGAGGCAGAGGGTTCAAAAATGGCTGTGGGAATGCGCTGTGCTCCCCTTTTGCCCAAAATAAACAGCTAGCCCACTACAGCTCCTGCAAAGAGACATTATCAGACAGTAAACAAAGGTAAGGGTAAAGGTTGCCCTTGTTCAAAAGCCAGTCATATCCAACTCTTAGGGTTCAGTGCTCATCTCTGTTTCTAGCCAAAGAGCTAGTGCTGTCTGCATCTGCAGACATTTCTGTGGACATGTGGCAGGCATGACTCAGCATGGAACGCTGTTTACCTTCCCTGTTTATCTACTTGCAATTTCTTGCTTTCGAACTGCTAGGTTGGCAGGAGCTGGGGACAGAGACGGGAGCTCACTCCGTCATGCAGTACCTGGGAATCGAACTCTGACCTTCCAGTCAGTGAGTTCATTGTCTTAACCACTTGAGCCACCACAGTCCCAAGTAAACAAAACAAAACAACATTGTGGCACCTTAAAGACTAACCCCTATACAGGATTTATATATTTATCTGTTATGCTAACCAATCACTCTGTATCTGGGGTACACAAAAAAAGCCTCCTGGAAGATTGTGGTATTTTTGAACCACAATCAGGTGTATCCTGGTAACGGCAATCTTGTGTTGCTGGCTAATCTTTCTCACACTAGGTCAGGAGTGGTACACTGATAGGTTGAGAACCCCTGATGGCTCCAGTTCTCTGAATATTTTTGAACTGAACTTAAATCTACAGAAATAAAGGCAAACCAGGGACAGATCAGCATTTAATCTCCTCTACACTGAGTTGTTATAATAACAATAATTTCATTTCAGAAATTATTCTGGGTTGAAAGGGGTTTTGCAGGAGAAGCTCCACTCAGGGAATGCCAACAATGAGGCTCTGTTCATAGTTTCAAGAGCTGGGGTAGAGACGGGCATTCAATCCGTCATGCAGTACCTGGGTCTCGAACTGCCAACTTGCCAGCCTTCCGGCTAACAAGGCAAGCTTCGTTGACCTTGGGAGAGAATCTAACTTTGCAACTGGGACTCATCCAGAGTGTACATCCGTTGCAGCAAAAAATCCTCACCCCTACCTGCCAAGCCAACGCCATATCCTGGCTGACATATGTTTGGCCCAGCAGTCCCATTCTCTTTCAAGTGGGCGATGCCCATTATGTGCCAGCTGCTAGATGAGTCCCCCAAGAACACGTTCAAAGCAATCAACGAAGCAAATTGCACAGGGCTGTTAATAATCAGATCATAAACATAAGCCACACAGTTCATCAAAGCTCGGCAGCAACGCAAGAGGAAACACATTTTCTTTGACATTCTATTTTGGTCGTTGACACACACTTTTCTTTCTAAGAAATATTCATGTACAGATATATATATATATATATATATATATATATATATATATATATATATATATATATATATATATATATATATATATATATATCCTCTCTCTCTTTCTCTCTCTCTCTCACACACACGCACACACATCCAAAAACCAACATAGGAAGGAATGGTTGAAATGGATAGTAAGAGAAAAATCTGAGTGTGCAAATGAATGATAGAAATGGGAAGAGAGAGGGATGGTGGGAAGAGAAATGGAAAGAAATGAGGACAGAGACAGAAAAAAGGAAAGAGAGAGGGAGATGAAAAGACAGTAAGAGATGGCAAGGAACTGGGGGAAAGAAGAACAGGAGAAATTAAAATCTCATTTGTTAAAAGAAACTTAAAACCATACCTTGGTTGTTTAACGTCAGGTGAGCAGGACCTTGAAGGGGAAGGAAAGAAAAAAAGAAAGAAAGAAAAAAGACGAGTCATATAAACGCACGGAAAAAAGGAGGGTTTTCCCCTCTTTGCCACAATTTAAAAGCTTTTTTTAACTTGTGACAGACATCCGGGTCCCCCAGCAGAGAGAGAAGGGGATGGGGTTGAGGGTCGGATGCCGAAACAAACAAAAAGGAGAGGAGAAGAAACTGAAAATCCCGGAGAAGAGCCAGACAGAACCAAAGCAATAATAAAAAGGGAACAGAACAAAACAAACAGAAAGTTTGGTTTCTTTAAAGATTTTTTAATTTTAAAAAAAAAAAGCATTTTGGGCTACCATGCCCAGTGAGAGAAAATGCTTTTTTTTTTTTCCGGGGGAGGGACACAACAAAATTGGGGTGGGGGAGAAGGGGGAGAACCACACAAACCAAGCAGCCGTGAGGGGCGAATGTTGAGTTTGCAGCCGGCTAAACTTGGCATGAGCAAAAACAGCTCCAGGAAGGAAGATTACACATTTCAATCCATGTGTACAGTAAAACCATCAGAACACAACATCCCTCCCCCCTAGGACGAGACAAAGTCTCGAGCCCACCTTAACACACTCCCCCCCCCTTATGAGACAAAGTCTCTCAGCCAAGATGGCTTATTTCGAACACGCTGGGGTCTCGGTGCGGGCTGCCTCTCCCTGGGATTGCTACCTTCTCTTTGTCCCCTGGTCTCCTGTCCTGCAATATGAGAGGGAGACTCGTTAGTGACTTTCCGCGGCTCCGCGGCGCTGTTGGGAGGTGTGCTCTTTCTTAGGGAGGAACCGGGGGCACTGGGGGCTAACGAAAAACCCCTCTTCTCGCTTGGATGGGTGGGGGAACACTCCTGAAAACCCCCCCGGCTCGCCAAATCAAAATCAAAATCACTATCGGGGGCAGCGGTCGCGAACTCCTCTCCCCCTTCCCCGGCCCCTGCTAGAGCTGGCGTATCAAAGGGATACGAGCCGGGGCCGCTGCTTCTGCTTCCTTCCCCCCATGCTTGGGACTGTTGTCCACTGCCGTCTCCCCCTTGGGTTACGCGGGTGGGGGAGAACCCTAACGCTGAATCCTGTTGCTGAGCTCCACTGACTGGCCCAATCACCCGGCGCCTCAGTTGATCTGCGTGCCTCCTCCAGAGGAGGCCGGTGTTCGTCTCGACCCGGTACGACACTGGTCCCGTCTGCTCTACAACCGTCCCTGGTACCCAGGCTGGCCCTGCGCTGGAATAGTTCCTGCAGTGAACAGGGTCACCGGCAGCGAAACCTTTCGAGACTGCCAACCCCACGTTTTTTCCTTTATCCTCGACTCTCGTTGGGTCTAGCCTGGACAGGAGCGTGGTCAGTTTTCGCCGCATCAAGAGCTCTGCCGGCGAGTAGCCGGACGCCAAAGGGGTCACCCTATACGCTAAGAGGAATTGGCACACTTGGTGATTCAGGTCCCCCGAGCCCATGCGCCGCAGCGCCTCCTTCGTTGTACGCACCAACCGTTCCACTTGGCCATTCGTGGCCGGGTGAAACGGTGCGGACGTGATATGCCGAATGGCGTTTGTTGCCATGAATGCCCCGAACTCAGCGGAGGTGAAACAACTAGCGTTATCGCTGACTAAAGTGTCGGGTAAACCGAACGTGGAAAAGACTCTCCGTAGCCGGCTAATTGTCGTGGCGGAGGACGTGCTTTTTACCGGGATAACCTCCAGCCACTTGGAGAACGCATCCACGACTAGGAGAAACATGGTTCCTCGGAATGGGCCAGCGAAATCTACGTGCACCCTGGACCATGGTCCCCGTGCTGTGTCCCATTCCCTATGTGGAAGACGGGCCGCCTCAGGGCGGGACCCCTGGCAAGCCTCGCAAGTGCCAACCATGTGCTCAATATCCGTGTCCAGCTGCGGCCACCAGAAGTAACTCCGGGCCAGCGCCTTTGAACGAACTATGCCCGGGTGGCTGACGTGCAGCAGGTCGAGCACCCTCGTCCGCAGGGGCGCAGGGACCACCACCCGTTGGCCCCACAGAAGGCACCCCCTCTCTAGGGACAACTCTAGCTTTTTCCTAAAGAATGGGTCGAACTCCGTACTCGGGGACGAACCCGGCCACCCCTTCTGCACCCATGAGCAAACCTTCGCCAGTGTCCTGTCCTTGCCTGTCGCCCTAGCAATGTCGGCTGGTACTATTGGGGGAGCGTCTAAAACCTCAATTAGCAACACCTGGCGGTCCTTTTCTGCTCTCGCCTTTTGGGCGTCCGACAATGGCAAAGGGGATCTCGAAAGCGCATCAGCATGGCTGATCTCCTTTCCGGGCCTGTACTCCAACTCATGTTGGTACGCGTTGAGGAAAATAGCCCATCGCAGCATTCTCGGGGACAGGATCTGCGGCGTGGGCTTGTGCGCCGTGAAAATCCCTAACAGCGGTTTGTGATCGGTCACGATTTTGAACGGGCGGCCATACAAAAAATCGTGAAATTTTTTGGTCCCCGATACGATTGCTAATGCTTCCCTGTCGGTTTGCGCGTAATTCCGCTCCGCTTGGGACAGGGACCTTGAGTAAAATGCTACCGGGGCCTCCCTTCCGTCCTCCAACACGTGGCAAAGCACCGCCCCCACCCCCACCGGGGATGCATCACAAACTAGGACCACAGGCCGTTTGGGGTCGAAATGCGTCAGGATTGCCTCAGATGTTAGGAGTTGCTTCAGCTCTTTGAACGCCCTCTCGTGCTCATCACCCCACATCCACGGCTCCTCCTTTTTTAGCAACCGATGGAGCGGTTCGGCCACGGACGCCTTCCGCGGGAGGAATGTATGGTAAAAATTTAGGAGCCCCAGGAAAGATTGCAGCTCGGTCTTGGATGTGGGGCGAGGGGCCTTTTTAATGGCTGCTACCTTGGATTTGGACGGCTTAATCCCCTCGGGTGTGATTCGGAACCCTAAAAACTCGACCTCGGTTTCGAAAAAAACACATTTATCCTTCCTCAATCTCAGCCCCGCTTTCTCGAACACGGTCAGTACCTTGTCCAACCTTTTCGCTAGTTCAGCCTCACTCCCCCCTGTTATCAACACGTCATCAAAATAAGGCAACACCCCCTCCAGGCCCTTTAGGAGGCGTTCCACGAGCGATTGAAAAAGACCGGGTGCCGAGTTCACGCCGAACTGTAACCGCGACACCTGGAACGCTCCCTTATGTGTAACTATCGTTTGTGCCGCGGCCGTGGCGGGGGTCACAGGAAGTTGCTGATAAGCTTGTGCCAAATCGAGCTTAGCGAAACACTTTCCCCCATTTAGCCTGGCCAAAAGGTGGCTTATCACCGGCACCGGGTATGCATTAGGGCGGATCGCCTTGTTAATTGTACACTTATAATCTGCGCAAATGCGCACCTCCCCGTTAGCCTTTAGAGCCGTTACAATTGGAGTTTCCCACTCCGCGGAATCAACAGGAATAAGAATCCCCTGGCCCACCAGCTTGTCCAATTCCGCCTCTATCTTGTCCTTGAGTGCAAACGGCACCCTGCGTGGTTTGAGTCTTATCGGGCGGACCTCCGGGTCTATGTCGAAAGCTACAGGGGGTCCCTTGAACTTTCCGAGTCCTTTCTCAAAAACGGCGGGATGCGCATCGCAAACCGCTTGTATTGGGTCTCCCCCCACGGTATGCACCCCCCCTATGAACAACCCTAAGGGCTGAAACCACTGTGTTCCCAGGAGGCTACAGCTTCCCCCTTTCAGGACAACTAGGGGCAGTTCCGCAGAATGTCTCTTAAAATTGACCCGAAACTTCCCAACCCCCAATACCGGAATGTTGTTTCCCTGTACGTCCCGTAGTGTGGACCTCAACGCTTTAAGCTTTGGCCGCACGTGGGGGTCGATTTTCAGGAACTCCTTCTGGGGAATTATGGAAAAGGAGGACCCCGAGTCAATTTCCATCTTAATAGGGGCCCCTTGTACTAATACCTCAACGAAGTAATGGGACTGTCCCGCGGACACGCTGAACACTGAGGCGTCGTCCTCGCTGCTGTCCGAGACGCGGCCCACGCCGTCCTGCTTCCTCGTGGTCTGGGCGCCATCTTTGGGCCTTGCTGGACGGTCCGGCCTGGCCGCGCGGTCTTGTGATTGCCTCCGGCCCTCTTTCCGCTTTCTGCACGCCTTGGCGATGTGCCCCCGACGGCCGCAGGTGTAACACTCGGCCTTCCTGAACGGGCATCTCGCGCGCTCGTGGGCCGCTCCGCAACCCTCGCAGCGTCGACCGCCCTTCCGGACCTTCTGGACCTCCTCGCCGTCGCTGCCTTCCGTAGACGACTTTGAGGCCCGCCGAGTCGCGTGCACCGACTGTCCGGCCTTCCCGTGCACCGAATTTTCCGCCTTGCCGGCTTTAGGACGCCACTCACGCCACTGATGCATCTCGTCCACTCCGGCATTCGTGGACTCTGCGGCTTCCGCGGCCTCTATGACTTCGGCCAGCGTGGGTGGCGGCTCCTTATTCATCAAGCTGCGCTGCACCTCCTTGTCTTTCAGGCCACATAACACGCCGTCCCTGAGGATCATCTCCAGGATGTCGCCCCATTTACAGGGGGCGGCGGCTATCCTCATGGCGGCCACGAATGCCTCAACCGACTCGTCCGGCGCTTGGACTCGCCTCCAAAACGCGCTCCGAGCGGGAAACATTGCCCTCGAGGGGCAGAACCGCTCTCGCAGCAGCTTCATGATGTCGCTCGCCTTAAAGTCGCTCACCTTCTTCGGAGCGATGATGCCCACCAGCGTCCGCTTGGTTTCCATCCCGAGCATTCTGGTGAGGATGGCCCTCTTCCTCTCCTCGTCGTCTTGTTTGACTCTGAGTTCCACCAGTGCCGCCTGGAAGTCCATCTCAAGCAGCTCCCAGTCCTGCGGTTTGGTGATGTTGAACCCGCTCTGTGCCCTGGCTGTTCCGTGGGGATCCATTATCCCACCTTCGTCGCCAATTTGGTGTATGCAAACCAAGACACGGGACACAGCCTCGGGCTGGGTTAACTCAGGTTTATTGCATCGTGGACAGAGGGAACATGAGGTAATGGCGGATCAATAGCTCTTTATATACAGCAGTAATACGTTTGAACGTGGTGCCATGGTAGCCCATTGGCTACTGTCTGCGTGACGTCATTACAGGTCACGCCCTTCTTGTCCAGGTGTAGGTAGTGGCGGGAAAACTTCCCGCGCTGTTGCCTTTGATGAGTTCGGACCAAGAGAGCTTGGACGCTCGCTGCTGCCAGCTGGTGGTCATTAGCTCGCGTCCTATTACAGGGCTTATATGATACAGCTGAAGGTTACATTGTTGCTGTAGGCAAGGTTACATTGACTCAGATACATTTCAATCCATGTGTACAGTAAAACCATCAGAACACAACAATTGTTAGTGGTGCAAATAAATGAAAAAATCATGTGGAGGATTCTCCTAATAAATTATGCTCTGGGCAGAATTGCTCCAGATGTGCAATGGGGGAGAAAGACTGACACCTTCAGCTCCCCCAGATGCCGATGGGACTCGGGGAGAATTTTGGTCCCAACCCAAGATGTCTCTCTTCCACTTCCTTGAAATGATGACACATTCTGCAGAACACATTTGGCATAGACAACATACAATACCTCCCGAAATGTGCTTCTTGCACCATGTCAGATCACTCCCACACCCAAGTCCATCCATTGTAGTACTAACCACACTATCTACAAGCATCTCCCCAGACTTTCCTCCAGTAGACCTTACTGGAAATTCCCTCCACTGAACCTGGCAGCATCCATTAGGGCACATAGTTCTGCCCAGTCATCCGGTAGCTCCATGCTTGACTTCCATAGTTCTAAGGTCTATGTTGGCAATTGGCAATACATATATTTGCCCCCAAACCTGTCAATTTTTGGTTGGGATTGTTTCTGACACCTTCTACATTCAAAGTAGGTGTAGACACAGCCCTTCTCCAACAATAGGAACATACTGTAGAAGAGGCTCTAATACAAGACCTAATAATGCCTCCTAATTGGTTGGAACTAATAGATTTGCAGGGACTGAAACGGCTCAAGCGGTTAAGACACTGAACTCAACGAGCGGAAGATTGGAGTTCAATTCCCGAGGATTGCTGATGGAGTGAGCGCCCAACTCTGTCCCAGCTCACTCCATGGTGCAGGCCTCGGATCTTGAGCTGCTGGCCTGCTGACCTGCCAACCTTCCAGTCATCTTGTTTAGCATCTTAACCACTAAGCAACCAAAGTCCCTTCTGAATACAGTAAAACCTCTAGTTACGAAAAAAAGTCTGTTCCGTAGGCTTTTGCTTAGATCAGGTTTTTATGATACTCGAAGCAAACCCATAGGAAATCGTGTTACATAAATTTATGTAAATCAGGACATTTGTGTAAATCTGGTCATGGTTTTAGCACAAAATCATTATGTAAGTTGAATTTTATGTAACTCGGGGCATTTGTAAGTCAGGATTTCACTGTACTACCATCTGATATTTTGGCATATCCCAAAAGAGTTCAGCCTTCCTGGCCACAATGAACAACTGCAGTGCCGAAATTGGGTGGGGGGACAAGTAGGACTCCTGTCCTGGGCCCAGAGACGACAGGGGCCCGTCAGCACTGGAAAACAAAGGATGTGCACATGCGCAAACAGACCATGCATGCGCAGAAAACCACAGGGGTGTGGCAGCACCAGGAAACCACCAATGTAAATGTGCAAACAGACCATGCATGCGCAGAAACCACAGGGGGTGTGGCCAAAATGTGGGGCGTGTACCAGGCCCGGAAATTTCTGATGTCGGCCTGGACAACTGTCTGGTGTGTGTGTGTGTGTATGCGTGCATTTGTGCATGAGAGAGAAAGGCAAACATTTCCTTGCCACCTTTGTGCCTAGTAAAGCAACTCCCCACACACATACACATTGGCAGCACACATGCAGTGAGCAGCCAGAAGAGGGAAGTGCCTGTGCCCTCTCTCCTGCCTGCTTCTCCTGCTGAAGAATACAGCTGGCATCAAACTAAGATGCCATTGCGATTCCTTCTATGCCACCCATTCTGTCACTATTCACCGCCACGTTGGACCCAAGCGCTGGCAGCTGTTTCTGAAAAAGCACCCAATTTCATGCAAATGAAGGCTTCTCTCTATTCCTGACCCCACAAACATCCTGATAACCATCAAGCTGTCAAGCAGCCATGGTCTCAAAATGGAGGCATTTGCCTGTCCTACACTCTGATATAGAAAGATGCATAGATTGGCAAAACGACTGAAGCCCACAGATATACACACACACAAATGGAAAGACCATGTTGCTGAATGACAGTGGGGTGTGTGCATCTGTCCGCCTGTCTGTCTCCCCTGTAATTTCTTCTCTCTTTCCTAGCCACCAAAAGCCAGTCCTTCCTCTCACAGTTTCACAAAATTTCGAACATTTGTTCCCACCATTTGACAATGTCCTTGCTCTACCATTATTTTAGAGAGTCCTGCTGTTCAGTCCTTGACTCATGGTATAATGTAGGGCAGGGCCAGCATCAGAAATTTCTGGGCCCCATACTGAGCAAACCTATTGGGCCCCCCACACAGTAATGCCACAGTTATGGGCGGGGGTGGCAGGACCCCTGTCAGCTCCGGGCCCTATACAGTAGTGCTGGTAGTACTGCCCTGATGGCAGCCCAGATGTAGAGATTCTCAACCTGCGACCCGTGGTGCCATTTCATGTGGCACCACCACCACCTCCACCACACCCGGAAGTGCAATGTGGTGAAGGAAGGGCAAAATGGACATCCGGCCCCCAAAGCTATCTGAGAGAGCATGACCCAGCTCCTGGCTTTTTATAGGTTGAGAACTCCTGGTATAACGTCTCGAAACTAGGAAGCCCTCTTCTGCCATGTGGAAATATCAAGCACTAAAACTAAATGTGCAGTGGAGAAGCAGAGAGTTGTGGGTAGAACATTTTAGAAGGAGCGGCTTGTGTTTTGAGCTGAAGATGATTAGGCGCAGCTGTGTTAATTAACCGGACAATTTTTGCTACATTTGTGGCAAATATACCCCGGATGATCAACGCAAGAACCTTAATCAAGAGGGTGAGATTTGCTTACTTAGGATCCTGGCATTTTAGTCAGAATCGGACTTCAGATTTGGATTCAGCGCATGTGGTTTAGTATAAGACACATGGATTGGACCTAGTGGCAGACAAAAAAAAAAATTCGTGATGCAATGTGTTCAATGTATTGAGCCTTGAAACTCAGAGGGAGATCTCGGACCTGTCATTCTCTGTAAACCATCCTACCTGGCAGCAGGTGTTGTGAAGATAAGTTTGGGATGAGGAGAAAAGTCACGTATGCCATTGTGAGCTAGGTGAACAAGAGGCAAGGGCTACAGCCATGCCACACTAGGGCATTGTCCAAAGTCCACATGGCTGCCTGGCACTGCTGTGAGTGATGAGCCAGAAAATAAAGAGATTAATAAGGAGGGCAAAGCAGGCCATGATCCGTAAGCCCTAGTTACTTTCCTTATATCAGTCTCGCTGAAACAACATATTTATTTAATGAAGACATTCTTCACTTTACAACGTAGACTAGACAGAACAATCAGCATTGCACAAAACACTTATTTTTTCAGACAACATTTCTGAGATATATATTTTTTCTTCGCTCAAGTAAACACCCCTCCTGCCCACACCAAAAAAGGAGAGTAACATTGATGGTGGGAAAGCATAAAATAATTCCCCAACCATTACATCTCCTTTTTTTATAAAAAAAATGGCAGATACCATCTCCTCCCCATCTTATGCTCCAAAACCCAGCTTGTTGCAATGGATGCAAGATGGGGAGCAAACTGGTAACAAAGACCCATCGCTGCAACCTATTTTTCATAATGCTGTAAGGAAATAGAAAATGGGGGTTTATGGTTTTTAAAATAGTAACATAGATTTCTGAGCGTTTTTCACTGCAGGGAGGAGGTATGTGGTCTTCAAAGTTGTTGCTGGGGAAAGACTGTGTGGTAGACATAATAATCCTGTGTTCTGGGGAAATGAAACTTAAGTTTTGATGGACATTTAACAGATGTAGTAATTGGCTGGAATCCTTCAGAGGAAGAGCCAAAGGTAGAAATGGGTTGGAGGGGCACCTGTGCGGTCACCCCAGCACAGAGTTCTCCATGCCCTTCTGTCCAGCAGTCCAATGGGAGCATTGGACCCTCCCCTGTTGCTGTGTTGGCACTTTGAGATAAACCAGTGGGTTTTGGGTTGCAGTTTGGGCACTCGGTCTCTAAAAGATTCATCATCACTGGATTAGACCAAGTAGCAGACAATACTTTTTTTTGTGTGATGCAGTGAACCAGACTAAGAAGATAAACAGTAAGCCAACTGTTACCAGAGAGACCCGTTGACAGTAATAGCTGAAGCAGCCTAAGTTTTTTAAAAAGAGCAAGGTTTAGGATTTGCTCCAGGCCTCACCCCAATTATTTTGTTGCCTGAGGCAAAGGATAAGATGGCCTACCCTGCACACACACACACCCCAACACCAGTGGACTGGTATATATGCCTTTTATTTCAGGCCAAATGACAGGGCTTGGTGTAGGATGGGCAGCATGGCACGCACTGCTCCTCCTACCAAGAAAGGGGAACAGCCGTGGGGCTTCCTTTAGTATCTGCCATCTTTTAAAGACATTTCCTCGTTGTGCCTCAGGGAAAGGCCTGCCCTGATTTTCCTGTGCTCGACACACTCAAAGAAAGGAGAAACTGGCAGTTCAAATCTGCATTAGTGACTCGCATGGTGAGAATCTCGGGTGTGTCTCCGAGGCGCCTGAAAGAGAATCACCTCTGCTAGGCTTCTTCAAAATAAGGGAGTGCGGTGGCTTGAGTAGTTAAGATGCTGAACTGGCTGAATGGAAGGTTGGAGCTCGATTCATGATGGAGTGAGTGCCCGTCTCTGTCCCAGCTCCTGCCAACCTAGCAGTTCGAAAGCGAGAAATTGCAAGTAGATAAATGGGGACCACTTCGGTGGGAAAGGTAACAACATTTTGTGCACTCCGGTCGTTAGTCATGCCTGCCACATGACCACGGAAATGTCTGCAGAAGCAGACGACACTGGCTCTTCGGCTGTAAATGGAGATGGGCACTGAACCCTAGGGTCAGATATTGATGGGGGACTGATTTTTATCATTTTTAATAAAGAAATATATATCCATTATAACTATATAGAAATATACAGCATTTAACACATAGCGTTTATTCTTACTAAATCTCTGCAACACATTGTATCTCACTAGTATCTCCTTTATGAAACTATCTCACTGTATCTACTTTATGAAACAGTATAAGAATTGCAGCTTATAATTTCCTAAGAGATACTATGCAACGCAACGATATTGTAGCAAGCTTTTATACACCTGGTAGTAACATGATAGTTTTTATATATGCCTATATGCCTGAACACTAAGCACATACTTATGTGCACTCCAGTCTTTAGTCATGCCTGCCACATGTCTACAAAAACCAATGCAGATACAGATAGTGCTGGCTCTTTGGCTATAACCAAGAGATGAGCACTGAACCCTAAAGTCGGATACGACTGGCATTCAAAAGCAAGGGCAACCGTTACCTTACTTCTTCCAACCCTAGATGCAAATGCTCTTATTCCAGGGTGCGATAAAAGAAATGTTTTCTTCCTCCTGTCCATCTGTTCCCTTTCCTGGACAGTTGACCTGCAACCAGTATCCAGACCGAGAGGCAAGACATTCTGATGGTGGCACCCAGGAGAGAAGGGAAAGAGTCCTCAGGCAGCCAAATGTCTTGGGGAATTTCTTGAAGAAATACAGATGTGATGCACTATAGCAGTGGATGCCAAACCTTGGGTTTGAAACTCAGCTCAGGGAACACCCAAATGAGGCTCCGCTCAGTCCGTCATGCAGTGCCCGGGTCTCGAACTGCCAACTTGCCAGCTTTCCAGCTATCAAGGTGAGCTTCTTAACCAGTGAGCCACCGCAGCCCCAGTACTTGAATGAATTCGATATATGAAGGCGTTTGCAACCTTCGGCCTGCAGGCCAGATCTGGCCCATGGTGCAATTTCATGTGGCTTGCCACCCTGACTCTCACCGCCACTGCTGCTGCCAGAAGCAGGGGGGAAAACAACTGAAAACGTGCTGTAAATGCACCCATGGCTGTCGTAAACACGTTTACGACAGCCACAGACTCGTTTACGGCATGGGAAACACATATCTGACCTGCTGGGCTGTCTGAGGGGGCGTGCTCCGGCCCCATGGCAGGAAAACGTTGCGGACCCCTGGGATGTACTGTGAGCCACTGGTTAGTTTCAGTAGGTGCACAAAGCTCTTCTAGCGGCTCCTGGAAGGGGTTGAGATGCTGAGGCCCTTGTTTTGGGCGGGTTCTATGAGGGGCACATGTGGCGGGTTTGAGGCCACGGCCTGGTCCTCTGCCTTCTGCCAAGCGCCTGAGCTGCACAGAGAAGGGGGAAAGGGGCCTGAGCACATTAGGATGCTGTTCTCTCCTCCCGTCACCATGGAGACCACTCCAAGGATCCCTCAGGCATGACGGCGGCAGCCATATTGTTCCGACTGCTGCAGTCCCCACCCCACCCCATCCCATTAGCATACCAGAACAATTGTCTCTAAAGGGGGGTAGGGGGACAGGAGAGGGGTCTTCAGGCGGACAAAACCAAAGGGGCATCCCTTACAGGGGCAAGTTGTAGGAGAGGGTAAATAAGACACAACACACACACACACTTTTGCCCTTTTCTGTCTGTCTCCCACAACCCCCTGGCATGACTTCTATAGGTAAAGGTTTCCTTTGCTCGAAAGCCAGTCGTATCCAACTCTAGGGTTCAGTGCTCATCTCTGTTTCAAAGTCAAAGAGCCAGCACTGCCTGCGTTTGCAGACATTTCCGTAGTCATGTGGCAGGCATGACTAGACACCAGAGCGCACGGAACGCTGTTTACCTTTCCCGATGCTGTGTGCAGATCTACCTCAGGCAGCAAAATACCTTGGGTGAGCCCTACAGGTGTGCTAGAACTGCATCCGCAGGCTGTTTTGGAAAGCATTTCTCAGACTTTTGAGGATGGGGGGGTTTCACACCACATACACACACGCCCGGCTTGTCTGGGTAAAGGGTAAAGGTTTTCCTCACTTGAAAGCTAGTCATATCCAACACTAGGGCACAGTGCTCTGGAAAGGCGGGGAGGTCAGCAGTTCGATTCCTGAGTACTGCCGGACAGAATGAGCTCCCATCTTTGTCCCAGCTCCTGCCAAACTAGCAGTTTGAAAGCAAGTCATTGCAAGTAGATAAACAGGGGCCATTTCATCCACTCACCCATTGTCAAGTATCCAAAGCCAGCCGTTCTGATGCAAGAAGCAGGAAAACACATAAGTGTGCCTTGTGGTCCATGAGAAATAACATTAACAGTCACTTAAATAAGTGAAAATATACTATCCCAGGGAGTTTCCGAACTTTTCACACTGTGAGCCAGTCATGCGGTTCATTCCGCCATAAAACACATCTCAGCTGTCGCAAACGTGTTTACGATAGCCGCAAGTGCATTTCTGGCAGCATTTACAACAGTTGTGGGAGCGTTTGTGCTTACGTGGGTACATTTTATGGCTGTCGTAAATGCACCCAGTTCTGCTTCTGGGAGAAGCGACGACAGTCATGGGCCACATGAAATGGTGCCATGGGCTGGGTTCGGCCTGCGGGCGGCAGTTTGGCCACCCCTGTACTATCCCTTGACCCTAAATATTTTGCTTGAGGCCGACACTTCACTCTAGCTTATGGCAGAGCAAGCCATGAACATCCTTACCTCCTCCCCCCCCCCCCCACCACCACCACCACCAGCCTGACTGTTGGCATAACAGAAGCAAGAAACAGATGTGCTGAATCCAGCTTACTGTGCACTAGGTGGCAACGATAACACACTCCCTGTCTTATCTCCGTGTGTTGCCTTAATGTCAGGGCCCTTAATCAGGACATAGCCAGTGTCCAGGTGATTAATAACCATCAGACATATGTAGATCTCGTCCTGGGGCGGCTTTCAATGCCTTTCACATTGGCTGCAGCGAAGCCACTATCTGTACATTATTGACCCATCGGCCACTTTACACAGAGAATCACTTTATTTCCATGCTAACAGTTCACTGGCCAGCACGCTAATGCGCAGTCACCAGGAAGAGAAATGATTCTGCATCCAAGTCCCCAAGGTGTCTTTTTTGCAGCCCTCCTAGGACTCTCTTCACAACACTCAAAATGGATCAAGATCTCTTCTGGAGGCTTCTATGAGCAGAATTTCGTTTTACATCAGGGGTCTGGAGATTTGTCCCTTAAGACATAGGTGGTGAACCTATGGCATGCATGCCAGATGTGGCACTCCCAGCCCTTTCTGTTGGCACACACACCATTGCTTCCTCCCTTTGCCCCCCAGCACAGAGTTTGCCTCGCCCATAGCAGTGGCAAGGTCTGGGCATAACACCCACACCCCATCACCACCCGGGCCTCCGCATTCTCAACCAGCAGCAGCTTCCGGATGGTCATCAAGAGCAGCCCATGTAGAGCGGCGGCCTGGGTGGTGATGGGGTGCGGGTGTTATGCCCAGGCCTCACCACTGCTATGGGAGCTGTACTGGCTTCTGGTGTGCTTCCGGGTGCAATTCAAGGTGCTGGTTTTGACCTTTAAAGCCCTTCATGGCAGTGTGCTAGGATATATAAGAGACCGCATCGTCCCACGGTTTTCGACCCGTCTTACAGACCGTAGGGGTTCTTTGGTGGTCCCATCAGCCAGGGACACACATCTTGTCAGGACCGGGAGGAGAGCCTTCTCGGTGTCTGCCCCTGCCCTTTGGAACCTCCTTCCACCAGAACTGTGTTACAATAGTCCAGTCTGGAGGTGACCAGAGCATGAGTGACTGTGAGCAAAGAGTCTCGGTTCAGGACCAGGCGTAATTGGCGAATGATGCGGAGTTGTGCAAAAACCCTCCTGTCCACGGCTGCCACCTGCTCATCAAGCAGTAATCGCAAGTCCAGGAGGACCCCCAAATTATGCGCCGGGTCTGTTTGGGGCAAGGAAGCTTCATCCAGCACCAAAGATGGTAGCTCCCGGGATAACACAGGACCCCAAACCCACTGCCACTCAGTCATGCCAGGGTTCAGCTGAAGCCCATTGTCCCCCATCCAGACCCTCACAGCCTTGCTCTCAGTGGTCTGAAACGAAGTGGGCGCATCCTCTCCCACACTCACATGAAAGCCCCACCATCATTAGGGATGAGTGAGGATTTAATTTCAATTAAATTTGATAAGCATTTAGCAGAAGGTGTGCCTGTTCCTCCTATTCAGAAAGGGAAGAACATGAGATGTTTTTATTGGGGTTTTTAATATCATAACATGGGAAGCCCGCACTGACCGATTTTCCCACTCAGACCCAAGGCTTTAAAACACTAAAAGCTGGGGCATGAATCCCTGGGTGTTCAACCATATCAGGGCCAAATTAGAGTTGCCAAAGGCTATTCATCTTTGAAAACTAATATTGCAGGCAAATGCAACCTGGTTGCATTCAGGATGGGAAATGAACGGCTTTGTACACACAGACACAAAACAGATTTTCTGACTAATATTGTTGCAAACAAAAAGGTTGTTTTCTCTCTCACACAGGAATGAAGTCCCCTATTTCCAAAAATTCCTATATACTTTACCCAGTTTAACTTCTTTGGTTTTATCAAAGACATACTTCATGAATCACCGCCCCCCCCCAAAAGGTCAGATCAGTTTATCCATACCTGTCAAGTGTTTCCTATGAAAATATGGGAAATTCTCTGGGCACAGGCGCGCATGTACAGCATCCTTCGCGCATGCATAGCAAACTTTGTGCATGTGCAGCAACCCCTTCACATATGAGCACAACCCCTTTGTGTATGCACACAACCCTTTTGCACATGCGCATCGCTGCCTCTGATGGGCACGCATGCACAGCAACCCCTTTTCTGACTGCTCCAATATGGGATGATAACAGGAAAGAGCAGGCAAGAGGGGCAAAAAATGGTATTTCCTGGCCAAAATGGGATACTTGACAGGTATCTAGTCATGCCTGCCACATGTCCATGGAAACATCTGCAGATACAGATGGCACTGGCTTTTTGGCTATAAACAGAGATGAGCACTCTACCCTAGAGTTGGATACGACTGGCTTTCAAGCAAGAGTGGCCTTTACCTTTACTATGTACAGATGTGACAGCCAGATAGGAAAGCAGCCGATCCATTCAAACTGAAAGACAAATCAAGCTTGAAGGATCTCTAAAAGCAAAAATTATTGAACGGAGGTTTATCATACTTTTGAGCATGTAATGAGAAAACTCACAAGAAAAGACAATAATGCTGGGGGAAAGGGAAAGGCAGCAAAACAACTAGGAAGACCAAATATGAGAAGGATTCTTCTCTCAATAAAGGAAGCCTTAACCTTTAGGTTTCAAGAGCTGAGCAGGGCTGTTCGGGAGAGATCTGTTTGGAGGCCATTAATTCCGAGGCTTGCTGTCTTTCAAAAGTGGCGTGATGACACATAACAACAGGAAGGGTTCTGAGTGCATAAACAGCAGCGCCCAATTGTGACAAAGCCCACTTAGGGGGTCTCTTACAAGTGTGGCACTTAGCCATTGTCTGTTTGCCTTTTTAATTACACAGGCCTCTGGTGAGCTTCGCAGGCATAGTTAGATGGTGGTGGTGGTGGTGGTGGTGGTGGTGGTGGTGGCGGCGGCGGCGGCGGCGGCTCCAACTCATATCTGAGAATCCATTTCTTCCTGAAGCAGGGAAAATGCCATTGGTGTGAATTCTTTTAAGGTGGATCCCAGCTTGCCATGGAAGTGACCCACACAGTACGATCTCAGAGCCATCTCCTGCGGCACACATGAAGTGAGACATGCAGAATTCAACACCAGGACTGCAATGGACTGCCACAGCCTTGAGGATGTGGACAAGGTGCGCCTTCACAGCCAGTCCACCTGGCATGGCCTCTTCCGCCTCCATGACCGTTGGGAATCAGAGTTCCTCTGCTCATTTTGCGGTTGGGCCCAATAGGATGGTTTCCAGTGGGACTTCCTCCACTGAGGGTACCCTCACCCCACCTAAAGGGGCTCATCCATCCATACCCGGTGGCCCCTTTGGGGAAGGGATTCTCAACCTGCTGCCCACAGCACCATTTCATGTGGTCCCTCACCGCCTCCACCAGACCAGGAAGTGCCATGTGGTGGAGGAAGGGCAAAATGGCCATCCAGCCCCTGAAGCTGTCTGAGGGAGTGTGACCCAGTCCCTGGCTTTAAAAGGTTGAGAACTCCTGCTTTAGGGAGTCAGGTTAGTTAACCGCCACCTGATACTAGGCATTGTGTCACTGGCTGTACGGTCTACTCCATGACCGTAGCGGAATGTCTGACCAGACGATGATAGATGTGCCTGTGCACAAACAGTTCCCCTTTTTTCCACACCCCTCCACTTGTCCCACAAAATGGATTCGTCGTTGTACAAGCCAGGGTTTGTCATCTGTCACAAACTGCTCCAGCAGAAGCAGGGACGCATTTCGGTTGCCTGCCTTACACTCTTTGTTTTGGCACGCTTTTGTTTTGGCTCACCCTCCCCTTCCCTTGGTGGTGAGGGGGGGCAGAGAAGGTGAGCTACTAGCACTCTACAGAGCCCCCCCCCCCATCACATCACTTGTGCCTTTGTTTCTGTTCCAGAAAGTCACGACATCAAGAGCAACTGAAAGTCACAGCGCAAGGCACCAAATCTTATCTCCCTTGTGCAGCCAGCAGCCTGTTGTGTCCCTCCTGCTCAGCTGGCTATGCAGGAGTAATGGGAGGCAGGGGGCCAGTCAGGGAAGCACGCACACACTCATGCAAAGACACACACACTTGATCAGCAGTGCACACTGCAGAGAATACCTGTTACAATGCAGTGGAACCTCAGTTAACAAACGGCACAGTTAACATAAAAAAATCGCATAACAAAAGTAAATACATAGGATAGGAATTTTCAACCTGCAGACTGCGGGTGGGATGTGGCCCACGGCACCATTTCATGTGGCCCCAAACTGCCTCCACCATACCCAGAAGTGCCATGTGGTAGAGGGAGGGCAAAATGGCTGTCCATCTCCTGGAGCTGTCTGGGGGAGTGTGACCCGGGCCCCGGCTTTAAAAGGTTGAGAACGTCTGACATAGAAAATAGTGGCATGGTTTACAGATTTTTTTTCCTGGAACGGATTAATTGGTTTTCAATGGGAAACCATGTTTCGGTTAAAGTATTTTGGTTTTCAATGCATTCCTATGGGGAATTCAGTTAAAGTAATTTTGCTTTTAAAAACGTCCTGGAGAATGCATTAATTATGTTAACCAGGGTCCACTGCATTGCATGTATGCATATGCACACACTCACATACATAAACATAACTATAACATCTTTAACCGGTGCATAGAGTAAACCAGGTGAGACTGTGGTGACTTAATGGTTTAGATGCTGAACTTGACAACTGGAAGGTCGGCAGTTCAAGATCTGAGTACTGCATGATGGAGTGAGCACCCATCTCTGTCCCAGCTCCTGCCAACCTAGCAACATGAAAGCAAGACATTGCAAGTAGATAAGTAGGGACCACTTTGGTGGGAAGGTAAACAGCTTTCCATCCACTCCACGGTCTAGTCATGCCTGCCACATGACCAACACTGACTCTTTGGCTGTAAACGATGAGCACTGAACCCTAGGGTCAGATATTGATGGGGGACTGATTTTATCATTTTTAATAAATAAATATATATATCCATTATAACTATATAGAAATATACTGCATTTAGCACATAGCATTTATTCTTACTATATCTCTGTACTGCACCTGAAACATATTGTATCTCACTAGTATCTACTTTATGAAACTACCTCACTGTAACTACTTTATGAAACACTATAAGAATTGCAGCTTATAGTGCAACACAATGATATTGTAGCAAGCTTTTTTACACATGCTAGTAACATGATAGTTTTTTTATATGCCTGAACACAAAGTACATATACTTAAAATACAAAGAAGCTATATTATTGTTACGTGATATTAACCTTTACTTTCTCACTTTTATCCTTATGCCTTTGTTAGTACACTCACTTAAGCACATTCATTTAAACTACTGTATATTCATTTACTATTTAGTAGAATTTTATATCGGTAGTTTTAGAATCATTATAAAAGGATACTTTTATAATGGCTCAAGTGGCTAAGATGCTGACTGGGAGGCGGAAGGTCAGCATTTCGGTTCCTGAGTACTGCAGGATGGAATGAGCTCCTGTCTTTGTCCCAGGTCCTGCCAACCTAGTAGTTCCAAAGCAAGAAATTGCAAGTAGATAAATAAGGACCACTTCAGTGGGAAAGTAACAGCATTCTGTGCCTGCCACATGACCATAGAAATGTCTGCAGAAGCAGACAGCGCTGGCTCTTCGGCTTTGAAACAGAGATGAGCACTGAACCCTAGAGTTGGATACGACTGGCTTTCGAGCAAGGGAAAACTTTACCTTTACGTATATACTCAATATGATAGAATGGTGAGATGTAAAGTCAAAAGTCCTTTGTACGCATCTTTGAATAAAAGGATTAACAAGCTCTTGGTAAACAGCCTTTAGAGATAAAGAAGATGTTGTTAAGAAAGATAATTATCCATCCCGCCTCCTGAATCCACTACAATTCCTCAAGCCCTGTTACAGTTTTATGACAGGGAAAAACTAGCGAGTATGGCTCTACATACGCCATTCTTTCAAGGCTAATACCGTGCCACAATCTTCCAATCAGCCAGACCAGGGGTCCTAAATCTTAAAACTGGGGAAAGTTATAAAAACTTTTGTAAGCTTGAACATTAATTGCTTACCAACTAAGACATTTTTGTAAACTTGAAAGGGGTTTGGGTGGGAGGGAAAGGAAGGGGAAATATATAAGAACATGCGTGTCTCTTTGCACGGCGTGCCACTCTGGAAACACCTTGGTTGCGTAGAGTGAGCACCAATTGATTCTTTGATATTTGGCCAAATAATCAAGAGCTCCGATTTGAAATATTTTCTCTCTCCTGGATTGCTTTCTGACTCAATCGAAACATGGGGGTTTGAAATGCGCAGAAGTGCTGTGGCTCATGTGCTAACGGCAGGCGAGTTAAACGGAACTCACAAAATATTCCAAAACTTTCTAAGAGCATTGGACTATGAGTTCTGAGAATTAAATTAACACTCTAAGCATAATTGAATATAAGTGTCTAGAATCTAAACTTCTGCATTCAAACTTATTGGATATAAAAGTTTGAAAAGGTAATATATATTTTTGAACACATCAATATGAGTGGCTTTCAAGCAAGGGCACCCTTTACCTAGACTCCTAGAGTAAACCAGCACATAATACAATGTGAGAACAGGTCCTCTCTGGGGCACATCCCAAAGCAGCAAAGTGATTATGAACTTCTGAAACAAGTCTAGCAGTAAGCACTTTATTTCTGAAGCCACAAGTCCCTGTAGCACATGCTTGGAAAGACACAATAAACCCCTTATAACATGTCACACACACACACCCCTCGTCTGAGCTGCACATAAGTCAGCCATAGCTAGCTAGCTTGCTTTCTAAGATTTATAGCTTTTCCTCTGATGGCTTACTGTAAGTCAGCAGATGTGACACTTCGCTTTTCCCCTTGACCTTCAAAATGACTCTGTCAAGTACACCAGACGGAGAGACAGTAACAAGTCGAACATCATTCAGTAAATTCCATGATGCAATATGGATTTGCAGCTAGATTTCCCATGTTTTATTTGGTCCAACACATTCTTACCGTGATATCGTACTGCCTCCAAGTACGAACCCAGTATAAGGCCTGTGGGCCAGATCTGGCCCTCAGTGCCATTTAATGTGCCCCACCCCCACCCCTCCATGGGCATTTGAGAAACAAAAGCTGTTGGAGCAAAATGTCCACCTCCCATCATGAAGGCAAAACGGCCATCCGGCTCTTGAAACTGAGTGAGATAGCATGTGTAAAGGTAAAGATTTCCCTTGCTCGAAAGCCAGTCGTATCCGACTCTAGGGTGCAGTGCTCATCTCTGTTTCAAAGCCAAAGAGCCAGCATTGGCTCTTTCCATGGTCATGTGGCAGACATGACTAGACACCGGAGTGCATGGAACGCTGTTACCTTCCCACCAAAGTGGTCCCTATTTATCTACTTGCAATTTCTTGCTTTCGAACTGCTTGACCCGGAACTTGGCTTAAAAAGGTTGGGAACTCCTGATATATAGCATAAACAAATATATCAGCAGTCATCTGTTACACCCAAAGTTAAATAATTTATAAATAATTATATTAATAAATGTACCTCATAATTGTGTGTTACTCCCAAAAGGTAATAATAGGGACCACTTCAGTGGGAAGGTAGCAGCGTTCTGTGCACTCTAGTGTCTAGTCATGCCTGCCACATGACCATGGAAACGTCTGCAGAAGCAGACAGCACTGGCTCTTCAGCTTTGAAACAGAGATGAGCACTGATCCCTAGAGTCAGATACAACTAGCTTTCGAGCAAGGGATACCTTTACCTTAAGCTGTAAATTAACATCATAACCTTTTGTTTCAAAGGACCTTTGACCCCCGCTTTAGGCGAGAGGCAGGTGTGAATCAAATAAATATGTCAGAGTAAATATTTTAAAATATTCTAAGCTACAGTTTTATTGCAGCATCAAACCTAAGTCGCTATGTTCAAAAATATTATACTAGCTACTGATACAGGTTGCGCAGTGATCATTACAAATCAGAACACCAGCGTAACATTCACAAGGTAATAGTGAGTAAAGGGTGCGATCACACGGGGGAAATAGATTGTGATTTGAATAGCTTGTCCAGTGACAAGCTTGAGGGAGGCTCAATCCATCGTGCCCAAACCTTTGGCAGCTCTGCCCAACCTCTTGTTAAAAATTGTTCTGTCTGCTTGAACAAGGGAGCCCGGCAGCTTTCTTGGTGAGAGAAGTCGAAACGCCACCAACAAGACAACGAAGGAAGGAGTGTCTGGAAGATAAGGGACCCGTGATAGAGTGGGGGACACTGCCTTGGGCGAGTTTAATCTCGGGTCCTCTGCTCCAAGCAGCACAGAGGGTCATTTTTCTTGGAGATGAATGCTGCGCACTGGCAGGGACAGCTTCCACTCAGCATGGCTGTGAGGAGGTGGGGAGTCAATGGGAAGCATGAGAGAGGAAGCGCCAAAGCCAGCATCGAAACCTTATGCCCCTCCCGCGTGATAGGGGAGAGAAACCATTTTGAAGTGGAGGTGCCGGTTGCAGAAACGCCCCTTGCTGTGACTGCCCCGGGGAGTCCCAAGTGGCCAGTCAATGTGCTTTTCCATATCAACTAATCAGGAGTACCAAAAAGTGGACACGGCTTATACTCGGGTCAATGACCACGAGGGTCCCAAGACCATGCCAGATTGAGATGCACCAACAATTCAATTAATTTTACCATATTTTCATGTCTTTTGTTTATTGAAACTCTCTAGCAGCTGCTTCACCTTCCACCCGCAGCTTATACTCGGGTCAAACTATTTGCTGGGTTTTCAGGTCAAAATTAGGTACCTCAGCTTATATTCGGGATGGCTTATACTTGAGTATATATGGTAGTAAATTTGTTGCTTTTTGTTGTTCAGTCGCACAGTTGATTCTGACCCCCTGCGACCCCATGGACCATTGCACGCCAGGCACCCCTATCCTCCACCATCCTCCTCAACCCACCCAACTCTGTGCCCATTGCATCAAACAATACCATCTAGCCATCTCATCTTTGGCCACCCCCTTCTTCTTTTGCCCTCCACCTTTCCCAGCATCAAGGCTTTCTCAAGTGAATCCTCTCTTCTCATTTGATGTCCAAAGGACTTCATCTTCATCTTCACTATTTGACCTTCCAAGGAGTAGTCAGGGAACCACTGGCATGTTCTCGGTGGCTGTGGATGGTTTTCCAGCATCCACTGACTCGAGGGTTTTTATGCCACCCGCTGATACATTTCCGGTGCCCACAGAGCACCCTCCCCATCCTCTCCTTGTCCATTCCCCCTTAACTGACACCCCTACTCCTGTCCATGCAACACATACATATTTCAGCTAGAAAGGTTACTATGCTGACAACAGCAAAGCCATGGCCTTGAATCTAAGAAAGGAAAGAAATTTTGCTAAATGATCCTTCTCGATGAGACAAGCTGTCTGGCCATATTGGGTTTGCTAACGTGCATGAGATTTTCAATCTCCAATCTGTAAATGAGACAGTGGGAACTCTCTTCAGATTCAGATAGTCGTAAACGCAAATTTTAAAAAGCTGCCAGCAAATCTGGAAAAAAAATGGCCTTCAGCTCTAGAGAGAGGTCTGACCCTGATCCAGAGGGTGAGAAATTTTCATAGAATAAAAAAGAATTACTTTGATTTCATGCACTCACACATGAAAGGAAAATTGATGATTTCCACTGTTATTTGAGTCCTAGGCAATGTGCAGAGAAAGATGTTTCTTCTTTGAGGACAACATTTGATCGTCAGTAGAAATAGCAATTACACTTATATACCAATGCTTAGAGTATTCTCTGGGCAGTTCACAAGGTAATTAGTATTTAACCCCAATACCTTGGGTATTCTTTGTATCAAGGCGAAATTTATTAAAAGAAGAGCCTCCAAAACCAAACAGTGCATCTGTCTGCACTCCAGGGAGGCAAATGTGCACAATTTTCAAGAACCACACATTAATAATTATAATTTCATGCCAGAAATTATTCTGGGCTGAAAGGATTTTTGCTGGAGAAACTCCATTTAGGTTTTACTTCTGCTTCCGGGAGTGGTGAGGACAGCGCGGGCCAGATGAATCACAGTAAATCCATTCATGTGGATTCACAGCGTGCTTGGGCTTCTGGGAATTGATGTCCAAGAACATCTGGAGGGCCAAGGTTCGCCATCATGCACTTAGGGGGTCACGAATGAGGCTCCTTTCATGTCCCCAAGATCTTTTCCCACCAAAGTGGTGGGGCCCGCCCCTGGGGTATCAGTGGTTCATCTACTGGGCTTCAACCCAAAGATTGTGAGCTCTATCCCGGTCCGGGGGTCGGGTTTACTCAGCCTTCCCTCCTTCCCAGGCTGATAACATTACTCCAGCATGGAGCACAGCGCACAGAGCCTTGCTAACCACCCAGAAAACGCACCCCGTGCTACTGTGCTAGAAGGGATGTTTTCCTCGGCGACTTCCCAGCTCATTGCCTGATCAGTTAAGCCCTGGTAGCACCGTGGTTAAACTGCTGTCCCACAACCAAAAGGTTGTGAGTTCTCTCCTTTCCGGGATTCTGTTTGCTTCAGCCTTCCATCCTTTCGTAGTGGTAATATGAGTACCCAGTACATGGTGCACAATGTTAATTAACTCTGAACTGCCCAGTGCACTAGCGCTATGGGGAAAATACATAAGTGTGATCGCTTTGTGTAATTTAAGTCAGCTATTTGGGATCCAAATTCTCTGGTATCGACCTGAGTTATTACCGATATAAATTCCAACGTAGAGGCAAACTGAGGCAAAGGGTTCCCAGGCACATAAAAGGTGGTGTTGGAAGGACATGGGGTCACACATGCCTTCCCACTGAGTTATAAACTTGTGAGAACCTGCCCAAAGTTGGACCGTTTATAGCCAAAGAGCCAGTGCTGTCTGCATCTGCAGATGTTTCCGTGGACACATAGCAGGCATGCCTCAACACCTGAGTGCACAGAACATGGTTTACCTTCACACTGAAGTGCTGCCTGTTTATCTACATGCAATTTCTTGCTTTCAAACGGCTAGGCTGGTTGGAGGCTCTCGTATTAGGCCACTGCAAAAATTCTGAGCCACGATAGCTGCATCTCCATCTTTCATTTTTGTTATTCAGTCACTCTTGTGGTTGGCTTTTTTTTTTTTTTTTGGGCTCTTGGCATGGCCGTCTAAGCGTATGTCAGATTTAATTGTCAGCTGCACCCGTTAGGGGGTAATTTAGCTCAAGCAGAAATGGCGTCTTTACACTGTGGGGGTTGCATTGTGCTGCAGCCGTTGTTTCTGATTTTTCTAGTAATTTGCTGCCAGGAGTAAGACCGGCGAAGCGCTGGATGCAAAAAATGCAACAGATTTGTCTGCCATTATTTGGGAGATGCTAGAAATGGGATTCATTCTCATGAAAAGCAGCGTCACAACCACACAAGCCAAAATGCCTTTTCAGAATTCTTTGAACACTACACTGACATCTGGACATCAGACTTCACCACCCTGGCTTTCTGCAGTGGGGGTGGGCTACAAATCTTAGCATACCCAGCCAGCAGATATTGGGGATCATGGGAGTTATAGTCCAATGCATCTAAAACAGGGGTTCCCAACCCCCAGGCCTAATCTGGCCCATGCATCTCATTAATCCGGCCTGCGGTGGCCACTCAGGCACCTCTAGGACTGCCCACCACCATTTTCCAGGGTTGCAGGAGGCTTTTTGGAGCATGTTCGCTCCAGTGTGGGAATTTTTTGCCACTTTGCCACTGCATTTTGGAAGCTGGAAAGCAGCAGATGGCGACTTCCAATGCTGGGCGGAACTTACGTCAGCCCCTGGGATCCCAGCGTGGAACCAGGAAGTCACAAACTGCCACGGATTGGCTGCCAAAGCACAGAAGAGAAGTGGTGAAAAAAGCCCAAACTGAAGCAAACATGCTCCGAAAAGCCTCCCGCCATCCTGGGAAGAGGCAGAGGCTGTGCAAGAACCTGGGAAAATGGTTCAATTGCCACTACCGTCATGGATGAGAATGAAAATGTAAGTAGTGGGCACAGCCACACCTATGGCCCCCACAGCTGCATGCAATGGCAGGAACTGGCCCCTGGTGAGAAAACGTTGGGAACCCCTGATCTAAAGAGTGACTAGTTGAGGGAAATTTCCTTACACCATATAGAGATCAAGGGAAAGTAACTTATATATATATATATAACTTAGTTATCTATATATATATAAAGTAGAGGTGTCCTCTTGTATGTGAAGAACACAAATCTACACCCCTGCACCCATCGCACTATAACATGGCACACATGTACCTTGGGCATGCTGGATGGTCACTGTGGGGGTCATGAGCCCCAGGGGGGGGGGGTATGCCTCTAAATTGATTGGCAAAGGGAAGTATACTCGACAGGAGTGTGTGTGTGTGTGTGTGTGTGTGTGTGTGTGTGTGTGTGTGTGTGTGTGTGTGTGTGTGTGTGTGTGTGTGTGTGTGTGTGTGTGTGTGCCCCAGTGATAGTATCCATAGTGATAGCCCCAGGTAGGTCACCCAAATGTGACATCATCATGATGTAATTGGGCTGGGCAGGGGCCTGACACAGGTGGCCAGACACATAGTGATGTTAATGTTATTCCCCAGGTAGGTCACCAGAGCAAGGCTGGGTAATCCGGCTGCCCACCAACAAGCATCCCGGGCAAAGCCGGGTACCCAGCTAGTTAATACTATTCCCATCCTGCTTTTCCTCCAGTGATTCTCCTTCTCCCTACTTTATCCCACAACAAGCCTGTCAGGTTGGCCAAGTGCAAAAGGATGATTGGTCTAGTTTCCAGTGAGTTTTGATGTTTCAAAGTGAGCATAGGCTCTCCCAGGCAGCACTCGAACTACTGTGTTACACTGGACTTTAGACATCAGTTTGTTTCATCCATCCTAAGCTTACCTTCAGGCTAGTTCCCATCTCTCAGATCAGCCTACCTCATGGGAGATCATTGAGAAGATGTAAAGGATATTGTTTGGAAATCACTGAAATAGAAAGCCTGTTTATGAGTCATCTTTGTCACTCAGATTCCGATGCAGAAGCAAACACAATGGAAAATATTTATTGCCCATGACGTTATAGCTGTCAACAAAAATGCACTTTCACGATCTTGGCTACAAAGATCAATCACAAACATTGACAGAAAGGAGCATCAAAAGATAAGTAGTGGGCTAGGCAAGGAAGATCTAAGACAGTAGTGGTGAACCTATTGCATGCGTGCCAGAGGGGACACTCTGACAGAGGGGACATGTATGTTGGCAATGTGGTCTCTAGTCCTCCTGCCTCTTCTGAAACCTGCCTGTACTTCTGGTAATTCTCTCTCCACGTGTTTCTGAAGTCTGTCCTGTATTATCTTGAGCATCACTTTGCTAGCGTGTGGGATGAGCGCAATTGTTTGATAATTTGAACATTCTTTGGCATTACCCTTTTTTGGGATTGGAACGTATACTGATCTTTTCCAATCCTGTGGCCAATGTTTTGTTTTCCAGATCTGCTGGCATATAGAATGCAATAATTTGGTCCTTACTTCCTATCATTTACTAAAGAAAGATCAGTACTGTACTGTATATCTCATAGCAATGTAGAAAGCAACCATGTGAGTTCCAGAACCACCGAAAACAATTCATTTTTACTCGGCCTCCTTCCCACCCTTTATCAGGAGATGTCAGCATTTAACAGGACAGGCTGGGAATTGTCTGTCTCCTCATTAAAAAAATTAATTGTCGTTCAGATGTTTCTCTGGCTGTCTGCTGTGACTTTGGAGAAGTCACAGCAGATATACTAACAACTGTATTCAGACCCTACAAATCAATGCTAGCAGATGCATTAACAGGACAACCCAGGAATTATTAACAAGATGAGCAGAAGCCAGAGGCCATTACTCATGAGTAAACCCATTGTCACACTTTTTTCTCATAGTGACTTTTTAAAACTGGCTCACTGGTACTGTTTAATTGGCTTTTCTTAGGCAATTATTGTTTTTTGTTTCTAAACTGACAAAGTAATGCTTTTGATTAGGGGCTATATAAATGCATTAAATAATTAAAATAAAATGACTCCTAGGCAGAAATTTGAAATACTGAGCTGAGTTTTTATACCCTAGAACACATGCTCCCCAAATCAACAACAGACTGCCCTTGAAATGGCAAGCCAGGGTGTTCATCACATGGCGATAGGCTTCCAAACAGCAACCTATATATAAATGCATGCTCATCTATTTGGGATTGACTCATTCATCCTGACCTGCAAGAAAGCTTCAGTTTGGCACATGCACAGCCAAAGTGAAAGGCTTAACGCTGGGGTGCCCAAACTATGGCCCATGGGTCAGATCCGGCCCATGGCACCAATTAATTCAACCCATACCTGTCAGGTTGCCGGTGTTCAAATATGGGAAGGTTTCCGGGTGCTGGCATTGGCGCATGCGCGCCACTGCCTCTAACGTCAGAGGCAGCAATGCGCATGCACAGTAACCCCCATCTATTTTACAGGGACTGATGGGGCCTGTTGCCATTATCTTGGTTTTCTGGATATTGAGTCTCAACCTACTCAGGAGCTTCTTTGGGTCTTCCTCACTTTCTGCCATTAGGGTGGTATCATCTGCATATCTCAAGTTGTTGATGTTTCTCCCTAGCAATTTTGATCCCCAATTTGTGATTCGTCCAACCCTGCACTGCGCATTATGTGCTCTGTGTATAAGTTGAATTGCCTCAGCTTATTACGAAAACCCAGACTAGGTCCTTGGAAGTTGTTTTGGGGAAGAAAGCACCTGCCAACAACAGAGGTGGTCCTTCTCAAGGTGAATTTCAAAACTGACAATTTTTCCTTTCCCAGATTTAGTGATGGCTTCTAGGCCTTTTCGATTTGATGTGCCTTCCAAGCAGAACCAAAGTCTCCCCCTAATTCCAACTCTGGTCTCTTACAGAGTGATGGGCTAGGGCTCAGGAGAAACCCAGGTTCAAATCTCCGCCATGGAAACTCATGGCGACTCCTTAAATATCTCACATACCTTGAGAGCCTCGCTAGGGTTTCTACAAGCCGGTTCCAACTTGACGAAGATGAACATTAATACCATTTCATTTCCAAAAAAAAACCAACAAATATTCCTGCGGTGTGTTAAAGAAAAATAAACTCATTGTAAGGTGACTACACTTCAATTATTGTTTTGAGGACAGTTGACTTCATTAGATGCATGGTTTCGTGAAACGGGCTATAAGCCACAAAAGTTCACATTTAAAATAATGAGTTAGCTTTTATCATGCCTCAGGAAACTTTACTGTTTTTTTGCTGGAACAAAGTAACATGGACATTATTTTCACTGGACTGGAAATTTCTCTAAATTTTTTTTTAAAAAGTCTGCATTCAGTCCACAGAATCTTATGATACTTTAGAAACCTAAACATTTATCTTGGCATATATTTTGGTGAAGTGTACTATTACTTGGTCTTTAATGGCAACAACAACAACAAAAAAAATCTAATTTTCAGTACAGCTTTTGGGATACGGAGAGAGAGAGTGAACATTTCTCTCATGGTTATGGCTTGGGAAAATTCATTTTCTGGGACTAGGTAAAGGTAAAGGTAAAAGTCACCCTTGCCCGAAAGCCAGTTGTATCCGACTCCACATGATTCTGAGACACACATAATGAAATGCAACAGATAGGTTTTCATGAGATGAAACTCATACCCAAGGAAGCCTAATCCCAACAACCTGCCCCCTCACATTTTTATAATATTGCCCAATATCCCAGAAAGTAGCTGTAAATAAAAATAAAGGTCTCTCTTGCTAGGAAGCCAGTTGTATCTGACTCTAGGGTGTGGCACTCATCTTTGTTTACAACCAAAAAGTCAGTGCTTTCTGTGTCTGCAGACGTTTCCTTGGTCATGGGGCAGGCACGACTAAACACCTAAGTACATGGGAAACTGTTATCTTTCCCACCAAAGTGGTCCCTATTTATCTACTTGCAATTCCTTGCTTTCAAACTGCTAGGTTGGGAAGAGATGGGACAGACGGCGGGAACTCACCACATCACGCAGCACTCAGGTCTCGAATTACCGACCTGCCGACCCAGTCATCAAGTTTAGCATCTTAACCACTAAGCACCACAGTCCCTGTACCACACTTAAAGGTAAAAGTAAAGGTCGCCCTTGCTCAAAAGCCAGTTGTATCTGACTCTAGGGTTCAGTCAGCAAGTTCAGTGTCTTAACTACTTGAGCCACTACTGTCCACAACCACTAAGACACAGCAGAAATTGTTTCTGTCTGTTACACCAAGGCAAGGCAGAAGAAGATACAGATTCATTCCAGCATGGATGCAAACTTTCCAGAGCTAATATGAACATTGAATATTGCACTTCCACATTTATGCTTTTCTAAATTTGGCATTGCAGTTTTCCAGTTCAAAGCTGGGAACAGAAATGGGACAACCCATGAATACACACTCTCTCATGCGCACGCACATGGTGTAAAACTAACAGAGAAAGCATTGTATTAGGAGATACCCTCCCAGAATATTTACTATCTATAAAAACTATCTATAAATCACAGCAAAAAATACAAAAACATGGACACATGATTTTTGTTTTTAAAGAAGATTAAAAATTAGTGAGGAAACAGGATGGTATAAATCTAAGACTGGGGAAAGAAGGAAAAAGATAAATTATTCTGTCTATAGCAAGCGACTCAACGCCTAGTGTCAAGTGGCAGTTAACCTATAATAATTTTGTGCCAGAAATTATTCTGGGTTGAAAGGGTTTTTTTTTTTTTGCAGAATATGACACACATACAGTATATGACATTATTGCTCATCCTGAAAAAATATTCGCCTACCCACATCTAGAATCCTGGCTATGGCCCTGAACTCATGGAGTGGCCAAATGAGGCTCCTTTCATGTCCCCAAGAGCTGGGACAAAGGCAGGCGCTCAATCCATCATGCAGTACCTGGGTCTCGAACTGCCGACTAGCCAGCCTTCCAGCTAACAAGGCGAGCTTCTTAACCACTGATTTACCTGCCAGTTAACCTGGCAACCCTGAGGACTAGCAACCTTGGCAAAAGTCTACAGGGAAGGGTGATGGTCCTCAAGTGGATTAAATCCCACTTGATTCCAACTTGATGGAAGGTAGCAGCTTCATCAACACCGGCCTCGGGCCGAGGAGGACTTTGCGTGCCAAAAGGGCTCAGGATCAGAAAGTGACTCATAAAACAGTGGTAGGAGAGTCACGCTGCGATGCGGAAGGCAGATGAAAGGCCACCGCATTATATTCTCAGGACAGTCTTCATGGCTGTTTGCCATGAGGATCGCCAACATTTGGATACGGCCAAACAAAAAGAAGATAGTTACAATGGGTTTTGTAAGAGTGGCTCTGAAGAAAAAGATGGAATCAAGAACTAACCACTTTTGAAATCCAATCATTTATTCTTTATCTATCTCTCCTTTCTTCCATCACGGAATTCACGATCGTGCCTATTGGCATGTATCCAGATCATCTCCCAACCAAAGGTATACCTGCTTACTAAAGTGGTTGCCTTCAGGGCTTTCAGTCCATCTCCGAATATATATCTCTCTCTTTCTCCTCCCGGCAGCTCACGAGAGTATAACAAGAATTTTCTTCCCCACTCAATTCCATGTTATCCTCATAACAACATTTGTGATGTCTGCACTGTAAATTTAAACTAGATTCCCACTTGTTTAACTACATTTCAACAAGACATCCTGGCAATTTAGAATGTCATTGATGGAAGCAGAAGTTCACATTACATTTGATCGTGCACTCAGATAGCTCTACCGAATCTTTTGCAACTTGTGGATTCTAGGTAAGACACACTAGTGTTCCCATCATCTGCAGCCACAGTGGCCAGAATTTCTTGCAGCGCTGTTATGCAGTTCTCCAAACATAGCGCACACACAAATGTATGTATTTGTTGGAGAAAAATCGTAGAAGAAATAGAGCATTACACACTGAGAAACTAGAAAATAAGGTGAATATTAGGCAAAAGTGCATACCTTAAAGCATACCTTATGGCCCGTGGGCCAGATCTGGCCCACGATGCCAATTCATCTAGCCCACACCACCCACGCCGCTCCTGGAAGTGGAAGTAAAACATTCTCTTGCATGCGCAGAACACTGCTGTAAATGCACCCGCGGCTGTCATTTACGACAGCATTCTGCACATCCGTGGGTGTGTTTTACTTCTGCTTCCAGTAGGAGGAACCACGTGACCGGCCCGCTGAACCACACGACTGAGACCGATCCATGAGCATTTCAAGTATGAGTTTGTAAAGTGACAATACGCTCAGAATTATAAAACCATACTAATGATTATTAAAAAAAACATGTTGTCACTTTAAAAATCAAGCCATTTCTGCCTCCTTACTGTATCTTTTTTTTAAAATTATCTCTCATGAATACATCCCTTGACACACAATATATTGCAAACATTATACCATATGTTTTAACGTCTTGAAGCTCATCATGATAGGATGAAGCTAGTAGACGCGTAAAAAAAACTATTGGTATGTATTATGTTTAGATATCTTGGTTTAAGGCTTACAGCCAAACTATAATGTGTTGTCAGCATGTATGACTTTGTTTTCATTCTGTTGTCTACAGAAAAATACTTAGGATTATATCCTGATGAAGAAAAATTCTTTTGAAAAATTGGCAATACCGGAACAGTTTTGGTGATACATATGTTATGCATTTGTGCATTTTTTTTAAAAAAATGATGTGGGGATGGGACAAAGGGGTTAAATAAGGAAACTGACATTTTTTCATTTTTAATTCAATTCCATGCTACTGAACTTCAGTCTTCCAAAAACAAAGCAATCACACATATAGCACCCCATAATGCTTAGTGCTCTCTCTGGGAGGTTCACAAGTTAATTAGCATTTTGCCTCCAACATGCTGAGCACTCATTTTACCAAGGATGGAAGGCTGAGTTAAACTTGAGCCCTGCTCAGGATTGAACTCATAGCCTTTTGGTTTCAGGACAGCAGTTTTTAACCACTGCACAAACAGGGCTCCTAAAAGGCCCATTCCAACTCAGCTATTCTACGAATCTATGAATCATAGGACACTCACACGTAGGACACTCAGATGTAACACGTTCCAGCTATTCATGTTTCAAGCGATTTGGCACACACCATCAGGGAACATCTCGCTGTTGCTGGTGACGATCCGTGTGCCGAGGGACAGGCAAGAGGAAAGAGATCGATGCACATTCCTGACAGCATCTCTCCAAACAAATATCATTTCATGCATGGCCAAAGCTGGAGAATGGCCACCCACGTCTTCTTGAAGCAGATTCATTTCCAGAGAAGCATCATATCTTAAGGCAGGGATTTTCAACCTGCGGCCCATGGGCCAGATGCAGCCCATGGCACCATTTCATGTGGCGCCCCACCTCCTCCACCACACTGGGAAGTGCCATGTGGTGGAGGAAGGGCAAAATTGGCCAAGTGCTTAGGACAGAATCGACTGAGAGGGTCTATCTGTGTGGAAGGATAACTGGACAAGTGGCTGTATGTGACTCTACATAAAACAAAACCACCCTTGGCCATCTATCTAATTCATGGGTTCCCAACCTAAAGCCTGTGGCCCGGATCTGGCCCCCAGCACCATTTTGTATGGGCACCCCACCCCTCCAAGCGCATTCAAGAAATAAAATGTCTGCCCCTTTGAAGTTGTTGGGACAAAATGGCCACCCCCATTGTGCAGCAGGGCAAGATGACCATCCAGCCCTCCAAGCTGACTGAGAGAGCGTGACCCAGCCCCTGGCTTTAAAAGGTTGAGAACTCCTGGATTAGACCAAGTAGCAGACACATTTTTTACAATATTTTTGATACTACAGTTTCTGGTAGCTAAGAAATGGGAAAAGGCTCCTGATGCGCGACTTGGCTGAGCAAGATGGTAGTTGTTATCCAGTAGCTGAAGGTGAAACTCCACAGGGCATCAGGTGGGGGAAAGTAGCAGTAGAGCACAGGAATCTTTTAGTTTGCAATGCAAAACATGCCACAAAGCAGCACACGCCCAGAAATGTCACAATTTACTCAGCTATAGCCCTTGCCACTTCAGTTTCTGAGTGCGCTTTGCAACATTAACACAGCCAGTGGCGAGGTGGAGATTTTACATTGGTAGACGTTTAGCACATTTCTCTCCTGTTCCAGGGAAAGGAGAAAAGGGTGTATTTGCAAGACACTGTGGGATTTTCAAAGATGGGTAGACTCGCCGCCACCCAAAGCAACCGTCTATGCTGTTATCCCAAAATCTCGACCCACAACTGCTCCCTTCCTAGGCCCACCACTTTTCAGAAGCAGAAGCCATGCTCACCGGCAGACAAGGTGAAGGTTTGCTACCCACTGTTTCATGGTCCTAAGCTCTTATGACTCTTTCCAAGCATGGTTTCTACCAACTCCAAGCCAAACAGTCAACATGAGAGCTACTGTAGAGAGATGTTCTGTTTTGGGCTGCAGCTCCCCCAGAATTCTCTAGCAAATACAGCTTTGTACACTTCTAGCAGTCACCATATACAGTGGTACCTTGGTTTATGAATTTAATGCGTCCTCTCCGAGACATTTCATATTGCGAAAAATTCATAAATGGAAATGTGGATTCCCATTGGAATGGATTGGGAAAAACTTTTTTCTGACCTCTGGAATGGATTGAT